>OY720632.1:52034573-52491277 GCA_963169105.1 Ceriagrion tenellum
AGCATGTTTGAAGAAAAACATACATCTAAAATAACCTCTACCCATTATCACCCCTTGAGTGAATGTCAATATTTGAAATTCTGTTCTAACAAAAAGTAAATCTGCCCTTAAATTGGTAAAAACAGAAGAGTTAGTCAAGTGTCTATTAAGTTTTGAATACTGGTAATTAAAATTGCTGATAATTTTATAAAAATTGATGTATTTTTGTGGAATACATTCATCACACCAATATCCCTGGAAACTCAGCACGTACTGATTCGGCCTCTGCATAAAAGTTATAGGTTATCGAATGGGTCTAAAAAATTGCAACATCGTTCCTATAAGACTCATTTGAATAGCTGATGGCTCTGTAACATATCTATTTCTTTTAACGCCTTCCTACACTTATGCTTACATTTTTTACTCACAAAAGAGATCTCCGTGCCTTTAATCTTCCGCTGTAATTCTTCAAATTAATTTCCATTGGCTTATGACTTCACAGCCTTCGACGCACTTACTTGTTCTGCAAAGGGATAAAGTTCAAAGT
The DNA here is from genome assembly GCA_963169105.1 of Ceriagrion tenellum. Lineage (NCBI taxonomy): Eukaryota > Metazoa > Arthropoda > Insecta > Odonata > Coenagrionidae > Ceriagrion > Ceriagrion tenellum. Next base: position 52,035,100 of record OY720632.1, read on the forward strand.
TATTTTGATGGGTAATGTTTCCAGCTCACTTCATAAATATCCCTGAGATCCTTCTTATCTCGTAGAAGCAAAAGCTTTTTTGAATCCACATTGTATCCATCCATCAGTCCATGGCTGTGAGCTTTTGTGAAGCCTACTTATTTTATCCATTTTTTACCAGAACAGTCATTGGGTAATATTAATTTTTATTGAGTATATGAACGAAATCCTCCCGTAAATAAGATACTTAAATGCAAAAACCGAATTGCATAAGCTTTTTTATATTGATTTCATGGTGAGGAATTTAAATTCTTTGGTATTCCCCGACAAAGAAATCTTGATTAATTATACTTCTTAAAGCTGTTTCGACGACAGTTTTCAGGAATATTGCGATGCTGGAAAATTAAAGTTAAAATATATTTGAAATGATATAAATGTTATTGTATTCAAATTGTTTACAATTCTATCTTAGGTACTCTGATGAAAAACAATAAAACACTCAGTATGTCTCAGTCTCAGTCATTTCTACTGCTATTCGTGTAAGGGCTTGCACTATTCCAATTATGTCAATTTTATTCAAATATTTCTCTTTCTCACGAATTACTTATATTTACCTTGACTCAAGGTTAGCCTTAATGCACGGCAAGGGCAGCTCAAGTTCCGAACTGACTTAAGAGGAATGGAATTTTTATCCACCCACGCTTCCTTGAGCATTCCCGCGGAATATATTTTCGTGGGGCAAGTTTCGTCGCAAAAGGACAAATATGAGCAGGATTGAATCGTTTCCGCCGTAAACTTAAAGGAAAGCGAAACAAAGTGAAAACAAAAAAAAAACCGCCGCCGAACGAGACCCCGGGGGCGGATATAAATATACCTAAGAGTGCGTGTGTATGTTTTGATTCTTTTTCCATGCGGTTGCACGCCTTTTGCCCGCCATATATTTATTGCTTCCACTCCTCTATTTTCTCTCTTTCTCCTTCTCTCCAACCCCCTCGCTTGCCCCTCTTGGGGATCTTCCTCTCGCTCTGCCATTCTTCAAAACGCCACAAATCAACGGGGCGAAGGAGGCCGAGAGGGAGGAACGGGCAGAGTTCTCGCATGGGGGCTGGAAGGGGTTGTTATGAGCCACGCGATAAAGACGCAGCGGCAAAAGGGAGGTTTTACACACATTGAGAGCGGGTCGCGCGCGCGAGAGAGCGGCCGAGTCAGCCATCCCACAAAGAGAGACCTAATGCGTGCATGCACGAGAGAAAGAGAGAGAGAGAGAGGGAGAGAGGAGCGAGAGTGTGGTAGCAAGACGGGCGGGCGGGCGGGCAGGTCTCGGAGAGGGTTACAGAGGAGCCTCGGCTCGGGACGGTCGTTTTTCGCTCCCACCCGGAGCATCTGGCGGGCATCACTTGAATGCCCAGGCTAATTGCGCTGATGTCCCATTCAAGTGCAGTCAATCTCTCGCCGCGGTTAGAGGAGGAGTGGAAGGAGGGAGCGGGGGGATGGGTTAGGAACCCCTTCTCCTCATCCTCCTCCTAAGACTTTTTTCTCACACGAAGCGATCCTCACTCTCGAGTTATGCCACTCCCACCGCTTTCTCCCACAAAGATTCTTCTCCTCTCCTCCATCTTGGGGTGAAAACACACATCCACCCGTGCACATGAAACCCTTTTTGCCCCCCTCCTCCTCCTCTCTATTCAGACGCGGTTCTATTTTTTCCTCTTCCTTTTTCTCTCCATCCTTGTGATTCCTCAGCCGTCTCCCTTCCACTTCCCGCTCCCGCTTCCCGCAATACCGCCCGCTAAACACACCTCTCTCCCTCCCTCCCTCCCCCATTCCTCCTTTCCCCGGCGGCTTTGATTTACGCCCCGGAGCGGTGGCCCCCTGAGCGCCGCGAGGGATTGTGGGTAGGCGGGGGCGGCTGGCGGCGGGTGTGGGACGAAGAGTGCACATCGAGGAGGGTGGATGTAGGAGAGGGGCGGGGGGACATGAGGGAGGGCGCGCGTGACGTCTTGAGTGGAGGCATTAAAACTGTTTGTTGAACAACCTCTTTGGAGTCGCTTCCTTCGTCTGCGATGAGGGCGAGGGGAGCGCCGGAAAAAAAATAATAAAGTGCAGGTTATAGTTATAGAAGAGTTATGCTTGGGCGCTGGAGAAGGAGTGGAGTAGGATACTCGAGGGCGAAGCGAGTGGAGAGGGAGGGATTGGACGGAATTGTATGTCGGGAAGTGGAAGAAAAGAGTGATCCATTGGAGCTGCAGGTAGATGGATTTAAGAAGAATTAGGCGGGAGAGAAATTTGTCAGAGCTGAAATTTTTTTAGAATTATTACTTTGAAGCGATACCTATTTGAGGTTATCCTTTTGCTCTTGAAAGTTATAATGTCATGGCGGAGTCGAAATAATATAACTTTTTTACAAGTTCGGGTGTATGCTAAGATTTTTCAGTTATTGAGATAATTGGTTATTTCCAGCATTAAAATTCATCCTTCCACTCTTGATATTGTTCTAGTTAAGTTTTGCTCCTTACAATAAATATTAAGGAAATGATAACAAAGCTTCTATTACTAGCTTCTTCTATTAACTACGTCCCTGATGAAATTAAATATATTTTATAAGTTTATATGCAAAACTTTCACCAGCAATAGGTTTACCTTGCGGAATGCCAGAAATGAAGCTCCGCTGAAATCTCTTCCTATTATTTGAAATAAAATGACGAGAGGCCGTATTTTTTCATGATTGGGAATAACTAAACCTTAGGCACTTTTCCACCATAAGATCAATCACATTCGTTGTGTCGAAAAGCTCATTCTAAGCATTCGGCATTCCATAATGAATTCCTTCCACTACCACATAAAGCCGGTAAGTAAACTTAGATGTGGCTTTATGAATAGTCGGAAATATTAAAATTGAAAAGTGATAGCCATACAGACTGCCAGTATGTGCTATTTATTGAACGAAATGGGATCTGGTGGAAAAAGAATTGTAAGAGAGTATAGTGAATGGAAACAGGGGTGGGAGGAATGAAAGGGTTGTGCGTGGGGGATGTGGAGTGGGATCAGGCTGAGAGCGACTGAAGGAGAGACATTGAGTGGGGTGATGTCATTTGTGCGGGGGAGAAACAGTTATGGCGGCAGTCGAAAAAAAAGTGCCGGAAAAGTAGCCGGGCGCACTATATTTTTTCTTGAGAGAAGAATGGGTGGGAAGGTGGGTGAGGGTGGAGTGGGGGATGAAATAAAATGGAGATGGTTATTCTTCACTATATCTTTCACTTACCTTGGCGACTCGGCGGCCTCCTGGAAAGATTCACTGCCGTTTTGGAGTGCGAAATGGGGGAAGCCTTAGGGTTTGGAATGGCAGGCAAGGGCCGGGGAGAAGTGGGGAGAGGAGTCGGGCCGGCAGAGAAGGGTCCGCAAGTGGGGATGTGAACAGGGCTGGATACAAGGGGGTCTGCAGAGGGCTGGCGAGGGATTGGAGGGGTTTGGAGAGGCGGGAGTTTGGGGGGAAGGCTGGGGTGGGGGAGGGAGGCTGTCGGGCGATGGTCGTGAAGGAGGTGGTGTGGGTCATCGGTTCGTGAAAATGGCGGGAGAGGGGCAAGGGGGGGCACATCCTCATCGCTGGGCATTCGCGCCCTCTCCAGGCAGGCGGGAATGCCCGACGAGGGTCCTGTGGAAGAAGAACATGGCCGTCCGGATATCGACGGCTCGTCCAGATTCTTTCCTCCGTTCTCTCTTGTATATAGGGGAAAGCGTCGCCCATTTTCTTCGACAGAGGTGGTAGAGCTAACCAGTTTGCATGGACCAAGTTGGAACGCGTGGAATGACGGCCGACACAGAAATTTGAGAAGGACCGGAAAGGAAAGAAATGGTATAATATGTATCTCTGTCTCTTGAGGGAAATAACATCTTTCAAATGGATATAGACAGTTTTTTAGGTTAGTTTTGCTGTGGTTTCAGTTATCTTAGTGAAAGAAGTCAGCCTTAGGAGGAATGCTGTGTCTTCCTTACGACGCTATCACATTGATCGAAAGACTAAATTGGAAAATTGCTGAGGCATAACCAATACACTTCAACATTTTTGTATAGACTGCAGAAATTAGAGCAATGAGGAGAGAGATTTATGAAGTAGTTTCGTGTGTAATTTTTCGGGGGATTATACTGGGGTGACCAGCTCCTGCATCCGACTTCTTGTCCAGTACAGTAGGAAAAACATGTATGTAATTCTGAATTATTGCAGCTGAAAATAATAAAAGTGTAATGGATCACCGATCGATGAAGATGTGAACAGCCATCATGCTCAATAAAAATTATCCATTACCGTCAAACATAGTATTCTATCTTTCTTGCAACATATCACTGTTGCTGTCTTTTCAAATCTCCAGCCAATTTTCTTTGCCCACCCTCTCCACTGCTAATAGAAATCCCCTTCCTCCTCTTTGAAACTCTTACCGAGTCCTCCCCTCCCTCGATTCACCTTTCCCATTTCTTCCTCTCTTTCCCCCACCCTTCTTCTCCTTCCCCTCCCCATCTCCCCCGACCGCTCCCCACCTCAACTTCCACGCGTTTTATTAGGGTTTGGTTACCCGACGCCTGAGTCCCAAGTACCATGAGGAAGATTTACTGCTTCTTAAACGCCAACCCACTCCCATAGCGTATCGCCTCCCTCCCTTCCTCTCCCTCCATCGCCTCACCTCCTCACACCTCCACTCCCCCCGCTCCCTCCATTCACTTATAAGAGGCGAATAACAGCCGCTGTTCTTTCTCTTAGACCCTTGGGTATCTTCTTTCATTTTTTTCATTCTGCTTTAATAGACCACAAGGCTTCTGTCAACTCTTATTAAATATCCAACGCAATGAATCAACTGGCGCTTTTGTGCATCGTGGAAATAGGATTACCGTTGATAAAATAGTTTATGCGCTCAAAGTTTACCCTTTATTAAAATTATTCAATAGCTACCTCCGTGATAATTTGTCATTATTAAATTCCATAATATGTCATACTAAGTTCCGAAGCTTTGAGTCTAGGTCCATCAGTTCAGTCTAAAGAAAAACATTTTGCGTACGATACATAAGGCATTCTTTATTAGCCGTAAATCAATATTTCCTTGTATTTATCGAGGGCTCCGTGGTCGCTGTGGATGTTAATCCAATGCTGAAAGATGATATTCAAATTTCCTCTCCTTTTCAATGATAAACCTCTGTTAAAAAATATAAATAGATATATCCAAGCAATGGTTATGGAATTCTAATTCCATCAGATAAGCTAATAAATAAAATACTACAATAATTTTTTTAAATGTCCCATACATGAAAGCAAGCCAGTAAAAATTCATTGAGAAAAAAGTTTATCAATTTTGGAAAAAATCAGGCATAATGCTACGCTTTATATTTGGAATTTATTTATATCAGTTTGTATTACATTCTTCAGTGTGATTGCTCATCTCTTCCACTCACTTTCTTAATGGACTCTCTCTCTCTCTCAAGAACTCTCAAGTTCTTAATGGCACCATTACTTTTCAGAGGCATGCATTCGACCATACAAATTCACTCATAACATCTTTAGGGGAGTCAACGTGCAAGAGCAATAAAATAACATGTAAAGTAATTTAATGTACACACTTTGTATATTTTATGTGAATGATTTGGATAGACAAAATTAAAACTACCACAACAGGCATCGTCTTTCGAAGGTTCAATACTTAGCTCTCTCCATAAACCTCTGAACACTCAAACATGGTTGACTGTTTGCTTGCTACTTTCTCATCATTTCTGTATGACAATCAAAAAGCAAATATCCACTTTAATGAGTACCCTTGGCATGATAAATAGTTTCCCTATTTGATCAATTACTTACTAAACATATTTCATTAACTGATTAACTAAGGAAAGGTTAGACGAGGAAATGATCATATTAACAAATGGTTCTGAAAAGATTTTTGTTTGGCCAACAAAAAACAGATACAACCAATTTTTAACTGAGTTCTAAAGGCAGTACTACGACACAACTCTTCTGCTTCTTTCCTACAATTAGCTCCTCATGTACGGGGTTAAACCTTTCATGGACTCCTTACCCAGGGAAGGAATCTTTCCCGTGGCTTCGTTCGCTCCTAAGTCCCACTCTCTGGATAAAATGGCGGCAGGCCCAGCGGCGGGCTGCGAAAGGCGTTGGATGATGTCTTCGACGGACTGTATTTTTACGGCTTTTATTAAGACGGCAAGGCACTGATGGAACGGGAGGCGGGGGGAGATTGTGGGGAAGGATAGCGTTCTGCCTGGCCGTCCGCCTTCGGAGCTACGGCCATCTATGGCAGCCGTTGGCGGTTCCGTGGAGGAAGAAAGGTCGCCTCCCTTTATAATTCTACGATCATCATCGGATCACTCTTTGACACTTTGATTTCCCTGCCATTAAGTCAAAAGTCGTCAATAATGATGCACTGCCACACTCCTTTCCGATAGGAATGCGGTGATTTGACTTCAAAACCGCTTTACTGCTCAAGAGTCGTCCATGGTCCATCCAGCTATTACTCTGTTCTCCCTAGCATAAGGATTTTCTGTTATTATTTTAAAAAAATATGGTGCCTATCCACAACAAGATAAAATGAATCTTATTTTTATTCACGATTTGCAGAAAATATTTATCAAATTTTCATGTTTCGAAAAGTATCCCAATTGTCATAATGAGAAATATAAATTACTATTAATCACTAATTTACGCATATATATATATATATATATATATATATATATATATATATATATATATATATATATATATATATTGTAATCTAATGGTATTTTTCCAAGGTTCCGAGCCGAATACAACTTTTTCCTTATTTGGCAATTTTTTTTTAAAGAAGAGTGTGAGATCTTCATACAATCCGTGTGTTAGAAAATATGTCATGATTGTCAAAAATATATTTTACGCAATCAATCAGGTAAAAGAACGAAATGTTTCATTAAATTATGCCCATAGAAATTTTTCTGATGATGCGTTTACTCGCACGTCTTTCAATTTTTGTCGGGCAGTGTTTTAGTTTAAGTAATCGTAGCGATCGGAATATTTAACGCAACAACACATTTCGTAAAACATTGAATTGACTGAAATGTGATCTTTGAAAAATAATTCTCATTCTCCAGCAAATTTTCCAGGACATTTAGAGGCCCACAAATAAACCAGTAACATTTTAATTTCTCTGTTAGATTGCGAATTTGTTTTGCGAAGAGTAAAGCGTATATTTTTCCCCACTCTTTCCTATACATGTATCTTCATCACTTACCAGACTCTCTGCTTTTAAATAATAGCAATCATACTTTCTAACGAAACTAGAGCGCCATTCATAGAAAAGGGTATCAAGCCATGGCTCTGCGGTTAGGGCAGGTAAATTTTTCGGTCTCCCCAGGGGCGATGACCTGGAAGAAACGGTTGCGCCGAACAAGGCTTTCTTTCGAGCCAAGAGTATTTTAGGAGCGGCAATATATTACGCAGGAAGAGGCGACCGCGGCAGGGTAAAAGCTCCCTTAGTGGTTCCGAATAGCACCTGGTTGTTTTCAGAATGGAAGGCCTGAGGGTTCGGTGACCACTCTTGAATACCTAAGAGTACTTACCTTTAAGTCAAGGGCAACATTTGGTAGGTAACCTGGCGTGGCCCAAGGGCATCCAGTGCACCTTTCTTGGAAATTCTCAAAGCTCCTACCTACGTGACCTTCGTTGAATCTGTTTACCTCAGGTGACAGGCCAGGGATTCAGTGTCCAGAGGGAACTAGAAAGAGTTTAACATAATTCCAGGGATGAATGTAGTTATCTCACTTTAAAAACATATCGTTGAAAGACGAAATATTTCTCATGAGAATGGAAGAGCGATCTTTTTCTGATTTCCACTCATGCTTATCATATTATCGCCGAATGTAAAATAGAATGAATAAGTGAATACCCAATAATACAGCAAGCGCTTGAAAATTGTTATCAACATGACCAATAATTACTGATTCAAAGTTAATTTAAACATTTAGAGTTTTAATAATGAAGATACATTCGTTTTTTCATTGTATTTCCATAGTATAAAGACAGCAATATTTTCAGTTATGAACTCAATGCGTGAAGAAATCACTCAAATCATGATGATTTACGAACATAAATGAGTGAAAAGTTCCGGTAATCCCTTGTCAAGTAAATGTAAAAGTCAACTAAATGTATCCAATGCTCGAACAAGTAAACTTAACTGAAGAAGAATCATCCTGTCCGCTGATAAGACAAGAGTCAGCATTCAAACGGACGCTCTCTGACTTCGTCGCGCATTCGTCAGAATTGCAATCAATTTTCTCAAACCTCTTTATAAACTGCGAAACCTATTTATTGTTGCCGGGGTCGGTCCACTTCGTTTCCGTTCTTTAAATTACTCTCATCAAACACATTCGAAGTCTCTCAAACCTGTTTCCCTTACCGCTCTGCCTTGGTCTCCTTTCCCTGTCCCTCGCTCACCGCGCTGCCCTCATCAAACAGAAGTCTCCTCTCTGATGGCCGGCCATCCAAATCAACTCAGCGGCAGACAGACAAAACGGCCTCCTCTTAAGACGGCCGTTTGCGAGTGACACAATTCCAAGAGAAGAGGGATCTGCGGTGGGGAAAGAAAGAGGAGTCACTCAGCAGGGCGTCGTAAAATTCCTCAAACCTAAAAAAAAACGCTCATCATTCTACCAACCTAAAAGTTTCCGACGAATTCCAGGAGAAAAAAAATAGAAGCGACATCGGCGCGTGCCACCTCTCGTCGTATCCACATGGAGGCAATCCTCGACATTTTATGGCGTCGCGTCTTCCAAGAGGGTGGCGAAATACACGCGAGGACAAAATGCTCTTTTTCGCCCCTTCAAATGCTCAAAGGGAGATCCATTACACGCCGTAGTAAAGCACGGGATGATGGCGGCGGTCTCTCCTTTTTCCCTTAACCCCCCCCTGCTAGACCTCTATTTATGACCTCACCCGCCCGCCACACCACTGACGCCTTATTCCGCGGAGAAGGAAAAAGGCGCGTTTTGTTACTTTCGAATTTGGTCTTAAAAACTTCAAGCCTCATCAATGCCTTTTTTTTCTTTCCACGATGGTACCTGCTGCTCACATTTTGCCCCTGCCCCTTCCCCTCGGTCACTAGAAATCTCTTTCATTCGACCTGAAAAGAGTAGAATCTCATGGTCTCCTCATTCATTTTTTTCTAACCCCCTCCATAACCCCCCACAGTACTTTCTCAAACTCTTCCTCACCCACTTGCTCATCTCGTCCTCACGCAGCTTCGCTCCCCGTGCCGCTCCGCGCTCTTTCTCTTTCCAACCCATAATATGGCACCATAAAGATGTCAGCTGTTTTTTTCCTCTGTCTCCCTCAGCCCATAAACTTCACGAAATGGCACTCGGTCGTCCACACTCCCCCCCTCTATCTCACGACTCTCAACCTCCCCGTGCAACCGCAAAGCACTCATCTCCTCACACTGCCGCTCTTTTCACGAGCAAACAGATTCGCGCCCCTGTTTTAAAAAAATACAGGAAACCCCAATGATGTCCTTGTAGGGATCATCGTTTAAAGCTGTGAATTTGTATTAGGCATAATTCAAGATGATTCATTTACTGCCGCCTTCCTTGGTGATCCACTGCGCTAGCTACTGAACTGAGGACAGGCTGGTTGTCGCACTCACCACACTCGCCTCTGAATGTCAGTTAATGTAATGGTATCAAGCAAATTGTGAGACTACTAAACCGAAATATTTCATCGCGCGCTTATGAAATGAATTACCATTTTATTGATTTATTCCATTGTATGACTGAGATAGGACCTAAATTGGGTGCATTTGAGAACGAATGAGTGCAAGAGGAAAGGTTATGTCTGTGTCTACTTATTATATTTTCTTGCAAATGTCAACCTTAAATTAGATTTGGATGAGGAATATTCGATTAGCAGCAAAAATTATTTATATCTCGTTTTTTAGTGTTCTCCTATACTTTGGAGATTATTTGCGAAAACCTCCATTTCAACTTTTTTGAATTTTTGCAATGTTCGGACTAATTTAAAGAGTTGTCGTCATGCCAGATTTAAATGTTTTGCTATTTCACATTCGTTCCCTTTATTCCTTTATTCTAACGGACCCCAATCCTTCATTCGACAACCACTTTGAGTTAATCTTCTCAATTAACGCCGACGCTCGTCGCCTTTCAAAGCACTACAAAATGGATAAGTATGGTCTCCCCTTATGATTTCCAATTCCAATCGGTGGCCTAAACCGTTGACTTTCTCATCGCTTCAATTCCTCCCCTCCCCCGCTCCTTCCGCCCGAGTGGGTATTTTTTTCCGGCCCAAACAAACCGTTTCAGACTACACACAAGCCCTCGAAGACACTTCCGCATAGCTGCGGCCATGTCTACATCCATGACCCTACGCAATGTTTATTGCCTCGCACCCAACCACACTCCCCGCCTCCCTATCTCTCCCGTGCGGTTTTAATGGCGCCCCTATGCAAATGCAGGAACATTTATGGAGTGTGAGAAGAGGGTTGTGGCATGGGAGGGCGCGGGAGTGGGGCGGGAGGGGGCGTGAGGGAGGCGGAAGGGAGAGAGAGGGAACGGGATGGAGGACTGACTCTCTCGGACGGAGGAGGAGGCGGAGGTAGGGTGGAGGAGGGGAGGAGTGGGACGGGAAGGGGATTGAGAATGGTTTATGTGTCTCGGAGTGGGCAAAGCGTGAAAGTAGTGCCTCATTGAGGGCCATCATTGAAAATGTTTTGTGGACAAGGGAGGCGGGGATGGGGCGGGCGCGAGAAGAGAGTTATGTATTTGGAGATAAAAGAGGAGCTAGAGTGGTGGGGAGCCTGGCGGGAGTATGGGGGGATGTTTGGGTGGCGGGTGAGGTCACAGAGAAACAAAAGTAATGTCAATTTTTAAGGAGCGTGCGCGTTGACCGTCCGTGAAAGAGCTGCATCCTTCAATGGACTGCAAGCTCTTGAGGTGGCTGGAGCCCTGATCGTGAGTCTTTGAGTGCTCATTTTAATAACTTAAAAAAATTCTATAATACTCTTGGATCATACTTTACTGAATTCAATCTGTTTATACGGTGAAAATCATCATACATGGTGGCAGATTATATTTCAAAATTTCCGTAGTAATTAAAGCTACACTATGACTTGGGTTTTCCGCGCGGTGTTCGACATTCAAGTGAAAACCATTTGTGTTTTTGGTCGGCATGACGCCAAAATATTTGCTGTTGACCAGTATTACAATATGAAACATATTAGTAAACGCTAACAGGTATACCTGTACGTATGGAATCGAATTAATTTGAAGTGTGTGTAAAGTCTCAAAAGGCTACGTGCTAAAATGGCCTGTAAATTGGTCCCGGAACCAAATCGTGGTTTACTTTTTTTTTACTATTATCTGAACATACTACCGACTATTGCATGCAAAGTTTCATGATAGTCTGTATATGAACGAATAAGGCTCCAAACGCTTTAATCAGCTACTCTCCCTTTGTACTTTTTTTCCCACTCCTCCGTGAGTTAGGACATATATAGGCACAAGGCATCACACTTGCGAATCATCGCAAACTCACCCCTCTGCGTGCACGAGGACAACCCCTGATGACCTAACCGTATTACAGCGAGCTTTTTTTCACGTTTACGCTTCCACCTTTTGTCAGCTAATGCCTCTTAGTACCCGTGCCCACATCACGCAAGGTTCGTGCTCTCTTGTTGACAGTGAGCAGCCGTCTGCCACCTCACTTTATTTGCTTCATTTATGACGAGAATTTAGTATCTAATTCAAAAACTTCCGGAGTAGAGAATGGTAAAAATTAACGAGGAGATTTACTCTGTCAAACGGATAGGAATTTAAAATAAAATATTATGACCAATATAAAATCAAAGCCCACGTGAAAATATTGTTTAAATATTTTAGGGAGCCACAGAGATTGCTTTAAAAAGCAATAATGGCATAGATTAAATTCATGGTGTTTCTTTCAGCTTCGAAGGGCGTATTTTTTATATTAATACGTGGTAATTATTAGCTAATTAAGGCACTTTTTCCTAATCAAGACTCCATATCCATGAAAACTTGTCACGCGTCTAGTTTCTTGCATACCCTGACCTGTGCCATTCACTGCTTCACTTCTGGGATACTGAACACAATCACTCTTAGCTGTTTTCTTTCATGTTCGTATCCTGAAAACGCTGCATCTACTACAAAGCTAGCAGAACCTACTGACGTCAGCTCTTAAGCGCATGTAGACATAGGCACGAATGGAGTCGTGTCAAATTTATATCCTTAAGTCCAGTAATTCTGTGTCTGCTCATAAATATCGATTACCACCGCTGTGATTTGCGACATTTCCCTCTAGTTGTGTATTTTCTTGTCTCGGTTTTTCCTGCCGTTCCACCGAACAAATTGTAATATCGTTTCTCTCCTTTATTTTTCAAATTCTCGACGGCATAGTAAAAAAGATATTCCAGGAATGGAGCCGAGAAATGTTGCTTTTTGTAAGTGATTGAATTTAAATGAATGCAATATATTTTGCATTCGTAGCCAAGCCATAACTCTAGATGACGAGTTAAATGCAAATGCTCAGTGGGAAAATATTTCCATTAGAAGGTGTAACCGGGCGTATAAAATGTTGCCGAGATCCGCATTTGAGCGTTACTTTCATTCATGCCTTTCCGCGTGACATATTCTTCATTTTCTTCCGCAAGTGGCCAGCGGCTTCCCGTGACAAATTAAATACGAATTGCCTCCAACATTCACGCCTGATAGACTTGAACTTTGAGTCAAGTTTTTCATGCTGTTGAGACAAAAAATGGGAGAACTAATTTTTTTTGCGTTTGAACGTCTTGCGGGCGTTCCTCGAGCATTGCCGTTTTCACGCTCGAGACACGTTGCTGGTTGCGGATTCCCACTGTGCTACCGGATCCAAAGCCGCGTCTCCATCACTTGGGCGGTCACAAAATGAAATCGCGGATCGTCAGTCGACTATTCCCGTCCCTCCCGTTCCCACATATGCAACATTTCTCACCCCCTACTCATCCCATCGTCCTCGCTCTCATACTCCTTGTATTTCTTCGACATCGCCTCTCATTTTTCCTCTGCTTAGCCGGTCATCCCTCCTCCCCCCCTCACACCTCGTCAACTTACCCCGCATCCTCTCACCCTACACACTCACAGCTGACCATTTATCCTGGATTCACTCTTCCCCCAGTCAACCACCTCCTCCCCTGCCTATATTACTTCAGCGCACAGTTAATCATTAGAACTTGCCCCGTTACTTTATTCCTTCCTCTCGTTCATCTCGCTTCTTCCTCCAACTTGATATCTCTTTCTCTCCCTTGCTCCTTGCGTTTCGCCTCGCCGAAATTCCTCCTTTTTCCCTCCCTTTTACATTCTTTCCCGTCCCTTGGCTTCACTTAAAAACCTCCCTCTCCTGTACCCGGACCTGCCGCGCGCCGCCATGACAGTTCCACAGACCGTGCCGCCACTGGTGAGAAAAATGCGCACTGCATTGCCGAGACCGATGCCCAGCAATCTTTCAAGGATAATATTTGTTCCGTTTCTCTGGTGTGTGCCACCATGGCCGGAGTCTCGAACTTGCGACCACGCAGGTGCATAAATCTTTGCGTCACGTGCTAATACAATAAGAAGACATCCATGCTCGCCATCCTATACAATATTTTTTTGCGTATACCTGCCTTATGAATCGCCTGGTGACTTTTGTCCATCCCACGTGGAAAAAACCCTGTTTATCGCCTCCACTCGATCATACGAGTGGGAATAACTTGGACGCGTTCGAAATCCGTACTGCTGAGGCATATAATTGAGTTGCCTTCTTGTTAAAGCCCTCGGAGGTCGATTCCTCTCGAAGACAGGAGGCCACTGGTCTTCCATGCAATTATGAGTTCCATATTTATTTTCCCTGTCTCCTTTCCCTTACAGCAGATTTTTCTGCGTCACCCATCCGCGGCTCATAAATACTTTTAATGGAGTTTCTAGATGGTTATCGACGGTGGAAAAGTAAGCAAAAAGATAAACGCAAAGACTCTTTTCATGGGTGGTTGGTACTAATGTTTGAAATGTTGTTTGTGAAGGAAAAGTTTGCGCCAAAGGAGAACGAGCCTTCAAGGAATTATGAGTTACTGTAAGTGATGATTAACAACCGTTATTGACATGGAAACATATTCATGTTACTTTACGATTAATTAAAATGACATCGCCTCGTAATGCGAACTTTCTTACCTTTCTTTTTTCAATCGATTGTCTTATATTGGGATAACTTAGAATTAATTATAATTGGCTTGATTGGGTATGCACGTGATCATTTGCCCTTCCTCTACTCTAAATCAAAAGAGTTAAAATATATCTCTCACAAGCACACCGCATCAGCAGATTAGTTTTTACATTTGGTGATTCGTGATATCAGTGAATATTTGACACATAATTGTTTTATCATCCCATGAGCTTCACCAAATAGCCCTGAACTTGATGATTCAGAAAAACCCCTACATTTTACCTGAAGGTAAAAATTACGCCTCGTAAATTAGATTCCAGCTGTGTATACATATATTTATAGTTCGATGCAGCGTTTGTTTTCGACGTTTTGGCACGTGAATTACTTCATATATCCGTCGAACGATATGCCTATAGTTGAGTGTTCTGCTAATAATAAGCCTCAGGTTTATTCCACCATTATCTACAAACAAGGCATATTTTTGTAGATCAGGGTCTGTAGGTGATATTACGCTTGATGTGTTCTTTACTAGCTAGATCAGGAAATGTAGGCGATATTATACTTAATGTTTTTTCTACTAGCTAAGAGTTCCATTATTTCTATTTCACTTTCTATTTTACTTTCCGGCCATTCTCATTCCCTAATTTTTAAATCAAACAAATATTTGTATCATGAAACACAGGCATAAACAATGATCACGGGACGTAGCATTTTTATACGTGGGTCTATTTTTGGGCTTAGTCATAAAAAATATCAGCAGAAGTATTTCTGTTGAGGTACACATGATAATAGGAACGTTGCTGTTAAGAGGTTTTGAGAATTTTTTAATGCCACACGTAATGAAATTTTTGCTTACAAATGTAAATTACAACAGAGAGCATTAATTACACCTCAATTATATTGGACGATACATCAAGATAGAGACGATATGAGTAAAATATGAGGGATCTAATAGCGGGCCAATCCACAGGAGGAAAAAAGGGACCGTGAGCCAACATTTGGGACTATAGGGCAAGATCTGTCCAAAAACCTACCAATTAATTGGTAAAAATCTCAAATGGTGTTCGAATTAGCTTGAGCTCGTTCAAATTTACGTGAAGTGTCAATAAAAGGCATTAGATTGTCTGTGAACATTGAACGCTTTCACATTTTCTGTAAAATATGAGCACAACTTATTACTCTCGATACAATTTTTGAAATTGGCAGCCCAGATAGGTTGCTGATTCGCACAACTAGTGTTAAACGCATCATTGTCGGCCATTTTTTCGGTGTGAGCATTAATGGCATTGTTGAATCCGAAACAGACGGAAAGCTCTCGTTTCGTCGCGCTTTGTTTCACCTCAGCAATGTCTCGATGGATTTAAATTCCGATAAGACACACTCGCGTGAGCGTTGCACTTACATGCCAATTAGTATGCGGATGTCTTAATCCCAAATATAACGCGTGGAAAGAGCCATCAAGGGAGAGTGAATGGAGGGAAGGTTTTACGCCTTCTGCGCCATTAAGGAGCGAGCAGGAGATCGAGATCTGGAGGAGTAATGGGCCGAATGCGTGAGGGCCCATCTCAGGCCGAAGCCAAGCAGAGAACCAACCTCGCCTTGACGAGTGCACGAGCGAAGGCTTTAGGGGCGGGAAAGGACTGTGGGATCGTCCCGGGGGCATTGGCACATGCATTACCCATTTTTATGTCAAACTACACGGATGCATACGAGCTTCCTGAGAGCCTGAAAAAAATGTGTTTAATGGCTGGCTGCACCAAATTTTCCGTGAGTGAAGTCCTTAACGAGAGATGGAGAATTAAATTGGGTCTTTCTTTTAACGACTAAACGAGATGTGTTTCTGCTATTAGCTCCATAATGATGAAACAAACGAAAAACACAGAGCAGAAACAGGAGGAATGAGTCCCAGCGCGAAGCCCTTCTGAAGCAACTGTGTTGTGTTCATAGCACATGACCTGTGAAAGATAAACGCTACCGTAAGTGTTGCTGTAAATTATATGCAATTACAGCTTGGTTTTAAAATTTTATTTTAAGTGAGGTATAATTGAAACCCTAAAACTTGTACAGGTTATCGATTTTAAAAATTATTTGAGGAATAATTATCTTTCCTAGGGATCGGGTGAGAGCTTTTAATGATTAGAAAGGATGT
This sequence comes from Ceriagrion tenellum, assembly GCA_963169105.1. Classification (NCBI taxonomy): domain Eukaryota; kingdom Metazoa; phylum Arthropoda; class Insecta; order Odonata; family Coenagrionidae; genus Ceriagrion; species Ceriagrion tenellum. Next base: position 52,051,458 of record OY720632.1, read on the forward strand.
AACATGAAACTGAAAATTATTATTTTCTATCCTTATCTACATGTTTGTTTTAGCTAATTACTGCAGTCTTTTGTTGAACATAAATAATGATCATAATTCTCACGACTGAATTGACAAAGGAGTTTCGTACTAAGTATAATCACAGTAGCGTACGAATTAATTGTGAAACTTCACGAGTACTCGCGTGACTATTATCACTTGAACATGTTTAATAAATGTTTGGCAGTAACGAATACCGCCTTATCTTTTACAAGCGTTGTTTCAGAATAATGGAAGTATGAATGGAAAATGTTATGAGTTCATGGTGTTGATAATTTTTTTAGTGATTCTTGCGAGGGGATTTTGAGTATTACCAAGGTGATAAATACTATCTGCCGCCCAGCTTTTTAAATTAAACATTACTGTGCAATTTATGACTTACGAATTTGTCCACCATCAACTCTTTCTCTTTTGAGTTACAGTTGCCTCACTTGTACTATCGATACAAAAGCTCCTTTGATTTCCGTGAGGAAGTTGGTAATTTTTAATCAAAGTAGAGACATTAACCACACTCTTTAGTATTATATGAAACATTATCGTATGGCAACATATAATGCAATACATAAGTAATATAATGCAATTATAAAGTAATGTGTTCTACTAAGTTTTGAAAAGGCAAAATTATTTCTTTCGGTTTTGCCGGTGGCTCGTCCAAAAAATTTCACAATTTAATTTACCGCGCTATTTTTCACAAAATGTTTTCTATAACACTTCACCCATTTTAGTGTTTTGAGTAAATAGCATTGAGGTTTCCGTGCGCCATGAAAATACGCTAATTCACTTCTGCCAAGCCATTGTAGAGGTCTGTTCTACCTTCTCTATAACTTCAAACTGGTTGGATTAAAAGGAAATAAATGGCCGACCACAATCTACATGTATATAGGCGAGTAAATACCATAGCATGGAATGATTTCTACTGCAGGTGATATAGTGAGTCCTACGGGACTTTAACAATGTCACTCATTCTTGTTAGTGTCTTTAATTCATGAAGCTGCAATGGTGTACATTTAATTAGGTTATTTGTCTGTCACTGTGGATCAACGAGTTCAAAAAAACTTTGAACGCACACAAGGCCTTTCATTCTCCGCACTAATTGGGAGTGTTTGCTTAGTGTTTTCTCTTTGGGAGTGAATTCCGATCAGTCAATCTTCTTCAGGTAAATGACTAAATTTTCCTCTCATGTTAAGTAATCCGTAAGGTAAATCCAATAGGTGGGTATAAAAGACAGGACTGAAAGTATTATTTTGTTATCCATATCTGCTGTCTTTGCCCGGTGCTCTAAAATCTTGTTTCATCGATTTCACTTTTCATAAATGAAGATTGTGTGAAGAAATTAAATTTTAATTTTTTCAAGTTGCTTAAATTTCTGGTTAATAATAAAACCATAAAAGCTTCATAAATGACGTAGTTGAGAAGAGCCTTTGGGTTGACTATAGAAAAAAATCTGTCTTAGAAATAAGTAAAAGATTAGTCAACTGGAAAAGTTTTCATGCGAGTAACGATTATACTCTACTTTTAAAATTTTGATTATAACCGAAGGAAAACTGCCTCTTTCAAACTGATGAAATTTATCAATAAAGCTTTATTAAAAAAGATCAGTAGCAATAAGAAATTATAGTGACATGAGAACCTCGATATTATTCAATGGCTTCTTGGCACCCAATTAAAAAAAATACTTTCCCTTTACCGAAAAGATTGGCTCTCGGACTTCTTTTTTTTAGAGGAATATATTTTGTCTTGTAAGTCATATTTAAAAACAATAAATTTTTTGCTATGGCATGAGGGGGTTAGTAATTTTATTTGTAATTTCACTGTTTATTACTTTGAAAAAACTTGAATGAATATCCTTCCTAAATGGTAGCGGTGAAATATCAGCTGCAACAAAAACTAAAATCTCTCTTCTTTTGAGCCAACTCTAGGCCTAATATTATTATTTTCATAAAGAGATTATTTTACAAAGACTTTGTGAAATAAACAGAGTTTAGAATGATGATTATTCGACTATTCAATGGTATTTCCAATTCACTGACATACTTAATGCTCCCGGCATGACGGAAAGCAAACCGGAATAGTCTTTCTTATGGATCAATTTTCATCCAACTCTTGGAACATACGAAATTATATATTGTTTTACAGTGCCAAGATTCGTGAACGTAACAATGGCTTTAGAGGGTGAGGAAGGAACCTATGTAGCGGACACAGGGTCTCTTGAGTCTTGGGTAGCGGTCGAGGTCTTGGGCGCGCCCGGGTACGGCGGGCCGTCGCTCCTCAGCGCAACGGCGGATTCCCGCCGGCACGCCGCTCTGCCGGCGCCCCTCGTCTCCTCTCCTCGCTCTTGGGTAAGACTCGTGTTTGGTCCGCAAGTTTGAAAAACTCTGTTATGGCAAAAAACCTAGAATCAGAATTTTTTTCAAAATAGTTGAGTATATTTATCGCATTGCAGGCAAGGAAGTTCACTGAATAACTGAACCCAAGAGATGAAGTCAGATGCTGTTGCGGTGTCCCAATCGTATCGCTGGGAGTACTGTTACGCAACCAAAATTAAGTTTTATTACTGATAGTATTACAGAAGTGCTCATATGATTCATTGCGTTCCTCTACTTAGAACATTAAAAGAGAAGTTAAAAAAGAAACTGGTAATTTTACCAGCATCATTGTTACGCCTACTCTTCGGTACAAGTGTTTATTGTATTTTTATGTCAATTTTATTCATGATTCACCACTAATAAGCTAAAATTTCACTTTTTCTTTAAAGTTGTGGTATATACTGCTTATATCTTCCTGAAATTGCAATATCTGCCATGATGCTAAGATACCTGTCTATATCTGCCAAGTAAATGCTTAAAACTTTTTTGGTGCATCATCTGTCCACGTGTTATGAAAAGTTGATATATTTACAATCTCGTTTAAAATATATATCAACTGATTGGTAGCAATGGATATGTATGTGTATCCTTCAGAAAAACATTTACTTACGAATTCAAAGAATTAATTAATCAAATACTTCGCAATCCCTAATTTAAGACTCACTTATTCATTAAAAAGCTACATACTTATAAATTTACTTTTTAATGGGCAGTTAACATTTCCAGAGCACAGCGAGTGAAACTCATAAATTCGTAATCTCTCAAATGCATTGCATTAATTTGGCATCTTTCTTCCACACTCCAGCCTGCTCTATATTTTTTTCCGTCACACAGGTATCCTAACGTGACTTTTAAGTGGTTTTTGTCTATTTTGACGAGAGAAAGAAAGTCACCAGTTTTTATGGCAAATTCTTCTTTTTAAATTTGAAATAACACTTGATAGACCACATTAAACAAATATATATGTAGCAAATTTGTCGATAAAGTGTAAATCTTAGGGCTGTAGTACAAAATGATCATAGAGAGGTGTAAATATAAACTTTCTCCTTTTGTGGCTAAAAATTTATATGAAGTTCATTGGCTCAATTTTGGATTTTTAAAATTATACTACAAATTGTAAAAACTCGGTGAAAATTAGGGCATTTGGAAATACTTTTAAAAAGCATGCATTCGGATAGAACAGTAAATATATAATTGAATTTTTAATTTCAAATATTATCAACAAAGGCCAAGTTTTATTTCAGTAACGCAGCAAATATCGCGTAGGACTTATGAACTATAGCTGTCAACGTCCACGCTTCTAATTAGTGTAAAATTCATGATATTTTGAAAACTGTATTATAATCGTCCAGTTTGAAATTTTAAAGAAGAAAGCCGGAGAAAAGAGTATTCCCCCATGCTCAAATTCACGGGGCGCGCAATTAGTAATGGAAGGCTATGTAATGGAAGGCTTAGTAATGGAAGGCTATGGGAAAGCGCACGAAATAATAACACGGGCAGAGTTTTGGCGTGGAACTGGTGACGTGAGATATCACATCTCGCTCCTTCCCCTTGAAAACGAAACGCAATTAAGACATTTTCAAACTCGAACCAATTTGCATATAACATCGCCATCCGGGGCTGTCGGACGAAGGTAACTCGATTCCACGAGATCAACCTGCTTCCTGCCTCCTCCATATCAAACGCCTCCCCGCCTCATTTCCCCCGAATACATATATACTCCTCCTCACTTCTCGGAAGTCTTCGTGTGGTTGTTTTCGTTTTATAATAAGGAAACTCGCTCCAATACGGGCACACAAAACGCGCCTTTGTTGCAAAAGGGGAGGGGAGTCGAGAAAATAGGGGGAATGTAAAATATCCTCCTCTCCAATCTTTTGTTCGTTGTTTCACTCCTACACTGCCGGCTGCGACCCTGCTCTGGATATCTTCTCCCCTCCCCGACAACGAAAGAACTCCTCTTTAATCGCGTCAATCTGGACTCTTCGTTAAGGCGACTTACGATGATGGACGTGAGCTCTAAGGAACACAAGTGGGTGAATAGAGGGTGGGAGGGAGGTGGCATGGGTTGAGAGCGGGGGGGGGGGGGGCTTGAGGGTAGAAGACAGAAGGGAAGAAAGGTCAAGGAGTGCGTCCAAGATATGAAACTAAAAGCACGCAAGCGTCTGACATGCGTCCGCATTTAGCCTCGGCTCGCTGTGAGGGCAAAGGGAATGGTCGTATGGACAGCGCAGGACACACTCCCGCAAGCACACGAACTTGTACACACAGATGCTCTCTAGAAGATGAGATGGCATTCGAGATGGCTATTTATTTATTTTTTTCCTCGACGGAGTCAAAGACATCCTCCGATCGATCTTCATGCGTCGGAACGAATGATTTATGCTCCTTCTGCTCCATTCTTTCTTTCTTTCATCCATGAGAAGTCGAGGAGTAACTAGCGTTTTCGCGCTCACCGAGCAAACGTATCATTGCGGGCAATCCCCGAGCATTAATGCACCACCACCACTTATGCATGCTCGGATGATATCTCCCGAGATGGCTTAACTGAGGAGCCGCCAGTAGTTCCAGTTTTGTGTTCGGGGCAGGGAGAGAGCGGGGTAAAGTGTTGTTGGGTGTGTACGTGTGTATCCCACAAGCTTTTGCTTTCTTAATCCCCCGTTCCTTTATTCCCCGACACCTTTTTCTTGAGTCATAACAACCCATATTTCCGTACCCCTTGCGTCGGTGCAATTTTTTTCCTCACCTCCCAAATTAGGTTCCCATTGTCCCCCTCCCGCCTCCCCCTCCTATCTCTCTCCTTCATTTTGAAGTCCACAGTTTCCACCCCTTCGACGTCCCATCCCACGATGCGAAGCCCTCTTTCTCACACCCATTTCCCTCTCACTTCACTTCCTTCCCATATTTCCCGCCGCCCACCTTCCGAGAAAACCCACCCCCGGTACTCCAAGAACAGACACACACTTACACACAACACACCGTTTAAGCATCCTTATCGTGACTCGCCAAGTCCCTCTCCCACAAAAATACCTGTTCCTTTATGACTGAAAAACTGGTCAAATGAGAGGTTTGCGGGTAATGTGTGTTGTTATTATGATTTATGGAGCGGCCATGCTAGCATGAGTTACGGCGTGGCGATAAAAATGAAAGGTTCGGAATCAAGAGCAGCGCGCAGGTGAACGAGAGGGAGATTTAGTGGTCCGTTTGTGTGTGAGGTTTGGAGATGCGGCGGGAGGGATGAGGAGGCCTTTTCGCCTCTCCGTGTCTTAATTTTCGGTGGCTTTTTGGAAGGAGAGTCAGATGGGCGCACATGGGGATCGGCCGGCATGCTCGCACCCCGGGGCGATTAAAATTAGCGGGTGGCGGGGGTTCCTTCTCCCATTTTATCTCGTCGGCTTAAGCGGCGAAGGAGATAAGAACCGAGGAGTTGGCCATCGCGAAGAAGAACTGCGAAAGGAATTCCCTAAGAGGCGTGTCTCTGTCATTGCATGACCTCCGGTGCTTGGGAAACGGGCTGTTGTCAAGGTGTCTATCAAACAATTATCTCAATTTTTGCTGCTACCTGGGCAATTCGATTCGCATTTGGAATATTTTTCATTTGTCTCTAAGGTATAAATTTGCTGTCCACTTATAATCCATTCCATTTGCCAAATTTATAAGTCAAGTCAAGAATCGTTTAAGGAAAAGGCAGGTATAGGAAAGAAATTTGTAAAAAAAATCCATAAGGTCTTCATCAGTAAACACAGAACATAAGCGAATTGGACGTTGAATTATTTCAATTTTCATATGAGAGATATTTGATTTCACATAATGGCTCAAAGGGATATGTGCAGCTTATAGAATTAGGTAAATTATTTGAGATAAGTAATTAATAATTGCAAAAGAGACGTTTTTACTATTTCTATCGGGCAAATGTTTGCGTATTCATTCTGCAATATCAAATCATTCAAAAGTGAAAATAATCAATTAATCAGGAGTCATATTCAATGAAGTCAATCTAATTCAATACTTCAGATATGAATATCCATACATTTGCCTATTCAAAATCTGTTTTTTAATAAAAATCAATGAAGCGTTTAAATTGTTAATACATCTTCAGGCCAAACGATAAATATTTAAGGGATTTTTGTGGACCAGAGATAAGACAAACGCGAACCAAGATGTGTAGGCAGTATGGAGTAAACTCCAATACTCTGTATTGATAGAAAGTTAATAAAGCGTCTACCTTCTTTAAGTATCAGCATGGGAGCAATTGTTCTATAGGAAATGCAATTGGGCTATTTTTTAAATCCGCTACTAAAATTCCATCGTCATTCCACAATCATAAGTGAATACAGGATATCATATGCGTCCTAATCAAGGTAAGGAAATTTTTTTCTGAGATTATCGTGAATAAATGATGGCATATCGACCAAATTCCAATTCTACTAAGTAAAACTCTATTATTCCTCTCCGCATTAATTTTCTTCTACCACCAGCCTCTATGGCAATGTCGGTTTGCTTTCCGGTTGAAAATTTTGCGTCCATTAATTTAGAACTTCTAAAAGGAATCACACTATCAAACACATCTCACCACAAATGGAATGCGAATTTACGCGGAGTTATACCGTTATGAAAGCTGCATGAGGGATGCGGGGAAGTAAAACGGATGCCGTAATGCGGGCGAGGGCGGGAGCGCGGGTCGGAGGTAGCGGCGGCGCACGGAGGCGGCGTCGCCCGGTCGGAGGCTCGGCCGGGGCCCTCCTCGGTCCGCCCGCGCTCTGTCAGCGGCTCGGCGTCGTTGCCCCTCTCGGCGAGCGGACCGACGATTTATGGCCCCCGACGCCGGAGCAGAGCCGGATGGAAGAAGAGGAGTCGCGAATAATACCTCGGCCATTGAGATCTGGTGCGTCCGTCCGCCCGGGCCGGACGGGCCCGGAGATGGTGCCTTTGAAAACGATCGTTGTTCTTTTGTTGGGAGTGGGTCCGCCTTTGTCCTTGGAGGCTAAACTACGAGAATGTGGTTCAAAACTGCGCTCGACCACGGCGAGAATATTCTCGTTTTATTTGCTGGAACTTATTTCACTCATGTGTATTCAGTGTCATGCTCTACACGTTTTGGTCGGAGCCGATTTCCCTCTTATTTTAGTCACCACTTAGTTTCCAATAAAATTTCCCCTAGCCATCCTATTATTTATAAATCTTGACGCAGGATACTCACATAAAATAGGTAAATACGGTGAATAATAGCTTCACTATATTCTCCTAAATAATCTTTTAACAAAACATTTATCACTTATCACCCTCTGACACTACTCAATAATAATACTTTACTATATACGTATAAGGAATATGACATGCCAAAAATGGGTAGGTGGATTAGTAATGTAAGCACGCCTACACTCCAAGGGTTGCTCGTTTATCTAATAACATACTTACAATTAATAAATTATGTGGCTACTGCTCCTCATTGCTCTGAACCTAGATAGAGAAATATGTAGAATAACTTTAGTAGATAGTAATCAATGGTGTTTTGAGGAGTACTCGCGTCATATTTACCGACATTGTTCCTTTAAATTAAATAGCACATAATAGATATGACAATTTCCTGCTGATAATAAAGAGAAATATTTTTTTATCATAGGCAGAAGCGTCGCAATGAAATATAATATCACGTAGTAGATATGGCAATTTCTAGCAGAAAATTTAGAGAAATATTTTTACCACTGGCAGAAGCGTCGCAGTACCCTTATTGGGACGAATTAATTTTCTAGTTTTAAAAATCAATCGATGAACTTGTCAAAAAAAGATTGACCAATTAAAACCACCGATGCATGCAAAGTTTAAAGTAAAGGTAGATCGAAGGAAAATTGGAATGACCATCCAAATTTGTAATATTGTAAGTAAACGGTCACAAGAAACAATATTCTACGGCTTGTATTTTACGTTCGGCTATTATATATTCTACTCATCTTACATTCTTTAAAATTTGCATCATCTCTAGTAATGAAATTCCTATCCAGGTTGAGCTAGACTCGTTAACTATGAGAAACGTATCGCATTGATTAGATATTTACCTTAGTCAGGTCACTTCCTTTTACGGTAGTTGGCCTTGAAATGATTATAAATTTTCCTGAGCTCAATTTGCTTCGCAAATGAGAGATAAAATAAAATAAAAGGAATCATACAAATGAAAATCAACTAGGAAAAATTCAATCGCAATTGTTTATTTTATTCAAACGCGTCAATATTTTCATTTTTGTAACACTACTAAGTGGATTAAGCCTCGAATTTCCTAAACTTCTTTCTGCCCATTTTTTATTTTGATTGAATTGAGTTTCTGGTACAAATATATATTGAGTTTTTGTAAAATTTCATGCAAATAGCTATAATAAGATCAAAATTTTCTATTATACATGAATAATTTCGAACCATTCCTTTCCGGGGTTGGAAAAATCAATGGATTTAGTTACTCCTGTTAAGCCGAGTTAACTGTCTTTCTTTTAATAATTTCCTCCATTGCTCAACGGAATCTATCTTGTTCTCTTCTCTTACACGCACACATTGCTTCGTACCCGCGATCTGATATTTAAAAATCCTTAGATTCCATCTCTTTTGAGTTTTTTTCATCACATTTTCCCGTGACTTCTTGGTCTATCCCTTACATTCTTACCAATTACTCTTCTATTTTACAGGTTCTCGACACTCACTTGGTCTTTCAACAAAGCCAAACAAAGGAAGCACACTTCTTTCATGCATGTCCATAAATGGAGCGTTACATCCACATTCTTTTTTCACTCAGTCATTTCTTACCTAATTCCTCCTAATTTTGCCACTCTCAGCTTCCAAATTCCCCATTCCTATTTCTCTTAGCATACCGTTATGCTTATCATTACGTGCCAAAATCTCGCTGTCACATAAAGAGAGTACTGACACACTGAAATTTTACTGCATACAACAATCCAATCGACAACTCACGCCTTATAATCTTTTCAGCAAACCCTCCATCTTTTCTAAACGTTCGACGAAGGTACACAAAACCGTACTCTTGCGGAATGACTCGATAAGATACCCTCATCATCATACAATCATTCTTATCACTCTGTCTATCTAAAAGCTTGCTCTTTAGTGTTTGTCGAATTTACCATCCAATCCATTCTTGTTATCACTTCACGAGTTATCCAGGAAACCTTTTAATTTGAGTGGGCTCCAAAAGAGCAACTCTTCTTCAGTGACGTACTCTAGAACTCACAAATTTACATATCCAACCTATACAGCGACTTTGTCCCAAAACGAATCTCTAACACATTTATCTACAAATTCATTGAACACCCACCTTGGCAGTAGGCATCCCTTCCTAAGGCCCTGTTTTATTACAAGGCAATCAGTCAGGACCCCATGAACTCATAATTCGCTTCCTTAATCATAAATCGCCTTCATATTATTCAATAACTGCTCAGTCACTCCAAAGTCCTCAAAACCTTTAACAGCTCTTTTGTGCTTACTATTTCATATGCCTTTTCTAAATTTGCAAATTACCAATAATCATTCTATTGAACGTTCATAAATGTCTTTAGAACTGGCTGATGTGCTAACATAATCACTACATCCACTATCATAAACAAACCCATATTGTGCACCACATATTCTGTCTAAAGGTAACCTTTCACCTTATATCTCAATCGAGGTGATGGTATCTTAAAATCGGGTTCAGTGGAATAACTTGTTCTTTTTCTGTGAAATGGATAAACTAATTGAGATAAAATGTAGCTAATGGGGTAGAGATCCGATTGGACAAAAATATGGTCAGGTAAAATATAAATCAATGCAATGAAAGAAATGAGCAAGTGTATAGAGGTTTTCGAGCACACAAATGATATTATCATGTCACTGAAAATTAGGTTAATCTTGTTCTTTTCGTAGCAGTCGGAGAAAATCTATAAGATCACATAGGCATTCTAGTTACACCGAAGGATGATTTTCTAGCCCGTTGTACTCTCAAAATGCTTATATCCCACTCCTGCACAAAGGTGAAGCACAACGTAGTATATGGAGTTATAAAAACATGAAAAGCTAGGAAAATTAAACCAAGTAAAATAAATTCTTTGTGTGATACCGCTAAATCTTATGTAAAAAATCTTTTAGTTAGTATTTTGGTTGTCAGAATTGATCATGGAAGTGAAAATTGTAACTAGTTTTCCAAGTTGGTGAAACTGCACTACAGAAATGTTGTTCATGTTGATCCGTCCTTTCATTAGATCCAAGAAATTGGGAGATTTTATACATTAAAGGCGTTCAGTTTTGATAAAAGAGTAGTTGAGTTGGTAAACAGCCAAGAACATACTGTACCAAAAGGTTTGTGATCTCAATACAATATGAAAATGTATGTGATGTTACAGAAAAACATCTTCACCTAGCCAATTGAAAAACTAAAATATATTCTGGTTTCCGAAAATCATGAATAGTTTTTTGTGCCAATAGGTTAAGTATTCAAAGAAAATTACCAATTATATATTAAAAATGAGTATGAGAAAAGAAATTAAACTAAATTGATGAAAAGTATATGATAAAACAATATGAGAAATACTGGCTTCACAGGCAGGCTTTACTAAGGGTAAAAATACATGATTCTACATGGCATGATATTCAAGCTTCGCATTGAAATCGCTATACCGTAGAACTTTATTCCAAGTCTCAATTTTTGTAATCTTCAAAGATCTATTTCATATAGAGTCCCTTCTGCTGTTAATTCCAAGGCAAAAGGTTGACGTTGAACTTTTTACCCCTGCGAACATATTTAGGCCTTTATTTTGATTTTATATATGGTTGAATGCTAAAACGACGGCGATATGGAATAAAAAGAGATATAAATAACACTAACCTGAGCCATAAAAATGAAGAAATGAGGTTAAAAAAGAACAGTTGAAAAGATTCATCGAAACTCTATGCAACTACTAGAAAACCGGAGATGTATGTTGTCACTCACTTACCTCACAATATATCAATTTAGCGAGCTGTGAAACGAGTAAACACGAGTTTTGAAACAGAGTTAAATAGCAATTAACCACTTATGATATTAAATATAAGTTATTAGTATAATTCAGCATGCTAACACATTGCGGTTAATATCTTAGACTTTTCGTTACTTATTTTCTCTATAGTCCAACGATAACTAAACAAACTCAACTAAATTGTTTAGTTCTCGCTGACCAGTTACATCCTTGACTTTATGGAGACGATGCATGAAGCAATATATAAGATTTAGATACTTTTCCTCTCGTTATTAATTATAAATTAAGGTTTTGGGAGTAGAAATAGGTAAAAAGGGGTCAGAAAGAGTGGGAAACTAAGGACTTAGTCGATCACTTTATTTGACAATATGTTGGACTTATATTAGAGGCACATGTGACTTGTATTCAATCCGTGATCAAGGTACAAGGATTCGAAGTGAAGGTTAGCATATCAAGGTTAGAAAATTTACTTGTGTATTTCAATGAATAGGTTCTAAAAAATGATATATAAATATTAAATCCTAATATAATGCTTTGAAAAATGGCACATTTATCAAATCCACATTGAGAAAGAGATGCTGTACTTACTTATATTCGCGCTAGTTTCCTGGCCAACTGAAGGTTGAGCATTGACCATTTAACCGTACATGTACAAAAGGCTTTACTTGAGGCCATAATAGACTGCGATATTGATCTATACATTGAACATAATTATTACAAATTAATTAATTATTCTTAGGGTATCCTGGGAATAGCAAATAACAGAATTATTTTTCTCAAAACAAAATTTTATTCCAATTTCAATAGATATCTAAAAATGTCTTACTGAAGATCAAAACACTAGCTAGAAATGGAACTTAAAAATGCTGTCACTTGTGGAAACAACATTAAAAATACGGATACGCAAAATAAAAATTGTGACATACCTTTTTCTGACCCTTAACTTGCTGAATAGTGTCCAACAACTTGTAGGATGGTCCTTGGAAAGGTCCGTCTTGCCCATTCTTACTGATGTCTCTGACCCTTGTCGCCTAGCTGCGGTTTTTACTATTCCAGAGTTAACCGTGGATCACCGTCTTCTTGGCAATCCCTGGGTGCTCGCCCGACCAAAAGCTTCTGGGTCTCCCAATCGTGACACCGTCACACTCCTTTCACGCCTTGACACTAATTCCTGCACGCGTATCAGGGGTTTCCTCTGGTCCTATCCACCTTCAGGTAACCACCATCATCGTTAGCTTCAATAATTGGAACGCAATCGAATCGGCCTCTGCCGTCCAATCTTCGGTTCCCGACGCATCAACTTGGAGGTTTTAATACCCACTTTGCAGATTCAGCAGTAAAAACGACAGGGAAAGGTCGCGTTTACTGTAATAGCTTCCCCAAAAATATGGAGGCAGCCATTAGAATGAATGAAAACAAGATGACGTGAATATTTAATTATGAGATATCCGGAATAATTATTGAACTTTTAAATATCGCTGGGTATTTTTTAAAGCAATTTAGCTACCTAGCTTTAGGAGATAATCATCATTACCCAGTGATGATGGTAATGAGGAGCGAGCTGGGTCATTAGGAGGACAACATTTGCATAAGCAATATGTATGGAAATTCATCCATTTCTGTAATACATCCGGCATTCGAGTGAAACAAAACTCCATAAATGCTCCTTTTTAAGGTACTTAGCAACTTTTGGAGGGATCCTCTTGCTTTCTCTGGTCATGTTCATTAGAATACTGGAGAACTGGACTGATGCTACCTTCATTGAAAATTAATTTATGAGTCACTGTAATTTGTCAGTGGTGTAAATAGAATATTTTTCATTACTAATTATGGTCTCAAAATGAAGACGAAGTATTCATCGATCTGGATTTATGCATAATGTTAAATATGCATTTTTCTATGCATAATGTTGACCGTTAAGCATCTTTTGGATGGAAGAAAATTAATGAATACAAAAGTTTTAGGTTATCGAAGGGTTTGTGACATTAACCTTTTAATCATTTTGTTAATATACGTATAAAATTTTGGCTTGTAAGGAATACCTCATTTTGAAAATATGCATAAATTGCAGCTCCATGGCTGACTGAAGTCAATAAAACTTTGACTCCTGCAAAATATAAAGCCACTGCTCGCAACTTTTATCTTATATGTCACATTAAATGTTTATTTACTCAATTGAAGGCATTATTTTTACTAATACTCCCAATGCAAATATTGACTTTTATAGAGACTCCTACCTCCTAGGTGATGCTAAATCGTGCTTCTTGTCAAGTGAAGGCGTGTTTTGCTAAATACTTGCAAATGCATGTGAGAGTGAAGATAGTTTAAAAAAATAATTTGACGAATAGAAACTACTGATATAAGGCAATTGAAAGGTTTATGACGCTGAATATGCAACCATAAACCTATATCTTGAAGTAGGTCAATTGAAGGAAGAATTGTAGTCAGTTTTATCATTACTTTGAATGTGGTTAAATTAAAGATGTTAGACTCTGAAGGTATCAAAGTAAGCTACCCAAAGATGACATATAAGATGCATGATGGTATTTTAACAGTAATGCTTTTAGAAAAAAGAAGTCATTGTACTCTTAATTTTAAATGCATAGCCGAAAAGAAAGTACAATTTACTAGCAATACATTAAGTCAAATTAGTGCATGTCAATTATTTTTATAAAAAAGAGAAAACAAATTAATACCTGAACACCCCTGGTTTGTGTAAAATTGGCAACTAGTGGCAAGTATTCGATTTAACAGAACCATAGTGTATACATTTTTACATACTTGTTAACGTAATTATGTATCATCCTTATAGCATCTCAAACGATCATTTTAAAGAGCACTAAATCACAGCAATGATTTCAATGATTACTTGATCTTTCCGCCAAAACTGAGCAGTAAACTTCCATGAAATCTATTCTAGATGTTTTTCGTATTTTAGATAGAGGAACCTCGAAGTGTCTGGGTCTTATTGAGATGATTGCGTCAACTCCCTCCCTTCGATCCTTCTTTTTAGCTGTACTATTGATACTAGATAATGTAAAATGGATGGATAAATTTTTTTTTACTGATCCTTGGCTTTTTACGAACTCTAAATTTCATTCACAGCATACCTGGCAGTAACGATTGAGTTTGGACCAAAGTCCATGATTACGCTAACTATGTCAGCGTGAAAAGTTGATTTGTATTTGAGTCTATTTAGGCTGAGCAGGATGAGGCGATACTGCTTCCTCATTCCCCATCCTAGTTGGCACAAACACATATGTCCTGAGTGGAGAAATATTTCTCTGACACCCGAACCGGACGAAATGACTCGAACCCGCAACCCTCGGATTAGCAGGCGAGGACTTTACCTCGTAACCTTCACGGAAGACACCACTTGGGAGCATCAGCCATGGCAATTTTTGTTATAATAATACTTCAAGTATCAAGGTTTAGAGTCATCGATGCTTTGGTGAAGAAAATCTTGAATTACTGACAATTTGAGTTCCTTTAGGTGGTTTGATGGTGATTTCTCCCGTGTCATGAAAGGGACAATTTTTATCTAAAAGTTAAATAATTTTATGTTAGCATTGAGAAAATACAGTGCGATAAATAAAAAAAATATTTGCTTTGAGGACTGCAGTTCTTATCAATCTAATAGATAGGTTTATATGTATATGAGGCTTTAATTTTTCTTATTTCCTTTACGTTATATCATTTCCCAGCTGAGAATATGCTTGAGATTTTATAAAATATACTGTTGTTGGCAGTGAGCTCATTAAAACTAAAATGAGAAGACTTGCTAACTACATATCCTTATGTGCGAATTTTCACAGAGAAAAAATCATCCGCCTTGACCGAGATCCCGGTCAAGGCGGATGATTTTTTTCTCTGTGGAAATTCGCACATTTGTGCATTGCGGGTGACTCCGTAAAAGTGGAACTCCGTGGCTAGCCCCGGATAGCTTCAAATTTGTTACATATCCTTATATTTATGACGCGATCTGTGTACGACACTTCTAATTTTTTAAATATTTCAGGGGAGAGCCTTGTCGTACACTACCCAATTATATAGGGCTTCTATTTTTTGGCAATTTTCTCCAATATTGAAGAAAAGGGTGGCCAAAATTTTAGTGTGGTTAGAGAGATGAGAGAATACCCTTTACGATTATAGTTAGTTCATTCAATTTTCTCTCTATTAATCTTACTTAAATCGCGCTAACTTTGTTCAAAAACACGCTCTATCAAAATCACAGGCTCAATTGGAGTGATATGCATGCGCTAGTGCAAGATCCTCTGCAATAGAATATTATTCTTTTGATGCATATCATGGAAAGTAGAGCATATTACTTAGTTTGAGAGATGTCAATCATGTTGACATCATCCCTCCTCTTCTTATTTGGTAATCATAAAAAGGTTATTTTTTTATTTCTAGCATGCTCAGGAAAATAAGCTCCAGTCCATCAGATCTTAAAAATGCGCGCATCAGTTTATTTGTCCGTTATTGGACTCATGGAATGATCTTAACTGCAACCGTTACTTTTATATACCGACCAAATCGAGGCGAGACTAGTGGTATTCGATTGGTGGTAAAAATATCACTACCAATACGTGCAGACATAATTTTGCGGGAAGGAGGCACGGCGGTTCTTCTAATAAAATAATTTTTCAATTGCTTTGTATCAGATATACGTATGCAATCATTCGCCACTGCCGTGCCAGCAGGGGTGGTGTGCCAAGAGAGCCAGTTTTCGAAAAACATTTGGAGAGAGAATCTGGATACGGCATGTACAAGTAGGTGCTCGTTACGCCGCTTTACATGTTTATCAAAGGCACAAGATTAAGCCATAAATAATCCACCCAGATGGGGCTAAAATAATCGCATTATTTGTATTCCAAATCGTTATCGTCGTTTAAAAAAAAAGAAGTCCGTCAACCCTTCGCTCCTCTCCGCCCCTTCGGTCACTCTCGTGCCGGCCAACAGCCTCTCTCTTTCTTTCACACACGAACACGCCGGTAGAAAATCACACGGGGCGAATGAGAGACACGCAGTGCATCAATTATCTCCCATTGAATCGCACGCTATGATAATGTCCCGGGCGTCGTCCTCTTCGCCGGCGGATTGAGGAGGGCTCTGGGGGGGGGGGGAGGATGGAAAAAACTGCGGATTTGATAGGGAAGGGGAGTGATGGAGGGGGGCGGGGAGAGACGGAATGAAGGGACAGTTGGTGTGAGGGGAAGGGTTTGTCGGCGTGACGGAGTGATTTCGGTGCATGCCTACGAGAGGATGGAAGAGAGGGGAGATATGGGGAGGGGGGGCGGGAGTTGGAGTGAGAGCAGTTGGGTGAGAATGGAATGAAGCACTAGAGTGGGGAGTCATGGGCTTTGCATGGCAAAAATTCGTGTGGGGGAGGGGGCTTTTTTGGTAACGTTGTGTAATAGCAGAGGGGTGGGTGTGTTTGGAGGGTGGAGCGTGAAGGGTGGAGAGAGAGAATGAGAGGATTAGTACAAGTAGGGGGATGCGGGGTGACTGCCCAGAGCACGGGTAGGCTTTCGTTTTTGGGGGTGAATGGTAAAGGAAGACTGAGAGTCGTACGCAAAGACATGACTGGCATATCTGATCTCGACGTCCAAACATACGCGTACGTACAGTGCCGAACCTCCCCCCCCTCCGACCAAATCTCTCTCGTTGCCCCCTCCCGAATTCTCTGTACCCCCTCTCAGCATCCCTCTGTTTTTGATCCTTTCACCTCTTTCCAACCCCCAGCATCCGTGACGAACCCTACACTCCCTCCTTCACTGGACTAATCCCTGAAACCAGCTCATAGTCTCCTCCCGCTGCGCCCTCTCTCATCGCACATACGTCGGCGTTACGCACAAATCCACCTCCTTTACTCTGCCTCTCTCTTTCGCTAAAACCATTGCACGCTTTCTCTTTCCACTGCCATTTTCCTCTCTCTCTCTTTCGCATCCTATCCCTCAGCCTCTTTCTCTCTCTCTCTGCTCCTCTCTCTGTCTCTCTCCGTCCCCGCACTCCCTGCTCCCTCTCCGTGGGAGAGAGCGGTAGTGTGTGGACTTTGACGCATGAACACAATCACTCTTGCCGCGCACTGTCGCTCCGGACCCCTTCTTCTATATGCCGACCGCTAAAAGCTCGCCGGCCGACAATGGAGGACTCTGCCGCCGCCGACGGCGCGCCCAAACTCCTCCCTCTTTCCCCCCCCCCGCCTACCTCCTCCCCCGCACCCATCTCTCCCACTCCTCCCTCCTTTTATCTAATTTTTTTCCTTTCTCTCTATTTTTCTCCCTCTCCTCCTCTTTTGCTCCTCCATCGTCGCCCCTTGCTCATTCTTCCCTCGCTCTCTCTCTCGGGAAAGCCAGCGATTGTTTGTTGTCCCGGTGACAAATAAACGAGAGTGCTCATCATCAATTCCGTTAGCTTTTTTTTCCTCTCTTTTCATCTCCCTCCCCTCTCCTTTACATCTACCAACACTCTCTCTCTCTCTCTCGCTCTTTCGGAGCGTTTTTTCGGACAAGCCGGGATCGTTCGCTTAATTCCCTTTCCCCTTCCCCCCCCTCTACCTCATTCCTGGTCCAGCGACGAAACACCCGATTCCGCGCCATCTCTACACTCACTAGTGACCACCTCCTCACACCGCCTTTCTCGCATTCTCCTTCTTGAGTCCTTTACAGTTTTTTACGCAAAACTGAGGATATTATGTTTGAAGTACAATTCAAGAATGCTAGACATTATTAAATGACATTTTTTGGAATCATTGTCCCTGTGGACAGGAATTATTTTGGGTTATAATAATAGGTCGGTTATCTATTCTGTACTATAATATGTTGCATATTTCCATACCTTGTGTTTCCGGTAAAATATGTGGAACACTAAGGACCTTAACGACTATTTTCTATCGATGTATGCAACATATTGGACATGTTGAGATGCGAGACAATATATTGCACTATTAAGAGTAGCTATTCCTCAGGGAATCATATGTCCTTTAGATTAAAGCTACACATTGATGACACCCCAAGAGCCACCGCAGGAGCCCATGGCAGACGGTGTAGGCCTCTTTAGGCTATGAAAAAGAAAGAATGTAGAATAAAAGGGAGAATAAAAAGAGAATAGCGCCAGGTGCTACAACTATGCAACTTCAAACAATTCAACCGGCAGATAAGTTTTGAGAAATATTTAGTTGATGGAATCCAACTAATAGTGGAATACTTTCCCTCGATGTCCTCTGGCATAAAGCCATGTGACTTGTATTTTGTATTATCTACATCTATATACTACTGGGTAGGTTCTATTAGGGGCTTTTGGCAGGACATATCCGCACACCAACTACTAGAAGACATGGAAAAATAATTTTAAGTTGGAAAGGAAGGAAGTAAATTGTATATGAACGTAATTTTTATGTATGTTTACATTGAGGTTAACTTATGTTGCCTCTTAAGTATCTAATTTTCCACACTCTTGGACTAAGAAAGAAGAATTTTAGAACCTATCATTCCGCCGCCTCCATCAGCTCTAAAGGGATAGTTCGAGGTTAAAAGCAGTAACCTCCACATCACCCTGAAATTAGATGATTTTAACGGTTCAACTTAATTACCTATATCACAACTAATAATCCTCATTTGCGCCATCTTTCTACGTTAAGCTAATATTACTAGTCACAATTTTAAGTGTGGAGTTAACTAAGAGATTTTTCTTTTTCGTCATGCCTGCGGTAACCTTCCACAAAGTTACGCCTTCAACCATTAATTTTATTACTATTCAACTTTGATTACATACGTTTCAATGTGACATAGAGGTAATAATTGTAACCCAGGAATTGACGGATAATGCTGACATAAGCGACGAATTAGGAAAGATACACAGCCAAGTTAAAAAGCAAAATATTACGTATTAGGCCCAAATTGTTTCCTCATATCAATTTTCTACGGGAGAATAAATATGGTTTATCATCTCAAAAATTATGATCTATAATTTCCGGGATTATAGAATTAATTTGTATACATTTTTGTGAGGCATTGGTACAAAATCTAAAATTAAAATTAATAGAAGTCGTGATAAGGAAACATCTAGAAATATTTTGGGCAAGAAATGTGCCTCTAAATAAAGAAATATATTTTTTTACTTCTTGTATCTCAAGCTACAAATAATTTGTCCAATTTATCAACAAGTAAAAATCAACATAAAGACATACTCGATTAAATATTAACTAATTTCAAAATGAGGTTATATATGCAGTAGTTTACACGCTGAGATATCTACAGTTATACCATACCGGATTTTTGAGAAGCTAAGAAAACTTGAAGACTAATTAAGTCATTTAGTCTTTTGAGTCCCGTTTGTAGCCAGTGAATGACTGTAATCCTTCATTATTCGTGGACTCTTATCAGTTATAGGGTTAAATAATTGCGTATTTAATATTAATATAGAATCAAATCTCCCTTAAAGTCCTTCACAGTGTCCCTTCGCCAACAATCCCCGTTCCTTTCAGAACCAAAGCCCTCAACCCATCCACATGCAAATTCTTCTCTGGCCAAAAATAAATCCCCCCTAGTCATTTTTTCGCTCACCGGTCCTTGTACATCCTTTCCCTCATCATGGCCGCAGCGGCTCATACCCATATGGCCCATCATCCTCGCTTTCTTCATCTCCCGCCACCCCCTGCCACCCTCCATTCAGCGCACATCCCCACAGCATAGCACACGATCCCTCTCCCACCCCTCGATCCCCTTTGCTTTCCCGCTCGTGCTCATTACGTCACAAGCCGTACCCTTTCAGTTCAGCAGGGACCAAACAAATGCGAATTCATGCATCTTTGGCGCGCGCGCGCCCGCGTACATACATACAACCACGCAGAAGGGATGGACGTGTGAGGGAGGATGGATGCATTCGAGGGAGTAGTGTTGTGTGTGCGACCGGGGGATGTTGTCGGGAGGTCGGAGAGGGATGAGTGGCGGGAGAAGGCGGGTCGGAGGTCCGCGAGAAATGGGAAGGGCGGAAGGAGGACGCGGCGCGAATCTTTTATTTTTTTTCATTCGTACGAGAGGAACGAGGGAAGTGTATGGTGAAGGGAGGATGAGAAGGTGGGCACGCAGACGAAACCAAAAAGGTATTGTTGACGCTAGTGGGTGGGGGTGGTGGGTGGCTCGTAGGGAGGGAAGAGCTTGGGGTTATGAGGGCTTGGATGGGGGGGAGGAGTTGGTGGAGCGGGAGAAAGGAGATGGAAAAGGGCTGCTGGCTTTTTCGGTGTAATACTGACGAGTTTAGTTAGGGGTGACAGGCGCGAGGGTGTGTGAAAATATCCGCGGCCGTGGTCATTTTCGCGTGGCGATATTTCAAGTCGAAGGCTGTTCTTTTTTCGTTATTATTTCGAGTTTTTTTTTCTATCCTCCCTCCCATCCCCACCAACACTCAGCCTTATATGCTCATCTCTCCCACACACTCCGGGGGTTTTCATTTTTTCATCTTTTATTTTTTTATTAACCTTTTTTTCTTCTCTTTTTTTCCATCCCTCTCTCTCTCTTTCTCTCACCCTCTCTCTCGCGAAGGGACATTTTTTTCCGAACTCACGTGTGCACTCTCCGCAAATTTTTGCCTCTCTTTGTCCACGCCACGGAGGCTCAAATATGCCACGTCAGTGGACATGTTTTTGAAGCTCGCTCGCTGCGAGTGGGGGGGGGGCTTTGCTGGGCGAGTGAGGTATGGGGGGGGGGAAGAGAGAGAGAGGAGTTGTACGGATCACCCGGCATGTTCCCCGGCAAGGATATTTCTACATGAATAGTCAGCCATGCGGCGTCCGGAGCCATTTTTATTCTGGAAAAGTAAAAAAAAATCCTCCACAGCCTGCGCGTGTATGTAACTCGTTATTGGGAATAAGGCTATGCAATATACATACTTAAAAACTTTCCAGGAATTCTGTACTCATTAGGGGTTTTAACAAAAATAAATGGCACGAGACAGGCTTTTCTCTTATGGTGGCAATTTTTCTGTCCTGGTGAAAATATTTTTTCTCTTATTTTTGGAACGTAGATCATTCGTGAATGACTGATTGATTTCAGTAAAATTAAAATTCTCCGTTATTTTATTGGACGTATGTAAAATAAATAAAAGTCACTGTGAATAATTTTAAATAATTAAAAAAATCGGAACCTTCTCTGGTAATTTTTCCCGTGAACCGCCATTCACGATACAATTCCTTAAACCTCATCTGTGAAATCGAGCATCGGAAAGACGAGTTAATTGGGGCGATTTTGAACAGATTCTGCCACGGGAGCGGCCGCTGACTATTTTCTTCCACAGGTGGAAGCTGGCACTATGGCTAAGACGATCGGTGAAATTAAGATGTAAAACTTTCTCAGCAATTGATTAGCGCTTATTATGAAGCATTCAATTTTTCAAAGTCCAATTGTACATTCTTATCTACTGCCTCTCTAAAGGTTAGCGCTGATTGGAAATTTTCTCCTTCAATACGAACAAAAATTTTGCCAACTCACACCGCTTAATTCATTGTTTCCGCGCAGAAGGCAAAATGGCAAGTTTATTACATGTTCGCTCTTTATATATATGGTCTCCCATTTTCAGCCTTTGAAAGGAATTACATAAATAATTCTGAATGATGCGTACCTTTTTTGTTAGGTAACCAAACAGTTAATCGAATTTGTTCGTACTAACCGTACTTTGTAACTTACGGCATTTTGACTCAGTTATTTTTATTATGGCCTAATGGAAAATACTCATCTTATATCCTATCCCCATGAGTCTCACCTATTACTTGTCATAATGACATTTTACGTATTTTTCTTTTCTTACTTCACTCCTTCATCTATCATTTCGCTTTATTTTCTTCAATATTGAAAATTCGATGATAATTGTAAATTTGATTGTTTCTGGTACTTTAAGTTTTTGAGTAAAAATAATTAATAACCCTCCTCCGAAAATTCAGTCAGATTGGTACGGTCTTTGAAAACAAAGAAAATTTAAACTAACTCCATATGAAAGAAGTGTAGTTGAGCAAAAACAGAAAAAGCCATTTCTCATAATCGATAGAAACGTGATCGCGGGTTGAGCCCATCGAAGAATGGATTTTGCTGAGGATACGTATCATATCTATTCCACCTAAGTGTGGTAAGACGGTGAACCATACTTTAATACTTTAAACTCAGTATTTAATAAATCGACTAATTATGAAACAACAGCATATTTTAGTATGCGATGAAATTGTTATTAAAATTTATTATGCGAGTATTATAAAATATATGTGGACAGCTTCAAATATAAATTCCTCTACCACAAGAAGCGGCATTATCTACTGAAAACTCAAGTAATCTGATGCTATAGCAATCTTAGGGTTATGAGTAAATTAATTAATACTACCTAGTAGTTTTCAAAAACTACTAGGTAGAATTAATTTCAAAGATTCAAAGAAAAGATGTTTCAAATATTACGATTGCAAAAAATCATTGCAAGTAACATAGTTTTTCAGAGTATAAAATAAATAACAAAGGAATTTATTTTAGTTTTTTATGTAATAACTTTAATATTGGAAAGCTATCGTCTAATTGAAGAGAAAATATTATGAAAATAGGGGCACTTTTACTCCAAACTGTTTCTTATCAAAGTGTTTCAAAGATGCCATTGTTAGTTACCTAAGTCATACTCAGATAAATTGCTCATGCAGATTTCGAAAAGCTTCATTTATTGGTTGGCCAATCCTGAGATTGGTAAACTGCAGGCCTCCAGCCTTTCCTTTCTAATGCGTGCTCCGTCCTGGCACTTCTGCTTAAATTCTCTCTTCTATGCCTATTTGGTTCATGTTTTTATCTCTTGATCTTCGTCTTGGGACCTCTCCCTGTGTTCTTCCACCATTTATTTTATTCAAAAACCCATTGTGCCTCAGAGTGTGCCTACTCCATCTGGTTCTTTCTTGCTCTGTAGTAATATTGATTTTGATGATATTTATAGTTAGTTGCCATCTCGATAATAATGAAACTTGGAATGTCACATGATTATTTCTCCTTCTAACCTTACCGGCTTGTTTTAAATGCTTGAAATTCATTGAAAATTCTTATTATCATGAATAAGGCAATATTCCATTCATTACTCTCGAGTTTAGGCCAACAAATGGACGATAATATTCGACCCAGCCGAACGCTGAGCATCAAGTCACGTACCCTGAACACTGGAGCAGCTCGAACTTTCCTGAGCGAGGAGATGCATCGATATATTGGGCGGAAGGGCTCCTACTCCCTCGAACACACTTCCGCCAAAATTCAATCTCAGCGGGAAGAAGGGTGGCGCTGTTATTTGGAGCTCGCCGTGAGCGATAAGCAGTGGCATCCTTTAATTACCGCAGGGGGGTGTGAAGGGGGCGAGAGGAGCTTTCGGTGGAGCGGACGTTGCAGCGGGGGGCGGGGCGGGAGTGCGGAGGGACGCTTATGGGCCGCGGAGGGGCGAAAGGGGGCAGCGAGAGGGAGATGCGGAATGGGGAAGATGCGATGGGGATTCCGGCGAAATGACGGCGGGAACAGCGGGGAGAGAGAGCCCAGAGGGTCGCCCGGGTGGCATTGTTACTGCCGGCCATGGGGATCTGTGAGGGAGGTGAGATGTAAGGAAAAGATAAAAAACATAATGGGAGGTGGAGGGTGGTGGTGAAGAGAAAGGAAGGTCGTGAGGCTTGCTGCTGTGGGTGTGTGCAAGGGAGGTGCGAGGCGAAAGAAAGGTAAGACCAAGGAGAAAAAAATTGCGAGATAATGTGGCCGAGTTGAAAGCAAAAGTGAAAAAAATAATATGATGAGAATAATAATAAAATACCGTTGAAATAGGCTAATTAAATGCGGGCGGGTGACGGAGGGATAGAATAGTGTAGCGGAGGGCAGGGGGGGGGGAGAAATGAGAGAGAGCCCGGAGGAATCTGAAGAGGCGAGGAGAGGACGAAGTGGGGCATGGGAGAAGAAGTTGAAAAAAGTTGAGGGGGAGGAGGAAAGAGAAGGAGTAAAAGAGGGAAGATATTGTTAATGCATGGAGCCAACCGAGGGTCTTGGCAGCTGCGGTTATTAATGATACCCTGATGAGAAAACTTTCGGTTCAGATAGGAAACTAAAGTTGTTGCTTAATTTTTTATTTCACTGCTATCTACTCTTATTTATTTATTAAAAAAATCGTTTCGCGTCCATGTGATAGCGTTCTTAGAGCACCGTGTGTAAAATCTTGCGAACGCTGGGTTTTTAATTGAATAACTCAGAACCGCAATTATCCTCCCCCTCTCTTCATGCTCGAAGCATAATATTGCTATTTTCAATACACATGTCCTTAATTTACCCTTCGATTAATTTTATCTATTCATCTAATTTTGAATGATCATTTGTAAATGACAAAAAAGACAATATTGGACACGAAACTGAAACTCATTTTGAGGTAAACGAGAGGATAGTTGTCTCGATATATACTCGCAGAACGTGATTCTTATTCGTTGGTCGTAAATCAGCTCTCAAAGGGTTTAAAATTTGTACCTAACTTAATTGCAGGCTTCATAGAGAGAGGTTTAATGCTGTATGTGCGTATTTAAGCGAGCAAGAAATATCTCCGAGTCTTAACACTTTCACACTTCCTCACATGTCGACAGGATGAAGTAAGAGACTGCTCTCGTGGGCACCTCTCTAATTTACTTGGTGTTTAGCAAAATACTTTTTCTCTCTAAAATACCGCTTCTGACCACCAATCTCCTTTAAGTGGTCATTAGTGAGTGCAATCATGAAGGCATCTCCATCTTACAAAACTCTCCGCTCATTAAGCCATAAGTTGATGGGAGCGGAGTAAAAATTGGCGTCGGTCGATTGCTCCTTCTTATTCTGGTCGGTTGACGAACTATTATGCTGGCTTATGGGAAAAACCAAACCACAGGCATGACGAATAATAAAGTTAACTTAGCTGGAAGGTGTGATTGGACAATGATTGCAGCTTTAGTGATTGACGTCATTAGGAGTAATGAACCACTCGCTGAAGAGAAGTATAGGTAGCATTTCGCCGACAAGTTCAATTGGCGAATTACGCCACAAATTTGCAGTGATTAAGACGTAATAGGGGACATCCTTGATGCTCTGCGATTGAGAGGCTGTTCTCATTAATGAGAGGCTGACTTACGAATAGTCATCTCTGTTCACCAGTGAAGAAAATACATTTACGAGCTCCTCCACGTGTATACCATTGAAAGAGGAAAAGTAGGCATCTTTCTAAAACTGGACCTAAAAATCATTTTATCAACGTTTGTTCAACATTTGTGAGTTTGTCCGATACTTTGTAGAGTAAATTGTTTTAAGCATAACTTCTAACCACTTTATATACTTACTGTACGTAACTACGTAACCTCTGTTCATATGTACTCTTTAAAATGTACCACTAAAGTTGTACAATTAATTGTTTTTTCTAATTTTTCCTCGGTTTTCAATTGCAACTGATAGATTAATTATTTTCATTGCCCATTTTATTATTATTTTATTATTATACATCTTGGAAGTACCATTGGGACAAAAAGCAACGGATATGAAGCAAAGAACAGCCCAGGCTTTTGCCCTGAAGAGGATAGGGCTGCAAACTAGGAAACAATATGTGAAAACATCCTTGTGGAGCGTGGCACTCAATGAATCGGATGCATGGGCCATTGAAAAAGCTGATCAGAACAGACTAGAAGCCTTCAAAACCAGGTGCTGGAGGAGGATGTAGAAGATAAAATGGACGGTCAGAATAAAAAGTGATGAAGTTTACGGAAGAGTAAAAGAGGAAAGGAACCTATGGAGCGCAATACAGAAATGAAGAACCAGATGGATTGGACTCACTCTGAAGCAGAATTTATATGTGAAGAACGTAAATGAAAGTAAAATAGAGGGAAAAGTCCCCAGAGGAATACCCATTACTAAGTTCATGGACCAAGTAAAGAAGAAAGTACATAGGAAGAGCTACCAAGAAGAAAGAGACCTAGCGTTAGATTGGGAAGGGTGGAAGGCTGCAGCCATCCAAGCTTAAGATTGCACTACCAATTATGATATTGTCCGTTTTATATCGCATTACTTCCCTATTTTTTTATATCTTTAAGAGGGTATTTAGAATAATTTGAATGCTTGGCATGGCATTGATGATATTACTGAATATCACATGCGTATTTGCATAAAGTTTTTAAAAATTTAACAAAATTTATGATTCTCGGAAAAATACAGTCAATATAAGAGAGGAATTTTTAGTACAGAAAATATTTTAGTAATTAATATTGAAATGCGGTTCTGCAGTGATAGATTAGTCTTCCTAGAAAAAACTAGTAATGGAAGCCAATGAATATTATGGAAAGACTCACTTGCTAAGGAAAACTTTGTTAATAATTGTACATGGATGAATTATAGAACAAAAGCCCTACATACAATGTAATGCGTCATAAATAGGAAATATACAAGAAAAAAGTGAATGAATGAAGACCCAAGAGGGAAGAGAACCAATTGTTGAGGAATATGTTTCAAGTATTACAGTGAATTGTGAAAAATAATTCTAAAATTATAAGGAGAGTAAAGATTTGAGTTTTATTTCCCTATATAAAGGTATTTATAAAAGTGAAAATTAACATCTTTTACCCGAGGAGGGAAGGGAATATCGATAAAATAATTAGCCCTCGCGCTGTAACACTAATTGTAAATAATTTGGAAGTAGTGCTGGCAATATCAACTTGTGTGACACAATGAGGTAAGCGGTGCAAGTAGAGAGGGAGAAGGCTCTCGGGTGAGGTCAAGGGAGGTGCAAGGATGGAGGAAGCGCGGCGAGACGAGGATCAGGGAGAGAGGGAGCTGAATTTAGGAGGAAAAGAAGGGATAAAGACGGGGATGAAGCGAGGGAGACGGTTGGAGAATGCGGGAATAATTGATAATGTGTGAGGGGAGGAGGAGGGAGCGGGAAAGGGTGAGGAATGGTGAAATGGGGAGAAAGGGTGGATGAGAAATGAGGGAAAGGTTTAGTGAGAGGAGGGTAATGAGGAATGCGTGGGAGAGGAGGAGAGAATGAGGAAGTGGGTGAGAGGGGGAGGGGCCGAAACAGGGGTCGGGGAGGCATTTGCTGGGTTTTTGGCTGGGTTGTGGCTGGGGAGGGGGTTGATAGGAAGAAGAAGGAGAGGCATGATGGGGAAGATGGGGTGGTGGGGGCAGTGCGAGGGTGGTACGCCAGCGGTGACGTCAGAGACGGATATCAATGCCATTTTTCACTCTTCCGTACCCGACTCCCGACCACCCACACCCTCCCCCCCTCCGGGAGGGAGTGGGGGTGCGGGAGGTCCCCTCACTCACACACGCACCCACACTCACTCCCGCACCCGCTGACACAATCCCTTTTCTCACTGCCTCTGAGACTCCCTTAGCAGCCCCTTCATCCACCTAACTCCCCACCGACGCCTACCGCCACCCCCTGCCATACACACTCACATATCCCACCTTCCCCCTCCCTCCGCAGCATGCACGCAGACAGCGACTCCCACCCCCCGTTCTCTCTATCCTCGCAGCAATACACACACCCACGAGGGGACCCATTCCCAATTTTCCGAGTTCCCTTCGTCACCAGCACCAAACCACCCCTCAGCACGGTTCCTTGTGTCTCTCGGCCCGACCCTGCTGCTGCCCTCGCCTCTCCGTACGTCCCGGAAAAACCTCCCTTTCCGATATCCTTTCAGCCAAACCCCCTCCCTACACTCACTTCCCGACAAAAATTCCTCCTCCCCCCCCACTTGCATCAATTCCTTTTTCCCATCTCCCAACAAGCGTTGACTGTACCCCTCTCTCTCTTTCTCTCTCTACTTCCAACCCCCTCCCGCTCCCACCTCCCCGCTTTTAACTCGATCGTCTATGTACGATACACCTTCTCGATCCCTGGTTTCGTGGCCGAACACTCTTCCCCTGTCACTATATCTCTCTCTTATTCTCACAAGACCTCTTTCCCTCAGGGCTAGCACTATCCAGATCGTGCGCACGAGCACATGGACTGTCACACTCTCATACGCACCCCGATTCGAACGGCACCCCAAAAAAACACCGCTGATTTCTTCCCGCTCTATGGTATGACAGACATTCCCCACTTTTTCCTTCGCCAGAGCCAAGCCCCCCTCCAGCGAGTATTCTTACACTTTTGAGCTCAATAACAGGGTTCTCCGTCTTGTCTCTCTTCTTTTCCCTTCTCACACGTACGCACACACAAGCGCCGTTACCGAACCAAGTGCAACACCGGGGTTGTCCCCCCCCTGTCGTCCACCGAGATCATGAGCCCCGTGGATCCATCTTTGGCAGCCGCAAGCTAAGCTGATCGGACAACAAGGTTTCGCCCTCTCCACCCCCCCTCGCTTGCCACTGTGTCGCATTGGCGATATTTCTATATCACTCCGTCCTCCTTCCTCGCCTTCGGTTAAGACGGGATCAGGAGCGCGGAGACAAACAAGAAACGCTCTCATATAAAAACCAAAGGAGCTGTGTTTTATGGAGTCAATGCACACAAAGGCCCTATCTGGTTTGATAAACCGAGGAAGGGTCAGTGGTTTGATATTCTTGCTTTTCCGATGTTTTTGTCCTCCCTGATTTTATTCCCATGGGCGTTATCTACGCAGAGTGAAGATAAAAGGCTTTGGCGAAGAAAAACTCTCTAGCGAAAAAAATACGCAATCCTTTGAGGAACTGCATTGACAAATGAGAATAATGGCATTTAACTCTTAACATTTCTTTTTTGATTGCATATTATCTGAAAATCAAACAAAGCAACGATAAAGACTGCAATTAAAATATTCAATAAAACACTAATTTCATCAATGGCGATATATTTGAAAAATATGATTGTTTTATCTAGTGTCCGGTGGCGATGATATGGCAAAACTTTTGAGGAATTGAGCTTTTAGCCTGAATTATATTCATTTTATTTTAATTCTAAGGATGGTTTAGTCCTTTTATACCTATCTAATAAGATTTCTACTGTTCCGACTGTGAGTAAGGAGAAGATTTTGCCACTGACCTTCAAAAGAACTAATCAATAGCTCAATCCATCCATCCAAAATAATAAGCTATTATATTACTTATGGCCTCAATAATCAGCTAGGAGCGCTCATTTTTAAGGGCTTCACGGGTTACCTACTTGCCCGGTTAAAAGCCTAGATCAGAGATATTGTCCTTCTATCTTTGTTTTCAAAATACGCAAGGCGAGGCGAGTTAAGACATGTATAAATCGTCTAAGTGAAACAGCAATCTCTCCGCCGGAAGCGTCCCGAATCGATGACAGAGGCACGGGAACATCCCTCATCTATCAGCTGAAATTTTGGAGCCTCAGAGCACAATGTTTAACGGGTCGAAAATCTCGCTGGCTTAGCTCGGTTGCCAAGTTCCGGGCACCAGAGAGAGAAGGCAGGCAGGCGGTGTAGAGGACAACAAAACCTTATGATCCTCTCTAGCTAATGACCGGAGAAACTAGGTCGTCGGCTTTTCCTCGAACCCCGCGCAATTGTCCGACGAGGTCGAAGGCAAGTCGAGAAGAGCAGGCGGGGGTGTGGAACGTCCTGTCCTGCCCTTAAAAACTGCGGGGGAAGGAAAAAAGGGCGAGACGTGAAGGCGGAACAAGTGCGCCTCGGAAGCGGAAGAACCGCAAAACTTATCCATGGATCATAAATCGATGCGCCATGACGGAAAGATGGCGAGCAACACACGAAGTAGTCTGGCGGCGCGGCGGGGACGAGGTGGCGGCACATGGCCTCGGGGGCCGGGAGGGGATTGGCGGGAGACGGGGACGAGAGAAGGGGCGGGGGGAGATGACGGGGCGGCCGTCGACCGTGCGAAGGATAGGGAGGGGGACGAAGAACTGACGAGGGTTGGTCCCCCCCATCTTCTTTGCCATGGCTGCTGCTTCGGCAGGGGAGCGGAGAGAGAGGAGTTTCTAGCCGATGGGGAGGGAATGGCGGTTGATGAGGGTTGGCCACTTTGGTTTTTCCTTCCCCATATTCCGAAATACGTGGTGGCCTTTCCAGCCTCGGGTCCTGGTGTTGTGCCCCAGAGGTTTCGTCAGTGCTCATGAGCAAGGATTCGAGGGGTTCCGTGAGGCGCCAGCGCGCGTATTTAATACCTTAGCAATTTATGAGGGCTCACATATTATCGAAGGCGGTCCTTAGGTGTTTCCGCGTACGAAAATTCTACCCAATTTCCTCCCTCAAACCGTTTTTGACCCATTAAACACCATATATTTATGGTTTCTTTTCATAGCGGCAAGGTTAAGGCCATGGCTTTTATCTCACACTCGCTTAAAATTTTGACCGCTGAGAAGTTGCTTGCTTTAAGAAGAAATAACTTCTCCGTATGGGAAAGGGCTACAGTTAGGCATCGTGCTTTTATCATGAGCGTCAAAGAATTTTACGCAATTAAACGTTAAGTGGCAGTCAAAACGAATTGGTATACTTTTCTCGGTTAAAGGGAAACTATTTTTCAATCTTGAAGTTCATTAATTTAAATAAACGGATCAGCCGGTGAGGGATATAAATACCTAATCACGGTAATATGAAGAACATTTAGACATGTCCAGCTTAATAGTGTATTTCAGACGGTCCTGATAAGCGCTGATTTGTATGTACCATCATTACTATATAGTAGTCCCGGAGTACTTGAAGTCCATTAAGCCATTTCAATGAACGATCGTGCAGTGAAATTAAATATACTAGTGAGGTTCCATCGTGACCACCCATTTCAAATCCTTTATTCACTCCAAAATAGTCACATTTTACACTGTAGAATAATATTATACAATGCTAAAACAATGAAAATAAAGTTAAATGTAGTCATCAGTTTTACCATTTGACATAATTTAGGGTTGAAAACGTGATTGAAGCTGAATTTAATGGATCAGTCTTAGTGAATTGAAGGTCAAAATAATGAGGGATACTTGATAAACACTTAAAGCTAATATCGTTTACATTATAGTATATGCTATTATTCATAACTTACCTAAATAACCATGCTCAAAACCAGGATTTTGTGGCTTAAAATTCTGTCCATTGTAGTAAAGCTATTTGTATTTTATTAAAAGGATATGATGACATAAAAATTAACAAACATTGTACCAAAAACAAAATCATATGTGTCAGTCTTCAAGTATAGTGACAATATCACCACTTTAGCAATAATTTCACCAACACTTTCTACATTTCATCAAACAAATTCTGAATTTTTATGGAAATTTTATTGCCCACAAATCTTCCTGGGAAGACGAGTTTAGCTGTCGTGGTGAAACGATCCTTTCCACCTTTGAATAAAGAGCATGTAAAACATTTCATCCAAGGCAATAACATTCTACGGTGTCACGTGTTGGATCTGAATTATTTGACACCAGTAAACACACCGCGGATGTAAAATAGCTTTTTGAACGTGTTGAAAGTGAATATGGTCATTGCATTGGCATTATCAGGTGGCTAGAAGTTGTTTCTGGGGTTCCCAAACGGAATGGACTTGATTTATTTGACAGCAGGCCAAATTTTCCCTCCCTGGTCTGGAAAAACCAAGCAAGAAGACGACATACTCGGATGGAATAATGAAAGAGAGAAAGAGAGAGAGAGAGACTGGCAGGCCGAGAGGTCGAAATTGGAGGCGTGTCGAAAGCCAATAAGCGAGCGAGGGAGGGAGAGAGAGGAGTTAGCAATAAAGGGCGGTGTTATTGCTGCTGACTGCTGCACGGATGAGGGCGGAGGAGAGGCAATAACGAACGGGCGATCGGCATGTGTCGCCCGCTGCCCTCCGGACGAACGCGGCGAAATAAATCAGGCGGACGATGAGTGCTAGGTGTACCAACCAATGCAACCCCGCTTTGTAGAGATCACCGTAAACATTTTCACGGCTACCCCATGACCAAGCGCATATTAAGCTCGAGGCAAAAGGAAGCTTTTTATCTTTCATGTTTCCTAATATCATTTTTGAAAATAAATAATTGTTAAAATGATTTTCTTCGTAGATGCTACTATCTATGATCTGTAGTTTTATTTACATCGTAATTGGTACCACCGTCGCTAATAATTTACAATATTTAGGAAAAGATTACATTCGGGAGAATATTAAGTATGGAAGAAAATGGGAATTGGCACCCTACCACATAACGCCGACGAAAGATATTAGAGGGAAATGAATATAGACCGATATTAGGGTCAATTCGATATCTTTGAGGTAAAATCTGTACGACAACATTAAAGTAGAGGAAACATAGTGAGGGACGTTTTATAGACTATCATTATACACATAGAATTATAAATAAATCCTACAGCTGGTTCAGACTATCGAGCAGGGACTGAATAAACGCTAGTAGAAAAGTAATTGTTATTTTTGCCATCAAAGGATTCTCATGAATTTTTAGTCCAAATTTAATTTTCCCATTTGTGTCACTTCCTAAATTGGTTCGAAAATATTTTGATTAGACTGATAGATTCGGGTATAAGACATGCTTAATATTTGAGTGTTTTACAAAATTGAACCGCCTCACTGGTACATGCATAATCTTCTCCAACTGTTTGACATTTGAGAAAAAAATATTAAGATGGGAAAGAAATTTCGCGAATATTACGGGAAACAATTTAACGAAGACTCTTTTTTATTTCACTTTTACCTGATAAAAAAGAAATAAAGGTCGGTACTTGAACGTATACTTGTGGCCATATTTCTTGCAATGAGGCTCAACGCTACCTTGGGCACGTATAAATCACGCCTGCCTCCGCTGCAATGGCATCAGGTCTTCTTCTGGTGAGATTACGGAAGGGAAAGGTGTGAGCCGCTTTAAAGAGCAGGGTCACAACTTTATAAAATGGTATGACTCGTTCGCACACAAGGGGACCTCCATCCTTCCTCCGCCTCACCCGGGCAATCTTGGGAAAACATAACAATACACCTTTATTTTTTTCGAACGGACCCTTTTCCAACTGCGAGACTAAACTCTCCATGCCTCCCCGACGACGATGCTAATCTTAAAATTGTACTCGCATTCTATATCCTCTCCCGGGGATTCCACGGGCGTCGGATTCCCTCCCCCGCCTCCCCGTCCGCCATCATTCAGCCATTCCTGCCCAACCTCCCACTCACACAAGACACCCACCCCTTCGCAAGTGCGTGGAAGAGGGAAATAGGGGTGAGAATTGGGAGGTGGGGAGGGAGGTAGAGGGGAAAAAAAGGAAGGAGTTGCGGGAAATATGCGACGCCCCCCCCCCCGCCCCCGCTCCGCTCCCGCCTCACCCCTTCTTTCTCCAGACCCTCCCACGTACATCCTTCCTCTCTTTTGCTACCCCCTGCCACTTGCCACTCTCCCTCCTCCGTCCCCCCGCTACCCACCCCACAGTTCCTTTCCACGTTTTTTTCTCTCCTCCACTCCTCTCCCTCCACTCCCCCCCCACCGCCTCTCTCCCTCCCCTTTCCTTTCTCCCCGAGCGTGGACAAAGAAGAAGACATTTGTTAACTTCTACCGCTGTGACACGCGAGGCAAAGAGGGCAGGGGGTTGGGAGGGGGTGGGGAGGACGACAGAGGCAGGGTCGGTTGGGACGACGTCAGGGGAGGAAGCGGGGGGCAGTTGGGAAGGAGGGGGGTTGCGTGGATGGATTCTGTGCGCGCGGAGAGACATAGAAGGGGGGGGATGAGGAGGGTTAGAGACACGACGAAAGGGTACCGAAGGGTAGGCGGGGGGGGTAGGATGGGAGGATGGGGGAGGGGGGTGGCAGGCGGCTGCATGTATGGTGTGTGGGGTGGGTTGGGGTGTCAAGGGTGACGGCGAGGGGAGAGGGATCGAAGGGGGGGAGGGAGAAGAAAGAGGCGAGAGAGGGGGAGGGTATGTCGAGGCGGGCGAGGGATTCTGACGCCTCTGCTCGCAAGGGCAGAGGGATTGGTTGGCAAAAATCGGGAAAAGGGGTGGGAGAGAGAGAGGGAGAGAGGTGGAAGGGATGCGGCGATGGTGACTTTGAGGATGTCCTTCCTTCCCTCGAACACGGAGATGAGAAGTAACTCGGGAGGACCCGCTAAAGTCATATTCGTTCGCCTCGGTCGCGAGCTCACCTACGATCTGAGGCAGCCGATTTTCGGTCACTGCCCACTCGTCTCCCTCCACTACCACATAAATTGGCTAATTCTCAGCTCCAGTATCTTGCACTGCCTGTATAGCTAATGCCTTAGTTGATTAGTGCCTCAAAATTTTGAAAAAAATACATATAAGTAATATTAACTTTTATCTCCAACGTACTACGGGCTTTAAGGAAAACTAAAGGTGATTAAAATTGGTAATTGAGGTGACTTTCGATTTATGCATGGGTTAACAATGCTGTGTTCTTGCATGCCTGCTACTGTAAGAAGAATTTATCAACGCAAGAACAATTTTTCTTACTCAACAATCTTCTATCAATCCCTCCTTCTACATAGCCAAGAAAACGCTCCAATATCTTGCGCCGTCTGTATAGCTCATGCCTTAGTTGATTAATTCCTCAAAACTTTGAAAAAATACATATAAGTAAGATAACTTTTATCTCTAGCGTACTACGGGCTTCAGGGAAAACCTACAATCATGTCTGATACAGGAGCGTGGCAGGTGACTAAAATTAATAATTGAGGTGAAGGTTGATTAATTCGTGGGTTAACAATGCTATATCCTTGCATGCCTGCTACTGTAAGAAGAATTTATCAACGCAAGAACAATTTTACTTACTCCACTACCTCCTATTACTTCCCTCTTCAGTATAGCCAATGAAGCGCTTAAAAGCCGCCTCATTGAAAAATTACTTGGCTTTGTGGATGTCGTATTACTTTATGTAATATTTTTCAATAATTGCTACGCTAAACTGGATTTCTGTGAAAAATTTAATTTATTGCCGAATAATTAGCCAAAATAAGGATATTAGTGGCTCTCTCATCGGATATGAACAACGTTTGCCGGTGAAACTTGAGTTGTTTTGAGTAGAGGCTTGAAATAAATCTTAGTGAATGAACTGCGATACACTTTTTACGAGCCAAATTACAATGCCGCGATATCAATTTTAAGGTTGGAAAACACGTAGTTTTTAAATGTATCAAGTGGCGTTTAATACCTGGAAATGAAATAAGTACAAAGATAATCCGATTGCTTCGTCAATAACTGCTACTATGAAATAGTGTACCTATGTAGTACAGTTGGTGGCACAACGCTTGCGACTCGAAGCCTACTCAATGGGCTAAGATAATTTGAACAGTTCAATTCAAGTGTACATCATAGTGATAAGGATACTTTTAACGTATTCCCGCTCTATATATTTGGAGATGATAATGGCAGCGAAATGAGATATGTAAACTGTCAAAATAAAAGGTTCAAATTTTCCTTTTTTCTACGTCCTATAAATGACAATAAAAATATTGAGGGATTAATTCACGGTTTTATATTGCCTGGCTAGAGTATACCTACTGTACGATGAGGTATTCTTTTCGCACCTCGATACTAACCGATAGTGCGTATTTTGAACATAAAATTCGATTTAGGGTAATTTTCGCCAAGGCTATTGACGAGAGAACGTTTCCATATTGGCTGATTTCACAAAAAAAAGTTGGACCTAAAATTGGGCCTAAGACGCAACATTAAAATATAACTCAATTTACTTCTTCTAATTCTTTCAATCATTCCCTCCATTTTTCAGTGTCATGAGTTATGTGAATGTGTATTACACCGAATGCAAAAATTTGTGTGTCATGCCATAGGACACTCTCAGCAAATTTATTTCTCTCACGCATAGTTCCCAGTCAAAAAATCTTTACAGTAACATTCCTTCTCGTAAACATAATTTTCATTTAAAGAATCACAAAACGTGTGCAGTCTGCTCTAACGCTTTGCAATGTATAAGTTCAGAAGGAATATATATCTCCGTCACTAGAATAGTAATTTTGCTTTTGAATAATTGGAGGCAATGAGTTCCACCAAGAAATGTCAAACTACGCACTACCAATGCACTAAAAGTAGCCCCATTTCATTTCAAATTTCCATTGACGGCTGAGAAAGATAAGAATTTTTCCCCTTACTCCATTTTCTAATTTCTCATCCTTCTCTTCCTCAGCGGGATTGTCGCTAAGTCGAGGAATACGGGAGAATATGAAAGCTGGCAAGCGAAAGCACACGAGCGCTAATGGAACCGGGAGAGTAAAGAGACTACCAATAGCCAACGAGAGTGGATGGAGATAGAAGTAATGAAAACAAACGAAGAGGAGGCAATACGACTTCCACGGCCTCACCGTCCGGCCAACCAACCGCCTTTAGCGTGCCTCTACATTCTCCTCGCAGTGTGGAGCCCCCCCTCAGCTTGAGTTGCCGTAGTTGGACCCCGGGTGGTCCGAAATTGCCAGGCAACCGACGGCCTCAGCGTCGTTGATTGCCAGCGAAGAATTATTGAAATGATCCGCAAGGGGGCCACGGATGATTCATTCTGCGTTTCCCGGCGCGGGGGCCCCATCCATTTCAATCTGCATTGCTAAAAGGAACGGAAAGCCCTATCAACCATTCATAAGTTATTAGTTTTAGTGGGCGAGTTTTTAAGTCATTGTTCCCTAATCGCTCTGCGCTGTTGACGACTCAATGTTTATTTCGTTTTCCGTTGGCTCTGATCTTCGAGGCCGCCGTATGCAGTCCTCAA
Source organism: Ceriagrion tenellum (assembly GCA_963169105.1). Lineage (NCBI taxonomy): Eukaryota > Metazoa > Arthropoda > Insecta > Odonata > Coenagrionidae > Ceriagrion > Ceriagrion tenellum. The sequence continues at coordinate 52,088,499 of OY720632.1, forward strand.
TCATTTTGTCTTTTTCTGGGATGCCCAGGAAACCTGCCAGTTTGTTACCCCGTAGAGCTCTTATTTGACGAACTTTCAGAGTATTACAAGCGTCTTGTTATAAGGATGTGATGTTCCCAGAGGGAGACATATTAGCCAGAAAATGTTTGCGTGCGCAATAAAAAACAACACCCTTAGATCAAAGGAGTGCGCCCTGTATGTACGTCCCAGTAATAACTTAGTTGGACTCCCTGGCAATGAAAAATAGACTTGCGTTTATTCCCTGCGTTCGTGCACAGCGTCCATTTTAAAAACAAGCATCTCATTAATACACCGTGTGTATTTTCCCAGATAATAGGTATAGATCTGTTGTTTTATTAGTATAAAATGCATTATAAAGCATAATTGTTTTCCTGAGATGTTTAGGTGCTCAAGATGTTCTTTTACTTTTGACTCTCGTCTGATATCAATTCTTACATGATTACATTTCCCCTAAATATACAACATCAAAGGATCTCATTGCCTACTCTGTTGACACTACCACACGAAATACCACTTCCCACAATCTTTATACGGGCTCATTAGTTAGATGTGATATTCTAATTCTAGCGTAAACCAATTTCATTTCTTATTCAAAAGATAGCTGTTTTATAATTTTTAAAATGCGTTTTTTTACAAATTTTTTTATATTTTTTTTATAAATTTTACTTTATCTTAGGTTTACGAACAAATTAAATTAGCGTTCGTCTATCAACGATGTAAATCATTTTGAAATATCATGAGTCAAAGCTTATAATCATGATTACCGCCATATTTCGATAAGCTAAAAAACAAAATTAAACCATCCATTTCCTAGCCTTGGTTAATTAAAGTATATTATCAACAATAGACATTTAAAAATTTGGCTTTGCATTATACCAAATTGTCGTATTCATCCTGGTGACCTTGAACTTGGCGGAATGCTTGGATTTTACTGTTGGCATTTTTATTGTCCGATTCAAGAATAATAAAGATATTAGGGTATATATAACTTCGAATTAAACACAAAATTTCATTTAACTTGAAACCCTCGAAAAGTGGCCTAAACTTTATATGGTAGAGATTATTGTTTCCTGAAATATATCAATGCATTTTATGAAGATTTTCGATATGTGAAGATGATATATTTTGAAAATGAGTTCGATATGTCCTGAGCAGTGTTAGCTTAGAGAATTCACTGAAGTTCTCTTGTGTGACTTCGTTTAATGATATATAATAATATCTCTCCGTTTATCAGTATCAAACGAGACTGAAGATTATAACCAGTGAACCATTTTTCTTAAGGATACCACCAATCTCCGACGATTGTGATGTGATTTTCACTTAATTATGAATTTCAGACATCTAAAAATACGCACAACATTGCCTCATTATTGTTAAGATTGCATCTATCCCCACTTTAAAATTTTTTATGATTAGTTATTCCTCATCGATTCCCCGTCATCTTATTTCCATGTTTGCATGCTACTATTGAATATTACACATTAAGTATTCTTATTCCCGAAGGTCAAATCATAATGCAAGGTATTTAAAAACGTATTAAGTTGGTGGTTTCCGGCGATATTTTATGGACTTTACTAAACATTTTGAATGAATTAACTTTTTTTTCCACAGTAAATTTAATAACTTACGACCATGATTTCGACGACTGATGATAAGGTTAATCGTCGAAACCATGGTCGTAAGTTATTAAATTCATTGTGGAAAAACAAAGTTTACTCTATTCATTCAAAACGTATTAGGTGTATAACCATGTGAATTTTTTCACACCAGTAAAGTCATCCACACTTCATACGTCTTGTGAGTAAGTACATTATTCATTGCAGTTTTTGAAGAGGAATGCTCCCTTTTTTTCTCTCCGAAGCAAGGTGCTGTTCTGGGTTGGTTTGACAAGGAGATCTCACACAGAGAATGATGTTACTCCGGAACCGTAATGGAAGCCGTCACTTGCGAGGAAGAGGGTGTCGGTCGGTGGGGAGGGAGGGGCAGTTGGAGGAGGTAAACGGGGGAGTGGGGAAGAAGAAAGAAAGATGGAAAGAAAAAATGGAAGGAGGAGAACGAACATTCGTAACGGAAAAGAATGCATTCAGGCCCTCCCGTCTCTCTTTTTTGGGCCTTTTTCGGCGAGGCGATGCTGCTTCTGCTGCTGCGTGCGTGGGGTGGGCCCCGAGTGTTTTCCGATGCCAGATGGGCCGGCGGAAGGTTTGGACCTCTCCCGTCGGCTCGGGTTTGCCCAAGCCCGAAGGCTCTCTCCTCTCCCTCTTCCTCTCGCCACACACGAACCAACCCTCCTCCTCTGCACTCTCCTGCCCCACACTCCCTCCATTCCATTTTCCCACCCTCCTCCACCCCTAGATTCCTCCCCCGCACCTCCCCGCGTCCCAGCCACCTCTTCGCAACTCCTCTTCCATCTTGCCAGCCAATCGACCCGGGAGGCGCAAGTGAGGAATGAGGAGGAGAAATCAATGGAGAGAGAGAGAGAGGGGGGAGGTGGTGTGGGTGGGGACGGGCGGGGTTGAGGTGGGGTGGAGAGGGGGTGGCTTGAAGGCAGAATGAGGGCGGAGGACTGACGGCGGAGATTAGTTTCCGAAAGGATAATGTTGGAGGAGTAGAAAACAGTAGAGCTTTCCCGAGGAGATAGGATCTGCTCGGTAATTACTTTTTAGCTCCGTACAAATATTCCTGCTCGAGTATTCTTCTCCCGTTGGCAATCCTGCCGTGCCTAGGCTCTATTTTCATTCGTGAGTTGACGTCGCTGAAGTTGTGCGAGAGTTTCCTCAGTGCCATAACTTGGACTCTGACGTGAAAGCTTCCGATGCGCCTCTCCATGGGAACGACACCTGGAGAGGAATTTACTAAGTATTTTATTCCACTGGATGAGGGTTGACAATATCTGAAAGACGTGAAAAAGTTGGTAAAATAATGTATATTTAAGGTACAAACAAACTTCTTAAATATAAGGAATCAAAAATGAAAATAATACGTATGGTTTTGTAAGGTTTAATCCATTAACATAATTAGAAGAAAATTATTAGAAAAATCACTGACTGAAGGTGAGTTGTTCAAACAGCAACCAATTAATTTATAGAACAATATTCAGCAGGTATGAACCCATGAAGCCCCATTAATTATCATATTAATATATCGAAGTTCAAGCCAAACTTACCTTATTTCATCAAAACGTTTTGATACCGTAATTGTTATGTTTCCTAGGCCTTAGCAATATTTATTTTTTTATATTTGACCCAAATATGGATTGATATTTTTGGAAAGTACATTATACTCAGAGATAGAAGAATTTTTCAGAATGACAATAACTTCACCATGGTACTTCGGAACTTTTTTTCACGAAGGATAACTTCTTGACGATAGTGATAGATGATAATTTCGCAAACACATGTCAACCCTTCAAAAATGGAATCTCAAAGCGATGGATAAAATCAATTATCTCTATTACGTTAAGCCTCAGATGTTTGGAAGACATTTCTGCATCTGAAAAACAAATTTTATCCCACGTTGCTCATCTAGAATCCCTCACTTGTAAAGATTAAGCCTTTGAATAACATCTTGTTAAATTGCTTCGAGGTTAAATGAAAAGCTTGGGACCTAGAGTATTTGTATCGATATATCTTGCACGATACATCTTCCATCTATGTATCTCCGGCAAGATTAAATACCTTGTATTACTATTATCCAGTCGCATTAATAATACTTATCATTAGTTGTATCTTTAATAGTATGGCAGCATGTTCGTTTACATAGCACTCTCCTATTTTCTGGTTTGACCGCGTATTGTCATCCTAACTACTTTTGGCCTGCGCCTGGCATCCGGGCGAGCGTTCGCGGTTCTGATTTCAGCTGGTATGCTTGGTGTGGAATCAACCCCTGCCACACACCCTATGGGTGGTTTGCATGGTACTTCGTAGATGTAGATGTAGAAATTAGGTAAATTGTAAATCAGCGCCATTCACTCATACTTTCCCCTCTGCAAGTAAATGTTAAACCAAAAAAGGTGTCATTATTGATAGCATAAAATAGTGTTTCATTCATTTATTTTGACATAACATTTATATAGTTTCATTAAACCCAGAAGGTTATTTCTCTGACGTAAAAAAACCTTCGTTTATGAAAGAGAGGTAAAAAAAAGAGCCCGGACGTAACCCTTTTCAATCCAGGAGAACATTATTTTGGAGAATCCATCCACGAATCCTGGATGCCACGCGATATCTTGTTTTCCTCCCTTAATCCGACAGTGTCATGTTGAAGAGCGTGCGATGGATGTCCCCCGTCTCTTGAATGAGGGGGGGATGAGTTATTGGGAAAACATGAAGGAAAGCGGCCGCGTCGCTGTAGAGCAAGTGGAAATGTAGAGCTGAGCAGTCGTCGAATGGCAAAAGGAGAGACAGCCAAGGCAGCTTCCTCTCTCTTCCCCTACGCCCCCGCCATTAGTATTATTTTTTTATAATTTTTTATTATTTTTGTGAGCTCGTCATTGGCATAGAAGCAAGTTGGAGGAAAAAGAAGGGAGAAGAGATGAAAGGGAGAGAGAGAGGGAGAGAGAGCGAGAGAGAGGACCAAAGATGGCGGCGGATCCGTTAAAAATATAATGGATAGTATTAGTTTGTATTTTCGCAGGCGAAAGGGTTAGGTGTTAGAGTTCGGGGGAAAGAAAAGGCGTGCGAAAAAAAATGGAGGGGAAGTAGATTGAGACTGAATCGGTGGAGAGTGGAAGATAGATAAAGGGGAAAAAGAGAAGAATAAAGAGAAAGAGCGATCGGAGACAGGAGAAATGTAAAGAAGAGAAGAGGAAGAAGGCGAGGTTAGTGGGAGGAAGGAAAGGGGTCGATTGGGGGGAGGGTAGGAGTGTCAGAGGGGTGGAACTGGGAGCGTAACGAGAAGCTAATAGCTTCTTCAATCAAGCTGGACAAGACAGCGATCCATCACGGGCGGAGTATATATCCCTCTTGCAGACAGAGTTTAATTACAGCGGAGGAGTAGGTTGGGGAGGAAGATTTGGTCGTGGGAGGCTCAGGAAGAGAGCGGGTGGGTGAGAGGGTGGTTGGCGGATGGCAGCGGTGGGGTGGCGTGTGTTTTTGGCGCGGCGGGGTGGGTCGGGGGCAGGGTCGGTGGAGGGTGGGAATGGGTGGCAGGAATTGGAGGTCGCGGGGGAAGATTCGAGGGAGGAGAGCGGTGTTGGCGTTCCAATTGAAGCGAGCCACGGATGACGGCAGATAGAGATAGCACTGTTCTTTGTGTGTTCGCCGGCTGATGACGAGCTCGCCTCACACCACCCCATGCCACATACCCATTCCTCTTCCTCTCTCTCACTCTGTAGTAACTCATCTTGTTCCTCTCTCCCCCAAACAGAGCCTGTCCCCCTGCCCCCCCTCCACGTCTTTCTGGAACGTTTTTATCCAATCTTATTTTAATTTCTCAATCCCTCTCTTCTCTTCCCTAACGAAGGAAGGAGTTCCACATTTCCCCCCCTTCCAAACCCCCAGCCTCCCCATTTTAATACGCAAAGCCGTTCCCTGTGCCAGTTATCCCTTCAGCCAGCAAGCGTGCTGAGCGAAAAAAAATGTATAAGAAGATATATTAATTCGACGGGTGGGGAGAAGAGGAAATAGTGAAAGAAGTGGGATTAGAAACACGAAATCTCCGCCAAAATTCTTCGTCCTTCCCCCTTCGCCTCGTCCCCACAACACCCTTAAACTGCTCCTCCTCTCTCTGTCCCTCCACAGCCATCGCGTTCTCAAGATGCCCATCTGCTAGTCTCATTTCGTGGCCGCCCGCGCCAGGGAGGAGGTGGGCGGAGGAGGAGGAGTAGAGGTGGGGGAGGGTGAGATGGCGTAGGGGCTGGCCTGCCCACCATCTTTCGGCGAATGAGAAAGGAGAAGAGTGCCCAATGTTTTCTACATCTTACACCCTTTATTAAATTTAAATTTAATTCGTAATCGTCCACGGTTGGAGTCGAATGGAAGAGGGGATCGCGAGGCCGGCTTTGCGGAAGGTTGTATATAATAATAAAAAAATGAGCGAATACCTTCCTGTTTATCTCTTCTTCACGCTCGCATTCTCTCGCGTTCCGGATCTCGGCGTCCCTTTTGGGAAGGGGGCAATTGTCCGCTCTCACACCACGCCCACGTTTATGCCTCTTTTCTCACCGCCGCGAGAAAAGCTTCTCCCTCCCCACTCAGTTCCCCGAGCCATACTCCTCCCTCCCAACAACAGCCTTCCCAAACCACCGAGTATAGTCGTGCGCTGTGCCGCTGAAGATGGGACGAAGGCTTTCATTATGGCAAGGAGGGAACAACGGGGCCCAATCCCTTCGCCTTTTCTCACACAAATATACGCTCGTTCCCTGAAAAAACTAGCCCTCAACCTTCCTCATCTCTCCCCCCCACCATTCTCTTCGTCATACCAGCCTTCCAAGCCTAACGCCCCAAAACATCCCTCCCCGATTCCTATACCCGCCCGCCTAATGAATTCAGCTTGCTGTTATGCATTTTCTCCGGTGTTGTTGCCCGCGTTGCCGCTGTATCGCCCCCTGGCGACAGCTGAGAGCTCGTAACTTCTCTTTTATAATCTCCGTTCCCCGGCGGTGGGTTTTCCGCCGCGGCAATGAAGAGGTTATTCCATTATTATCGGCCCAATGATTAGCCTAAACTGATACGCTTTTTTTTTAAGGCATACGTTTTCGAGGGAAGGGAGGAGAAAAATGAAAACGGTCAATTGCCGAAAGTATACGTTTAGTTTAGGCCAACGAAGGGAGTCGGGAATGAACGGGGGAGAGGAACGGTGGGGGAGGGGGGATGGGAAGTGTGGTTGGGTAAGGTGGAGATGAGTTAATCGTCTTAAGGAACCGGAGGAGCTCACGGCGAGGGAAGGGAAACATCAGGTATTCATTTGGGGCGCTTAACATTTTTCGGGGAACGGTGGCTAATTTATGGTCCTATTATGCCCTCCCGCAGGTTCAAACACCTCGTAAAAAATAATGAAAATGCGTTAACCGCCCCATAGAATTGATTTTCAAATGCGGTAAATCATAGTTTATAAAATTTTATTGCTTCCTTAATGAATTTTTACGATATTGTTTAATTCAGTGTAGAGATGTTTGGCAAGCGATAAATGTCTGACAAGTTAATTTCATGTCAAAAGACAATTAACCAACCCGGAAGAGTAAGTGGTTTTGCTAATTAATGTTTATGCAAACATTTTTTGTGCTCACCACATGATATATAATGTATGTTGAGATATAAAGAATATTTCTGCTAAAGATTGTAAAACTATGATGAGAGCACATCCTAATGAGAGGATGCCATGTTTCAGCTTCCTGCTCGTTAATATGAATATTTGGATTTGACTTCAAATTATCACGGTTATTATTATAATTTATCTAATGATCTATTATGACTTCATCTATTTCGTTTCAGATGTATTGTTGCTTGCCATATTCAGAAAATTAACAGGACCTAGCTCAATTTACAGAAAAATAAAGAAAATGATTTTTTACAGCGATTTCCCTCCATGGCTACTTGTTTAACTTACCCAAAAAAATTCAAAACGCTTCACGTTTTTCTATCAAGCTACCATTAAAATAAACGTAGCGATTATACAAATGTAAGTATTTCAAGCTTTATGCAGGTTTTTATTTTCAGCGTTTAGCTGAAATACTATGTCAATGTTAAAAAAAATCATTCGATGAAACATTCGCGCGACACAATATACGACTTTTTTCAAACATACCTTTCGACCATATCAGTTATTTGCCATTGGAGTTTCGGCGCTCAACTTTAGTTTATGCAAATCCGACTCCCTTCCCTCAACTCCTTTACTCTCCACGGGAACTCACATATTTCTTTAACCTTTCCACTCGAGTAACTTTGTGCATCGGCTGGATTGCCCCTTGGAGAATATCTAGAGGGAGCGGCGGCGGCGGTAGGGGTGCAGCTTAGAAGGGAGGGAGGAGGGTCGCCGAGATCCACCCGACGCGACGCTGATCAAGCGAGGACGGGGGAGGGGAGGAAGAATGCGGGGTTGTTGGTTTGCGGAGTTTGGTCGAAGGGTTGAGAAGGGAGCGGATTAGGAGTAAGGGGCGGCGGTGGCGAGGGTGGAGGTTCCAGGGGCGTGCGGCAGGGATGCAAAAGGGAAGGTGTCCTTCGGGTGCCATCAGACGGCGACCCTTTCCGCATGCATCGCACCTCCCTTTCCCCGCTTCCCTTGCCCACAACCTCCGAAGGGATATCGCGACTCGGAGCGTGGTGATCGTCCGTGGGCAGAGATTCAAAAGCGAAAGGAGACCGGGGGGGATGGAGAAGGAAAGCACGGAAGGTCAAGGAAGTGCACGGAATAAGCAGGAATTACATGCCATGTAAAACATGTTGTTGACAGAAAGCACTACCCGATTTCGGAACAAGAATTCTCGAAGAGACATCCACATCACGTTTATTGTACGAGTATGATTTAAAAGCGAAACACGTTTTCTGTGCAACATTAGGTCGGTGAGTGGTTTATGACTAGCGTGGACTGTAAGTCATATTTATACCAAAGATTGTGAAAAACTACTCTTCCACAATATTGAGATTATCTTTACTTAAATGTGATTTTCATTGAGTCTTTCTCCAAAGTGAGATATTTTATGACGAAATTGAATATGCACATGATATCACCTTCCGTTTCCCTTATCTTCCATTCCTAAATGATGAACGACATTTTTGTCCAAGAAAGCGGGTATTATTCTACATATGTGGAAAACTTGATTAAATCTTGAAATATTCAGCGTGTCCATTAGGTCCGTGGTTAAGGACGCCCCCTCTGAGCGATTGAGACGTGGGATAAGCGAGGCTAATCAGTCTAATTTCACGAAACGATCTCGCAGCTTCGCCCGCTTTACGTCCTCTTTTAAAAACGGTCTTTTCTCACCGCTGCTGAGAGATGAAATGTGATGATAAAAAGGATTCACAATAGTGCGGCAGACGATAAGATGTCGACTGAGTGAGGAAGGGGATGGGTGGGGAATGAGGACGGAAGGAGACCAGTTGAAGCGAAGAGCATTACAAATGGCTCTTCATGAAAAAGATGGGTGGGGGGTGGGAGTCCAGTACGGGCAGTTGTAGAGTAGATATCGTCAGAGAAACACAACAATTTCACTAGACTCCTTAATTTGGTCTAAGTAGCCATCTCGAGAAGTGCTTCTTCACTGCAGAGAAAAATCTATTTTAGAATGAAATAAAATAAAGTGTATACCTTCCACACAAATTTAATGGTACTCTCCGTGTCGGTTTTAACACTTGCGTTCATTTTTATTTATATTGAAAATGACTGTTGGTGTATCGATTTGTGTGGAAGAAAAAAATTTTATTTGATTTCAGTCTACAACATAAACTCCAAATTCCTCAAAGATAACTCGCATTGTAGATGTGAGATAAATCTATATTTCAATAGCTCTAACGAGACTAAACCCTCAGACTTCAAACTAGTGTAAACTTGTAGTATCGCAGAACTCTCACCAGGGTTATCGAGAGCAGCTATTTCGAGATTATACTGACTGGTGCTCATACATTCAATACAGGTGCTCATACACTGGCATCAACATTCACCGTGAGTGACCAAGTCTAGTGACCGGCTATTAGCAGCTGGAGTATTTGCTGCCTTATCCGTTACGAAGAAATACTTAGATTATATAACAAAATACGGGTACATGAAATGAATATTAAACAGAGTAGAAGACGCTAAGAAAGATGAGACGTTATTTCCAGAGCCATGAGATAAATTTATGAATTATTTACGCAATGTTTTGCGCCTGAATCCCGATGACTTCAAATTTCTCCTGGAACATCCGTCGCATGTCATCACAAATCTAAGGCAATAGAAATATCTACAACTACCATTCCGTACAAAATCATCAGATTTTTCTCCACTTATCCCTTTAATTATATATTTCTCATCTCTCAATATCTGTATCTATTTGGCATCGTAAAATGTACAAATAATTATTTGTTTCCCTTTCGTTAATTGTAGAGAGACTGACATTTTCCTTAAGGGCATTAGCATTTTTGTTTCTGCTCTGAGAAAAGTACTATCTCAGCACATAATTCCTCAGATACGGATAACTTTCAAAGAATTTAATCAATAATAAAGTCATCGTTTTGTCACACTTCTATTTTTTTCCTTCGCCCCATTTGATATTACTAAAAGTATCCACATTACATAAAACTGCTCTAGCAAGAGGAAAAAGACTGCTCTCTCGTTTTGAACAGACTAGAGCAGGAACAGCCAACTCCGGCACTCCACCACTCTGCTCGCATTGCCGCATCGCGAGATCAGAGGCCTACCGGAAGACTAGAGAGTTGCATTCGCTAATGAGTTCCTATTGACGCATTATATAATTTCTGGTGGAGTGCTCAAACTAGAGCAGTCTTACTTGTGAGAATTTCAATCTGCTTTTAAATACAAAACAGTAAGTCCATACTCCATTCCACATTTAACGAAATTAGGATAGCGAAATTTTCCATTCTACTTTGAGAAGTAGTACCCAGAAAGATGACATTTTTCTGACATTTAAATACAAAACAGTAAGCAATTCACCTCGATATTAGCCATTCATCACAAAAAATTGGTTAATTCTAAGGATTTATCTCTAACGCAAATTTTTAAGGGCCCTTGCATGCAGAAACCATTTCTGTATGCAATTAAAGTCAGAATGTTTTTCACTGGCGAAACATTGATCCTTCTCTTTTCTCCACTTCGATTCAAACGAGATTTTTTTACCTTTACCGCAAAGTTTTTTGTTTGTTCCTTAAATTACCACGTGACCAAATAAATGTAATTGACGTTAATTAAACAATAAATAATAAATAAATTAAAAAATAAAAACAAGAGCTACAGATCGACAATAACGCCACGTCAAACATATTTCAATGCGGATCATTCTTTGATGATACGTCACTGTCGCTGGCGTATGCATTAAAAAGTTTTAATCTGATATCTAAGAATTTGAATTTTTACTGTTTACACCCTTAAAATTCGAACTTTTGGAGATTGCATGGCAATTTTTTCAGAAAATCCTTCTCTGTACCTTCAGCATTTAGAAGTTAGCATCCACTTTCAACTCTTTAGCAATATGCGCAAAATAATCTTATTAAAAATCCTTTAAAAAAAACATCTACTGCCGATTAGTTTATGAAACGTCACCTTAATGTGTTAAAAGGTAAAAATACAAACACTTTTGTTTATTTCGTTTCGAGTTTTCTCTCAAAGTTTCTACAATGACTGCTGAAAACCACTTCAAAGTTTTACTTGAAAATTTATGTCCAATACTATCGTAAATCTAAAATGCATAAAAATATGGCTCTCGCAGTTTTTCATTTCGTTTACGATGTCATACTTTTGGGAACTTTGATTGTTTAGGTTAGAAATGAACTCACTCATCTTTTTAGAAACTGGTGGTACAGACAAGTTACGTTTGTGTAAAATAGGAAAAAGAGATTAAAAAACTTACTATTCCCCTAATATTATTTCGCCCTAATAACAATGAAACTCACATAATAATTGACTGAAATATGACCAGTCATGCTCTGACCAAATGGTGGTAGCGATGTTATCAACGTCTTTGTTTTTATTCAACTCAGAGTATTATAAAAGACTTTTTCGAACCCTGGAAAGTTATTATATGTTATACCTCAAAGGTATTTATCAACAGTTTTATTTAATAATTTTTTTAACATAAAATTAACACAAAACTAAAAGATTAAATAAATATTATAACTCATTAGGTTGTTTACATAAAACGAATTTGAATGTTTTCTGTCCTGATTCGAAATTAAGTATTCTTTGTATGCACCCAATAAACACCTATCCACTCGATTGCCATCTCGGCTTTCTCCTTCTTTCCCAACGCTCGTCCTTTTGTCACGGTTACAGCGCTAATTCATGGATGCAATTGGAACTTGTGCAGCCTTCAGTTCCATCCATTATGGTACTACTTCTGGGGTAACTGAACGATTTCGGTGGCTCGTAATGTTTTCTTATGCCCGCAATATCAATTGAGAAATTCAACAGTGTATCCCGACGTCTACGCGTTAAACGGCCAATTTTGACAGATTATGCATTTCTCTTTACTGCTGACACCTTTTATTTTAGTATCCGTCTTTTAGCATCTACGGTGATGTGACCAAAGTTTGCTTTTATATTTCGCTTTAGGTGGCGACAATTTTGTACCTAAATAGATACAGCCTCTTTGTTTCAATCTCAATTCAGCGTATAAATAAGTAAGATTAGGAAAAAACATTCCTACTTATATCCTTCTATGAAGAACTCTTGACTTGTAATCAAACCTGTCTACAGCGTTTATCGGTAAAGTAACAAGTTACGTATTCAAAAACGTCCGCCCAATTTCTGAAAGGCGCCATTGGTAGATAGCTTAAGCGCAAGGAATACAACCATACAAACACTTTAAATAGCAGGTACATTGAGCATCGATTGCCTTTAAGAGCATGAATTCAGGTTGCTATGATTGCTGCTGTCTTTCATAATTTATAAAAAAATAATGTCTAGCCAAACATTATAACCAGCTCAATTAAAAACATTTGTGTCAATTGATTGTCGCAGCTAACTTCATGTGGAAAACCGTACACTAGAGTAGATATTTGGTTGTATCACCAAAATGTAAATCGAGTCACCCACTGCCAATGCCAGAAACCTCTCCGGCAGCTCGTCACTGGTGACTGTGATTTGTCATCAGGTGCAACATTATTTATGAGTCAGATTGCCCTTAAAGGGTCATAGAATTTCAATACATTTACTTATTGAGTTATATTTTGTATTTATGGATAATGAATATACCACAGCAAGGAATGACTAAGTGACTACCACAATATCAAAACTGTCATCAGAAATACTTGGTTGCTCGGAAAAGATTTTGAAATCGATATCTATTTCTTTGATACGTGGTCATTACATACTAAAGAATAGGAACGGGAGTATATACTAAATGAAGTTCATTAAAACTTTCTGCAGTATCAACCAGCTGTAAGGAAATTTTTTATCCATCAAGAGTGTGAGATTTTAGTTAATAATCTTTAGTACGAGTTATTTTGTCCTAACTTGTACGCGTATACACTGAGATTGGAAACGGAGCGAAGCTAAGCCAATATCATGTGCGTGAAGAGTCACCAACCCGCATCTAACACCTAACCATGTATCGCGGACCTCATAATCTCGTCGCCCAATTCCTACCTGTTATTGTTGTTCCACCGGAAGTGGCTGAGTCTTAAGCGACATGAGCAGCAACATTGAAGAGCGGCGTGCTTCCATTAGTGTGCCTAAGTCGACGCTGGAGAAGAGAGGCGTGCGCCGCAAAAAATGGAGCGACTTTAAGCTGGATGGAATAAGGAGGCGGCGGATGGAGGGAGCGAGATGGGGAATCGAGTATGTGCTGAGCGGGAGAAAGGTTTAAGGCGAGCGAGAGGGCGAGAGGAGGAAGGCGCAAGAGGACGAGGGAGTGGAGAGAGGGGTGGGCGTTTGGACGTCGCCCGCCTTTTCGCGTTCCCCGCCGTGATGGATGTTCCACAACGGGCCGCGACTCACGCGCATGGGCTTACTTCCCTCCCTCGCCCTTGCCTTATAAATGAGTGAGGGGCAGATTCGGAGCGGGGAGCAAGAGGGGACCTCGTGGTGTGGGCCTGGGGAGGTGAGTTTTTCGGGCCAGGAAAGAGAGAGGGCCGGTTTGGGGTCGTGTGGGTGAAAGGAGCATGTGACAGAGGATAAGGTGGGATAGGGTGGAAAAAATTGGAAGCCGCGTTATCTGGAGAGAAAAAGAATTATAGCTCCCGGCGATCTTCTGGGGAAGGGGAGGGGCCGTCGTCTTGGAGACGCAAATGGAGAGGGGGAGTGGGTGGGGAGAGGGGTGCTGGTATCGGGAAAGACTCAGCGGTTGGGGCTGGCTGCTCCTCCTCGTGCTTCATCTGTTGAAGTTAAAGGGAGTGGAGAGTTCATGGATTCTCCGACCGCGGACAGGGTTGCGAATTTTCCAGCGGTGGGAAATTTCCATAAAGATGTGAACTCAGGTATCTTACCATCCTTAAAATATTGTCTTTCAGATTTCGAGAGCGTGAAAGGTGATTTTTGCTATTGTTTTATGAGATGGAATGAAAATGTGCGTGGGATCACTGTCCAAAGTGAATGAAAAATGACAAAGATGTGGTTTCGTCACAAAAATTATGATCAGATGAGTAATTGGAGGCAAAGCAGTTATACTTACTGAAACTTTTCAATCACCTATGTAGAGGTATATGGTAAAGTACATCTTTGAATACCTAAGAAAGAAGGGTCTCCTAATATGTTAAACTTGTTATCTATCAGCTATCTTACATATTTCATCGTCTACAATTATGTATTTAGATAGAGAGATCCGGAGAATATCCGAAAATAGTATAATGATTGCGAAACTCAGGAAATTGTTGGTTACCTATTATCCACCTAATTTATTTTTAAACAGAAAAGCTATCGGATATACCCGGTGTTTCAAGTAAAAAATTCAAATCTCTGAGTAAAATGTACTGAGTAATGTTTTTTAATATCCAGAGCTGTAAATTCTATCAAATAATTGACTAATTTAAAATGATAACTCGTATTACAAAATATATGATTGTAAATCATTATTTGTGAAGCTTAAATCAGGCAAAATATTTGTGAAAATTCTTTTTTTTTAAGAGCTACCATTTCGTGAGAATATCTTTTTTATCGTCTTCTAAACGTGAAAAATTCACGAAAAAACTTTTTAAAAAGAGTAATTCTTCTGATAGAGAAAGCTATCACTACATTGCTATTAATCCTAAGAACTTATTTTTTGATCATATTTAAAAGATCGAAATACGATAGTTAGCATAGCTGTCAGTAAACATAATGAAACGATGACCGCGACAACGGTAATGGATGGGAATTATTCAATGATAGAATTTTATTGAAATTAGAGATATTTTGGAAAAATTATGCATATGAATCGATTATATCCACAAAATCACGGAAAACATTTCAAAATTACGTCTAGATTGAAAACCCTTGTTACCCGAATGAGTTACCGGCATTATGCCATGTTCCAAGTCGTTGAAGTTTGCACATCAATAAATGAAAAAATCGGGAACTGATAAGAATGCTATTATCATTTCGTACTCACTTTTAGCAGAAATTGAGTACAAAAGCCATAATAAATTAATTACAGCTATAAATAAGAAAACATTTAGCGGTATTATAGCAATTGTTGTAATTTGTTTTGTAAAAAAATGGAGTGAGCAGTGATTGTAATAACTCCATGCCTACTTGAGTGACATAAAAACAAATTAATCCCCGTAAACCAGTGATAAGTTTGGGAAGAAAGGCCGGTCAAAGTTGGCAGAAAAATAGTTTTGTGAGAAGATGTGGACCTAAAGAAGCCAGAACCTAGGCTAATGAATGTTAAAACTTATATTTTTCTCGCTACCAAATGTAATTTTTTACATTAAAAATTATCAAACTATCTACCACGTGAATGGTCAATACATTTTAGATAAATTGTATTAGATAACTGTGGTTAGCCAAAAGAGATTTTTCCTGCAAATAATTTGTACTAGCATACCAAAATAATGCCTCCAGTGTTAATAAATCAGGACCTGTCGACCGTGCGCAGTTTTCTTCCGATGACGAAAATGCTGGCTTCCTTGAACAATTGAGAGACTATCCGAGAGGATCGAAGCAGAGAGTAGGAAATAGGTTCCACTAATTCATTTACCGTTTCATCACCCACAGCCGAGGACACCTGGGTAGGAGGAGACCTTTTTGAAGACAGACCTCAAAACGATGACTGTGCAACTTATGAATAGGGAAATAAAACTGGCATTTAATCGCCCTATTTAAATATCTTCTTTCTGCTGGTGCCTTTCAGGCACTCTTAACAATTAGCATGGCAAACATCCTACCCAAATCAAATGTATTTATTTATATAAAAATCAAAGTTTCTCTCTCCTTGACGGTCTGTCTGTCCGCAAATTCCCATCCCTTGAGGAAGTATATGTGTTGAGTTCGTTTATTCAATCTTAGTCTTCTTTGTTTGTCATATTTAAATTATAATAAATGGGTCTACAAAGTTTAAACGAGCGCCGAATGAAAGAAAATATAAAATTCACTTTTTCAAGTAAATTCCGTTTATAGTTTGATGTCGTAAATTTTGGAAAAAACGTCCATAAAATTGCTCAAATTGACGCGTGTTTGGTGAAGGGTTCCCTTGCGACTGACTCTATTATTGAAGCCGAGACTCATATGAATGTTCAGGGAATTGAGACTCGTAAATTCTTGAAGGTGTAAAGTGGTCCGTCATCTTTGTACACCCAGATTTAACTTAGCACTTACGGGCTAACATACTGATTTGACTAATTGTTGTTTTCCAATAATGGCTCACTTAAAATAGGCCCGCATTTACTTTCTTTCAAATGCATTCTACATGTAGGTATATTTTTAAATTGTTTTAATTAATTATAATTCGTCCCTTCCCAGCAGAAAACACATTATATAATCGAGTAGAAATGATAGCTCCATCTACATAATGTATGTTTTAAGACTTCATTGCCTGAAATTTTCAACACAAGATAGTACAAGATGTACTTGCTTTATATTCGCTAATAAGGGCAATCCTCCGTTTTATCCAAAGACGCAATGAATGAACAGCGGGAAGGAATATGGTGGAAATCTTTGTTTTTATGGTGTTCTGCAGTATGGTGGAAGTTAAGAAGAAAAAATTAAAGTGTTCTGGAATATGGTAGAAATCTTAAAAGGCAGCTAGATGGCATAATGTCCTCTCCATTTATCTCAATGCCCAGAACCATGGTAGCACGAATGCATGACGTGTTTTATTTGACATTTGTATTACAATGTCCAGAAAAATCAATTGGAAATGTTGAGCAGTTTTTATGAAGAGGGAAACATTTCTGAGGATAGCACTCAGACGAGGATATAGAATTTAGCCGAGTGGAAGATAATCAAATAAGAAGTTAGACGGTGGTATTTTGTTGATGTCTTGGAAACTAGAAACATCAATACTTTCTTTTATCCAAATTAAAGTTTTCCTAACTTTTTTGAAACTATACTTTTTCCAAACATGAAAAAATTCCAAAACTAAATACTCCAAAATAGCATTCGGAATAGAAAATACCATTGGGTGGAGCATGAATTCAAAGGAAAGGGAAAAAATACGGATTAGAAGGGTAAAAAAAGTGAAAGAAGGCAAGGTTTAAATAGGTAAGGTTTAGAATGTTGATACAAGGATATCAAAAAACATGCGAGATGCAGTAACAGTTGGAGAAAACGACGGTACATGAAACCTGCTACTTAGCAGAACACCTTGTAATGATGGTTTGGAATTATAGACGACTCAGAATTTATCATAATAGACGTTAAACTATGAATTGCTACACTAAACTGAAATATAAGTTTCTTTTGGATCATCAGATTTACAACTTACGTCCAAGTCGTAGAAAATTCAAGTGATAGAAATATGTGGTCAGGAGATTCAAATTTTGTAAATGTTGTTTGAAATCTTGGGAATTTTTACCCTAACATGCTAAAGCATTAATACCCTAGAATGACAAATTACGAAACTTATTCACTTTTTCCTTTGCGAAATATGTCTATAAGGAAACGATAGGTATCTTTTTGTTATATCACATTGAAATCCTGTCATTCTTGATGGGGGAGTCCTTTAACCCTTTCCTTTTGATTGGGGGGGGGGGGAAATTCAAATCATAGAAGGTCTAGGATGTAACTTGTATTTCTTTAGAAGTGATGACCTTTTCAAAATAAGAGCCTATATGTACATATTAAATACCATAGAAGTACCACTTTTGGATACAATGGGTGGGCAGACTATCTAGGATTATGATGAAAATAGTAAATTTCTTAATAATGGTCCTGATTGGTATTATGTATGAATGTAATATGTTAATATGAATACTTTTCTTATTTCCAGGATAGTAAAAATAGTGGAACATTCCCTAATATTTGGTAGAAAGTATTACCTTAAGCACAAATTGACCGAATACCTACTGGATCTAAAAACGTCAGGAAAGAACGAGCGAATCTAACCTAAATACTGATCTGAATGTGAATGAAAGTTTCCTCTTTTCTTCTACAGCCATATTAATAATTATATAGCATCCTACTTCCATGATTAATAAATTTCTTTTCAGCAATAATTTACGATGGAATCAGGTCTCACACTTGCATCATCAAATACAATCCCTTGAAGCTTGGTGACTGAGCATTTTCTACTCGCGTTTACAACAGCTGACCTAAAGGTTAGTTTAATAGAAATAGAACAATTATTATCAAAGATGAATTAAGCCCCTGAGGAAATGAATTGCTACCAAATCCACATATAACATCCAAAGTGCTGGAAGTGAATCTTTGTCAGCGAATAAAAAATCCTCGCCGACCGTTCCACGTACAAGTTCCATTTGACAAAGCACCAAAGTTGAGTTTTGCTTTTTATGTAGGGCTGAGAAAATGACTGCCCTCGCAGCCTCGCCTGTTGCGTGCTCCTTGGGATTAAGGCCCGAGGTGATCAGCCCTCGATTCCCCCTCCTCTCTCCCTCTCTCTGTCTCTCTCTTCCTCTCCCACCCCTCCTTCCCTCCCTCCCTCCCACCCTTGGCTCCCCAGGTGTTCAGAGGTATCATCCCTGGAGTCGCGTGAGGCCATGACATCTCATTCCAGCTCTCTACTCTATCGCTGTTTCTCCCCACTGATCGCCTTCCAACTTTTCTCAGACATTTCGCTTCGTTAGAATTAACCCATTTCCCTTCCGGATAGCACTTCCTCTTCAGTTCATGGCCATTTCGTCACAATGTGGCATTTTTCTATATCGGCCTCGTGCTTTAATCTTTTTTTTTCTTCTTCAGAATGTTTATTCCAATCTCTATTAAATTAAACTATCTCACGCTACTCGTCCTACCGTATGTGCATTTCTTGAGGATGGGTATCATTTGGTTAATTACTCAGTCGTGTCCCCTTCCAATTTTCTTTTCCTTGATGAAAGGAAATCGAATGACTCTTGATCGTTCGATTCATGCATAGCTATTGAGAAAACTTTGCTTCTGATTTTTTCTTCTTTGGCATTCTTTGTCAAATTGCATGGAATCTAACCGTATGACGTTCTTTTAATAAGTTACGAATATTATTAAATTGCATTTCTACCTATAGGTTTAACTGGTCTCTTATTCTAAGCATTTTGGTTAGCTACTATATCATTATCGATTTTATCCACATTTCTACTTGATTTCTTCAA
This sequence comes from Ceriagrion tenellum, assembly GCA_963169105.1. Lineage (NCBI taxonomy): Eukaryota > Metazoa > Arthropoda > Insecta > Odonata > Coenagrionidae > Ceriagrion > Ceriagrion tenellum. Next base: position 52,107,827 of record OY720632.1, read on the forward strand.
TCTCTGTTTTCAATCGCATGCAACCTCCAGTCTTCTACAGAAGTGAGTGCTACTTTTTTCTTGTAAGGATTTAAAAGCGGCTAGCTAGCCAAGTTATCTTGAGACGTTACTTATTAACGTCAATGTTATAATTCCGTTGTTCGTGTACTTGGAAGCATGTGGTCCTCACAGCATGCTGTCCTCACAGTATGCTGTCCTTACAGTTGGTCCTCACATGTGAAATGATAGACATTTATGCAACAGATTGGCGAAGGTAATTGCCCAACAATATCTAGCTTTTGCAAAACCAAAGTCAAAAAGAGGATCTTTAATGAATCCTCGATTTAATCTTAATCTGTTTTTCCTTTCCATTTAGGATATTTGATCTCTCTTGCTCTTCAAAATTTACTTCGAAGAGTTCAGTGTCCTATAATTTTTATTTTCGTGCTTCTTTGAACTAAATCCTGGGACCTATGATCACCGATATCTTTTCCCTCAACAACTCTGCTTCTAAATTTTATATATTTTTAGTATCCTTAGAAACTACATTTACTTAAAACAATGATGAAATTTTGACAAATTTTCTTCACGTAACTAATTAAGGTGTTATACTTTTATGTGAAGTTTCTGCTATGATATTTTGTTCATAATTCTTGTGAAATTTTCCTACGTCTTTTGAGGCATTGATCTTTTGAAAGACAAAGAAACCGATGTAAAAATAATTCTAGAATTTATTAAATCTTAGTCTCATTATAGCCAATTTTCTGTGATAAATTTTCTTCAAATATGTCCTACTACTTGTTTCAAGCAAATGAAATTGATTTATTCCTCATATATCATTTGCAACATTTTAAAGTCAATTGTCGATTCTTCATTTTTTAAATACCATTTTTCAATTTGCTAAACATTGGCTACCTTTCATGATTTCACTGATCATATATTTTTTTATTCTCGCCGCGTGGGTAAATTCGAATTTGTTCGCCCCCGTCCTGGAAACGTTTCACTTTTCTGGCCTTCCTTTTCCAGATGCAGGGCGCACATCAGCAGGGGCGCAGGGGAACACGCTGTCGCTCTCCTGAGAATCAAATGGTCCACTCCTCCTCGCCGCAGCCCTCTCCCTCGCCTCTAAACCTCCCACTGCCGTCCCGCGTGCATCACTCCGTCGCGTGACCCCGTAATTGAGTCTCCGGGGTCCAGTTCCGGCAATCACCACCGCCGCCGCAGTGAGCATCCGAAGCAGATCTCGCCGACCACCCCTGGGACCCAAGTCCACCCTCGACGACCTCCAGGCACGTGAGGAACAGGTAAAGGGGAGCGGAGAGCCAAGACGAGCCGGAGGAAGTTTACTATCTCTGATCTGAGTTCACGTTACGACATCACAGTGTGTCTAGAAACCATTTACTGCTGTGTTATGAGATCATATCTCAGAGGATTTTGATTCATTGATCAAAAGAATGTGATTTTGATTTTTTACTACACTTGGAATATAAGCACGCATATTTGATTTTGAAGCCCATGAAACTTGAGTTATTTTTCATACTCCTAAGATAAGGTACTTAGAGCACCTGTCACATATTTAGGTTCCCCAAATTTTACGAATAATCTTTTACTTTGAACTCATATATACGTCATCTAATCTAAGTTTCCTCGGCTTGGGAGATAATGAAATAAACAAACATTCTCAGGAGATCTTCTCAAGATCTCTAGTGTAGATTATAGCTATGGATATAGTCAAAAGTCAAGAATAAAAATATAAAGTGGTATTTCATAATATGACAGTAGCAACATCTAACCTTGAGTTATAGTCATACAGATATAGATCATATTACAGTGTGCTGAAATACGCCGTAATTTAGACTTCTAAGAAGAGATTATATTATCAATGAAAGGAGGCACATGATCGAACTATTACTTTTAGCAATTTATTTAAGAAAGATGTACTACTTGGTGAATACCAGTTTTGATTTAAGGTTGAACAGGTTAACAAGAATAGGCATGTAAACTAACAGGTTTGTATTTTTCATAAATGCACACCATTTTATATTTACTTTCAATACCTAAATATTTTTTTTAATATATCGAGAAATTGGTTTCATAGTAGTATGTCGTCAGTGTGACGCAGAAATGGGTTACTGTATGGTTATTGAGTGACTTTGCGTGAGAGCTTCCAAATCGCTTGATCCAAATGTTCTGTTCAGAGACGACATATCGCAGCCATACATTCCTTTGTTTGAGACACTAAACTGAACGTCATTTCATCTTATGCAACCCTCTCTTACGAAGCAAATCACCGCTATTTATTTCGCTCTTCGAGATCCTCCTTCGGGATGGGCACACTGTGGCACAACGTCCAACTGTTGGGTTTTCAGGTTAAAAAATTTAATGCGTGAACCACCTCTAGTATTTATTTTAAATATAATACTCTTGAATCAGTTTCAGTTCAGTCAGGCACTTTAGATGTGCTTTTCATAAATTTTCATAAAAATAATTTCAATACTTTTACATCAAAAGGAAAATGCATTGGCATAAGAAGAGAATACTTTAGTGGTATTGTCACAAGTTTTTTCATTAGAATTACGCCTTTTGCTCTCCAACTGATTACAATTTAATCTATTTTGACTCATTTGTGTTCAAACATTCTTTTGAAAAGGCCAGGAGCGTTAAGACAAAATGAGACAAAATGTTAAAACAATGGTCGCCTTGCAAAAAACCTCACATGCAAGCATTCCTTTTTGATAAATGCAATAATTGGAGGATTTATTACTGACTTAAATTGATTTTTTTCTTTGGGCTGAGAATTGAACTATCCAATCTTTTTCACGGATTTATACCCAGTAATTACCTGCCTAATTAGGTGAAACTGAACAGACAACATAATTATTATTATATTTTACCATACCATCTTAGAAACTGATGATTAAATACAGGTCTACCCAAATCGGATGTACTCGGCTGTTAGTATTTGCTTCCTTTGCCACAAACTACAGTCTCCACTTTGCCGTGATTATATTTCGCAATGTCAATATTTGCAGTTTTATATACGTCCCAAAATCCACGGATTTCATATATAAATCAATCAAAATTATATATTAAGATTCTGCGGAATTTACCAAATATTCACGCCTACACCTGCTCTACTGAAGGTGTCCATAAGTCTCACAATTTTTCCCTCGCGTTGCTGTTTATTCTTCCCGAGTATTTCACTTAGGCAGATATGCACAGACTTATGTCGAGTACGACAAAAAAACGAGCTTTCTACGGTACTCCACTCAATAGAGCAAAGATAATCATTATTGAAAGAGTACATATTATCACTAAAAATAAGTTGGATGAGACTAAATTTTTTCACTAAGTTTTCTGTATCAAACTGAAGGAAACTTTTATAAATATTTTACTGAAATAGCAGTTCCAGCCTTTGACTGTAAAAGGTAATAAATACTTTGCTTGTTTTCTAAATCTTTAAAGTTTCAGATGATTTTGTTGCGACCGTTGAACCCTAGTCTTGGGCCATTGTGCTTCGTAAGCTCAATTTTTTTTCTAATGAAGTGTCTTAATATTATAAGTTAGACAACCTATCACGGCGTATTAAAAAGGATCATAATCAAGTGCATCAATGCAGCGTATAGAATTGAACATCTGTGAAAATGAACTGATTTTACATTATGTCCGACTCATCGCCATATAAAGTATGCATAGGACACATAGATGCAGAATATATCCATTTATTAAACAGCAGACCGTCAAGACCTGATGGGAAGTGAATTGAATGTGTGAGCTCGTTGTTTTGTGGAACAGAAGTAAAAAGCACTTTTTGGTATTCCTAGGAAAAAGTGGCCATGCTAGAGATATAAATTTCTCCTGAGATTTTAGCTGAACTGCATCAGCAAGTCCCTTAAGCTTATGGATGTAGATGCCTGTGCATCTATTATAATCGGAGATATTTACCTTAGATCAAGTGTTTTTAACTCGTAAATGCCTGACAAAGTTTCCTTGTTTTATTTCAAATTCAGCTATTTTTATTTTGGCGACTTATTCTTCAAATATCTTTTATTATATACTTTCACTGAAAGACACAAAGAGGAAATTTAGCATATAGAGATGAAAATATTACATATTTCGCATTAATTATACCTTTTCTATATTTTTGCTCTATATGTATATAATATATAGGAAGAAATGCGAGGAAATCGTAGTTAATATGTCCCATTCAACCAGTAGAATACATATTACTATTTTGAATACAAGTATATTTTTAGCATTCTCATATATCAGCGCCTCATATTCGCTTAGTGCAACAGCTCAACAAAATTGCATGTTCAGGATTCTTTCTTTTGATTTGATCAGAATTCTTTGATGGTAAAACTAGTATCGTGGAATATAGTTTCCGTTCGCGAATGGTATTTCCTTACAAGTTTAATTTAATGCCATCATTTTTGGATTGGTGGGTTGTTTATGTGCCCATCTACTTAGTTGATGCGGCATGAAGGTTAGTCGCATGCACATTGAAGACTTTTTTAAATCAAAATTTGAAAGAGAATAGTTAATTATCATTTATAATGACAAAGCATGCGAAACCATACGATTATCTCCTAAAGGCATATTTCCAGAGAGAAAGTGAGCATTAATCATACCTGTCGATGAAAGGCGCTTCGACCTAGATCATCATTTATCAAATATTCCCCCACCGGAGGCCCTGACGTGTATCTACTATCATTGTTCCAAATTTCCCCGTACGAATTCCTTTACGATTCCATTATGACATTTTGTGCTACCCTTTTGTCCTACCGTCTCCGATTCACACGCTTCTCGTCGAGTGTGATGAAAGAGGAGTTTGGGAACACGGGAGTGCGGAGGAGCAGTTTGGACGATATGGAAGGAAGGGACGGAGACATGGGCTGGAGGGGGGAGGGAGGGCGAAGGAGGTGCAGGGTGGGCTGGCCATTTCCCAAAGCGACGAGAAATTCGTCAAGACGAGGGCGCCCATTGTCATGGAAAACATCGCCGTTCCCCGAGGAGGGGTGGGGGAGGGGAGGGAGGGGGTGGCCGCCCTTGGTGGGGGTGAAGATATGACGGAAGGAGGTGGAATAAGGGAGGGGCATTCATTTCGGGGGTTACGCAGGGTTCTTAGAGATGATGGCGAGGGCATCATCCCATTCAGTCCCGGGTCTCCTTGACATCATATATCGAGACGAAGGAGGGCGGAAGAGGCCGGGCGGTGGGCTCTCTACGAACTCGGCTGTTATTGGCTGGATACAATGGAATAACACGCTGCACTGCTCAAGCCAGAGACGCATTGTTTACTAATGCCTGAGAACCATTGCATGACTCTCACTCCTGAGGTGATAAATCACGCTTTAGTCCCTTTAAATCTGAGGCTTTGGGATTCTGTAAGAATCTCTCCGTCACGTATTCGTTGCCTTGCTCGTCAAACTGTTCCTCTGACGGTAATGTAACTTCTTGGCAATATTTCTAAAGCATGAATCTTATTATGATTCTTCACTGATTAATTCTTTTTAATTTAATTCATTACAAATGGCGTATTTGGCCTGATTTTGATATGGCAGTTTGTGGTGCTGTATGCTTATGTAAACCTGCTCTGGAGATGTTTATTAATAGAGGCTGACTGTGGAAGATCATCTTTTATTCCGCATATTATAAGTTCCCATATGGTGGTCCATAACCCTTGGCTGTAATAAAATTTATGGGGCCATGCTGGAAAAGCCAAAATTATATTGGAGAATACTGTTCTCCAGAATCAAGTTTGATCATGAGTATAAAAATAACCCCCAAATTTTCTCTTTGCTGAAACCTTTGGATGTGGTTATTTTGGACCAAATCAATCTTCATTTTTATTAATATTAATTTCGATGAGGTGGTATTTTTTTCCTCTCATTTATTGCAGAGATCATCGATCAGGATGCATTAAAAGCTTTACACTAAATATAAGCGTAAGCCAAAAACAATAGAGTGTATTGGAATGATGAGCGTATTTACGAATATTTTACTGTCAACCGCCTTAGGAAATGGAGTTGAGCTGATTGAAGAAATCCGTGTTTTTGTATAGATCTATTGTCACCAAACAATCCTTCCGAAGCATATTTTCCGGCTGCGACCCCCTCTCCATGACACTAAAGATACGAAATTCTTCACTGGCAATTTCCCCTAGGCTCCCTCACGGTCTCAGCCACCAAAAATTCCCACCTCTCTGCATTAATACTTCTTCCCCTCGCTCGCCAAACAGATTTATTTTCCATTTCACCTTATCTCCTCCTCACTCTCCATTTTCCTGCGCACCATCACTGGCTCTCCCGTTCGAGAAGGATCCCCGTTGGTTTTCGGGTGGGAGGGAGGAAGGGTGAAGCCCCACCCGCGGTTCACCCCGCCTTCCATCACGGTGGGAGAGGAGGAGAGAGAGGGAAACCATCAATCACTTATCTATCAGCTTTGTCCCCAGTCCTGCGACGGTTTAAGGGTGGGAAGAACCTCTCCGCGTCTCGCGCGACGCCTCCCCGCAGCTCCAAGCGCCCTCATCGCGCGTTCCTCGGGCTTCCGCTTCAGTCAACCCTCCTTCCTCCCTCCCCAGCCGGCCTGGATGCCTTCTACACCCCTCAAAGGGCCAATGGCTGAGGTTCCAAGCCGCCTGTGGTCGGCCCGCTTCCTTCTCTCGCCTAAGCACACAACCAGTTCGTCAGACGTCATTCCGTTTCTTACGATGCGCAGGTAATTCCCCTAAAAGTATGACCTCGTAGACTCTGAACTCGTTTTCTGCACTTATGATTAACAAAAAATGTGATTGGGATATCCCGCACGTAACCTCACTTTCATGAAAATTTACAATCAAATTCTATGAATGTGGCTTCATTGCGGTTTAATAATTTCAGAGGAATGTCGAATACACTGAACGTAATGATTGATGTATTTTTGGTAACTCATGAATTGGGTGTCGTCTACTAAGTCACTAATTTTGATATTTGGAACTGTTTTTCATTCGAATTAACTTGATTCAAGGTTAAATTTATGACCTGACTCTGGTGTCTCTAAAACCTTTTTAACGGTATTATGCTGTGGGGTAGATTTATATACGATTTACGATTCTCAATGTTCAGCTAACATCTCAAATTGATTTCGTTTACTAAAAGGAGAATTCTTGTTTTACTCACAGCTTGCTTTCGTGGCTGACTTACTATCAGTTCAAATCTTTATACCTAGTGTAATACAATCATATTTCCTTTATACTACGTTTCAATACAGTAATTCTAAGTAAAACTTCAATTAAGTTTGAAATAAATGCTATTCAGGTAAAATTGTGTTCTATATAACTTTACAGTAATCCATTTTTGAAGGACTACGCATGTTTTCACTAGCACTAGTCTTCTTAATAAAAGAATATATCCACGATCTATTTGTGTATAATTTTTTATGCAAGAGTACCGAAAATAAAATTATTTTTTCAAACAACAACGTAGTTACGTTAACTTTTAAAATTCTGGATACTTAACTTTTGAATATATGATACGATTTTCAGAATTATTCATTGGAAATCCGTAATGTTCAGACCAAGTTACCTATTCATTGTAAAGAACTTAATTTTGCGCAAAGTACTTCTTACATAGTAAACCTTGAAACGAATGTACAGTGATTAATGTGAACCAATATGGAAAATTTCTAATCTGAAGCAATTGCATACACATATTTGCTAGGTGAAAGCTCATTATCGGATGTAGATGAGATGAAATGATTCAAAGTTTCATGTCTTAAGGTCTATATTACAAAATCTCCTGATTTTTTGGCTCTCTTTACCACATGATAGCAACCAACAAGATATTTTACGTTGTTCCACTACCTCTTGCACACCTAGGTACTATTTAAAGCACTTCACGGAAGGTGAATTCATTTTCATATTTATGATCCAAGCAGCTTTGATCAGTTTTATTGTTCTTGATAAAAAATGGGTGCCTCTTTGTATTTTCTATAAGTTCATAGTGAAATTTGATAAAATTATGTTAATTATTAAACTGATTTTAAAAGATTACTCAGCCAATAACCGGTAGACTTCTCTACACGCCAATGAGACCCATCGGTTATTTTTCCAGCCAAGGCTCACTCAAATACACTAACCAAATACCCCAAACTAATCTCACCACATGCCCTAATGTCAACGACACCGTATTATGAAACATAGAGCACTTCTCTTTCCTCGGAAAAAATGTGTCAGGAACAAAGCCGTGAAAGGAGGCCGTTCATATTTGAAGCCTTAGGAATTTATTTGGGTCCTTGTTAATTTGACATTTCGCGAAAATAATGGAGAGAAAGTGGTTTAGAAAAATAATGAGCACTGGGGAAGAGGAAATAGATTTCTCTGGAAGAAAGGAAAATGGAGATGAAGGAAAACCTTTTGAGAAGTTGAGACAGTAATTGCGCGCTTTGACTGGCGCCTATAATTCTACGTCGAGGTGAAAAAAAAGTAGGAAATGAAAAAAAAGAGTGCCAGAGATTGGAAACTATGGAAGGGGAGAGGGAAAAAGGAGGTTTTTCCTCCTCTTTTGAGAAGAATGTGAGCGTGAGGGCGAGATAAAGGGCGAGGGAGGAAGGGTGGGGGGGGAAAGGTGGGGGGGGGAGGGGTGGAGGTGGGCTGTTGGAAAGGGAAAGGAAGTATAGGAGGTGGAGGCCAGAGAATTGTAAGTTTTGTGAGAATGAACAAAAGAAAGAATTGCTTCCTCTTTCTTGAGTGGCGGAGGGAATTACGAGCGAAGAAAGATTCAAGGCATTATTTTAACGGAAGAGGGCCAGAATTACCTCTGATGTACATACATCTTTCGAAGAGCCCACATGTCTCACTTGTCTATCGTGTTTTCACATTCTTACCTCAAGCGCTTCGTCAATATCAGGAGGCGAAGGGTGTATTACCAAAATAATGTAGCTGTTATAGCTCTTATCCTTATCAAAAATACGCGTAGCGCATTCTATTTATTCCGTAAATTAAGTGTCAAACTGTTATTATCAACCTTAGATGAGTTTCACATGAATTAACTTCCAAATAAACCTTAAACAAAACCACCCATTAAAATACGAAGAAAACCATGAATAATTGCAATAAATTATGGACTTATACTTACTTCTACCAATAGTTACTAAGAATGTTCGTTGTTTTGAAGAAATCTCAACTTGGGAATGAAATAAAGTAGCAAACATAATGCCCATGAAATAATTGGACGGAAACGTGCCTTTGAATTTTATTTCCTTAAACGATAAAAACATTTTTCTCCAATCATTTAAACGGAAGTCATATATCATCTTCCTGTACATCAATATATCTTTCAACTGATATTTTTAATCAACTGCCTCGGACTAGACATGTTTATCCACGTCCTACGTCCACCGAAACCTTTTTTTCGACGTCTTTCAATGAATTCCCTTTACGGGAGAGGAATACCCAGCGGGCTAGGGCCGGGGAAGTGAAAAAAAGGAACTGCAAAGTGATTGCGGTTAAAGCGGACGGGCAGTGGACCTCCCCACTCCAAAGTCCTACTCCCCCCCTATCCTTCCACCTCACCTCATCCCCTCTCGGACCCTCGCGCGAATCTCCACAGAGGACCCACAGTGTCCATATCACTCGGTCCTTGGAAGCGTCGGGGGTTGGAGGAGAAGGAAGCCGGAGGGAGTGAGGGGTTGGAGGAGAGGTTGGGAGCGGGTGGAGAGGGCACAAACCACCCACTGCCCTGTCCTTCTCTTTATTCTCTCACTCCCGTGCTTTGCCTTCTCGTCTTCTCGTTTTTTTTTCGAGCTCCAGCTCATTTCTTTCACTGGGCGCGTTGAACCTCCGACCGCTTGTTGAACTGCTCCACCGAACTCCTTGCGTCGCGTGGTGGGTTCTTAAAAACAGTCACGCCTTCACAGCATGGAGCAAGGTGGATGTAAAGGAAAAAGGGAATATCAGGAAGGTCGGGAACATCAGGGAAGGGAATCATAATTGGTTTAGGATAAAATTGGACCAATACTCAGACAAAATTGCCCAACTTTTCTGCCACTCTACTTTTCACTTGTGTGGCTGTGTTTTCCAATGCTAAATACATTTTGCGTTTTAGGTTTTGGGTTAATATTCGTAATATTCGTCATATAATATTAATAAAAAATTCGCCAATCGTCCTTTTCAACAACATTTTTAATTTTCCTCTATCTGAGGAAGAAAATAGTTATTAGATTTATTTATTGCGCACAAATAGTCACTTTGAGGATCTGTGCGTGTGGTCAGTATCACGGTAGAAATGTTTTTAGCTCTCTCCTTATAATTCTAAGCAATTGTTTCTCTTAATTCTTTAACATTTCCTTTGCCGAGGATAACCCAATCTTCAACTTGAAATTAACCCTCTCTATGCATCAATTATGGGTAACCTTTTCAGAAGAAGGAGAGGGATTAGGGTCTTTTATTTTCTTACATTATGTTAGTTATTTGCCGTAATATTTATAGTGATTTATTTCTAAGCCTATAGTCATCATATGATCAGCCATTGTATATTTTATTTATAACCGAAGGGACAGCATTTATAATTCTCATCTCACTTTGAAGATAGATATCATTTTGAAGTGTAACTCCCTCCTCTTAGCTCTTCCCATCCGATTCGTCTCCGCTTCAACTCTCCCTAGCGAAGGTCCATATCAAACCTCCAGTACTCCCTTCGCAATTTCTACGTCCGTTCCCAATTTCGCTCTCTGCTCCACCGACGCTCACTGCTCTGCCATGTCCACAAGGGCCCTCTCTCGTTCCATCCTCCTCCTTCATGACGCCCTACCCCCCTCCCTCCCCCCCTCCCCCCCCCCCGCAGGCACTTCCACCACCCCGCGTTTTGGTAGCAGAAATCCAATTTCCCCTCAGCGGGGGACGGGGGGGGGGGGACGACTGGCAGCAGGGGACGGGGGTGGAGCGGGATGACGGAAGGGTGGCGGCAGGGAGGGAGGGAGTTTTGGGCGTCGGTGGGTGGATGGTTTTCGGGGGCAATGGGGGGCGTAGGGGCGGGTAGAAGCGGGTGGATAGTCCCGAAGGAGTCAGGCAATCATGGCGGTCTTCGAACGCAAGTTCAGGACCCCCCCCCCCAACAAGAGTACTCCTCTCTCTTTCACACACACAGGCCTCTCCGCCGAACCCCTCTCTTCCGCCCTACACCCCTGCTCCCCGTCCTTTCTTGCCCAGCAAAAAGGCGCCCTTTTCCCTTCTCCGTTCCCTTCCACGCACGCCATCTATACCTTTCCTCCTCCTTCTTCTCCCTCTCCTTTCACTTCGCCGCTTCATACCTCATATTGCGCCCGCACTTCTCCGTTGCCGAAATCCTTCCTTCCTCCGGGCGTTCGTCCCTCGGCAAGTCGAATAAAAAAAAACACTCTCCACGCCGAGGTTTTATGTGAACCCGAGCTTCAAGTGCTTCCCTTCCCCGCAGAATGCCTTTTCATTCCGAATTTATTTCGAGGCGCCTAAGTATTGGATGGGTTTTGAACGCCACTTCCCAGCAAATCCCTTCGTGTTTTCCTGCGTGGATTTGATATTCGTTACTTTCCGATTATCTATCGGAATAGTCTTTCCATTTTTTAAATTCACATTAATCTTACTCCATCTTGTGGATTAGAGAACATAACGTTTTTGGAAATTGATATTGACGAACATTCTATTAAAACTGTAATCGATAAAGTAAAGGATTCATATAGATGTAGTTAACTTTGTTCCTGAGGAAATGTATTTTTCTCAAGCTTATTTACACATATTGTAAAAAATTTCTTTTATTTTTGCAAATAAAAATCAAATTTAATCTTGATACGTATCCAAATAGGCGTAGTTTTAAGCATTGTTAGGGTAGATTATTTTTAAATTCAAAGTTTTAATATATCATGCCACGTTCTACCGATGGCAGGTATCAATTACTCGAAGGAAGCTGCTTTATAAGAAAACACTTTAAAGCGAACCTACGCGTAGGAGCTTAACCTGAGCCACTTCTGGGCTTCTTTTTATCCCTCGCATGCTTATCCCGGAGGGCTTTCCACCGAGCTGACATTTTTTTTACTGTAAAATACAATGATTTTACCACAAATGCATCAACACATGTAAGCTTTGAGAATCATCGGAAATATAAGTTGTTCTTACCTTCCACTCCAATGGATACTCCCATCTTCCTCCACGCCTTCTCCCTTCGGTTTCTAACCTTGTATCAATTGTCCTTATATTTGTACAGGTACGCATACTTCTCTCGAATTTCGGAGATAATCATTTCATCCATGGAACATACACTTCGCCGGTCAGCCTTGTTTGTGATTCTACGCGTTCCACGCGTCGAAAGTTGAAAATATTTCAACTCGGGAGACGCGACTCTACGCGAATGTACGCGAACTCACGCGAAGAAATCCGGGCTTCTGTTTGGTTGAAGATCTCGCTTTCGCGTCTCTTCGTCTGAAACGCTTTCATGAAAACTTACCTTTAATATGAAAATGGTGCCCTGGGTTAAACCCCGCAGAAAAAATTCATTTTACCAATCAAACCTATCAGAGACTCTCTACTAGCAGAAGCGCATAACAGAAAGCATCACTCATATATTTCACTCATAACCAGCAGAAATGAGAGACAAAAATGAATGAATAAAGAAGTATAATCGTTGAAATGCAACTGGTCATGTTTATCAACTCTGGTCGACATGTAAATACCCTCAGAATTCAATTGCACACCACACCACGTTTGACGTTCTGCCGCTGCGAATTAAAGACAACTGCGGCCATCCCCTCCCCCACTTCCCTCCCCTTAAATCATTCCTAACCCCTTCCCTCAAGCAAATGATTTCACTCGCATTCAACCCACCCCTCGTCCTTCAAATCCCCACTGATCACTCTGGCCATTCCTTCCTCGATGCCTTTGAACCGCCACCACACTCGCTTCTATTCTCTCTTCCTCCTCACCTACTCTCCTGCCTATTTTCTCCTGTCCCTCTCTCTCTCCATCTCTCTCACTCTCTCTTTCTCCAGTTCTTTCCCTGTCACTTCTCTGTCCGCTTCGCCACTCCCACGTCGTTTCCTGTTTTCCCCTTCTGCCACCTCCTCCCTAACTCCTCCCAGACCGTATTCGATTCTTTCATTAGTAAGTCCGAGAGAGAGAGAGAGAGGGACTAAGAGGTGGGAGTGGTCGGAAGTTTTCGGACGTCGGTGGCGACTGGGGGAGAGTGTAGGGAGGAAGAGAGGTTGAGTGGTTGTTGGGCAGCTCGTGATGGGGAGTAAAGCCCGGGAGAGGGGTGGAGTCTTTCCCTAGTTCCCTCTTGGGGCCGGCTGGAGTGGGTGGGGCGGGGGAAGAAGTGACAGGAAGGAAGGAAAGGACTAGTTGGGGAGGTGGCGGGGGGAGGGGGGTAGGGGGAGGGAGTGAGAGCGAAGTGTGTGGGGGCCCAGTGGGGGGATCAAACGAAACTGCACCGCTCTAGGGTGAGACAGCGAGACTGCCCTTGGAAGGGTGTGGGGGAGGAACGGGGGTTGGGTGGGTTGTTCCTCATCGCAGCGCTCTCCTTCCCCGACCCAAATCTTTCCCCGCTGCCCGAACACGTCACTTCCTCCGACACCACTTCCACCCCTCGACCACTCCCCGAAACCAACCCTCTTTGCCTCCCACCCCTCCCTCACGCGGAAAACACCCCCCTGCCCTCCTCCCTGGCAGACCGACCCTCCTAACGTTGACGCCCTATCTCGACAACCCTAATCCCACAAACCTTTCTCTTTCGTTTTCCCTCGATCACCTTCCCACACCCCTTCTCTCCCCCCCTCCAGATGGCTGTCTCTTCCTGCCTTCCCCAAATCCCGTCATTAATATAAAGCTATGACTAAGAGCGATGTTGGCCGCCTCTTATTTTTGTGTCCTTTCAGGCCTCTCGGATGAATTTGCGGGGAGTTTTCCAGACGGGAGGATTTTCGGCGAAGCGAATTTCAATATAACACACCCAGCCGGTGCCTCTAGAGGTATTTCTGTCGACTGGAAGACATTCTGTGCGAGTGTTTTCGTTCATGTTTCTGTTTCGCAAAAAATTATGATATTAAATGGGGAGAACGAGTTCCAACTACAGATTCTGGTATATTAAGATTTATGTTCCTATATTATTTTGGAATATTTACTAACTAGCCCTTCCTTTCAAATTCTTTTCGATTGAAATGGACACGAGCACCCTTAATTACGAAATTTACTTCTATCGCAGATAAGAACTACAGTGTATATGTCACAATTTAATTTGTTGTATTTTAAGTGACAATTTTAACCTTCACTTCCGTCATTTTTTGTTCTCTTTGCAAATATAAGAGAATATAAAATCTCTTAATATAATCTTTGGAGAAATTTATGTGTGTAGTATTTTGCCTGGAATAAAATGCATCATAAATTGCATACCTACTCGTAAAAAAAAGAATGATGTCTTCTTGGTGTCGTCAAATATTTTATAGAATAAGGAAAGTAAAATTAAAGCAGCAAGAAACGCCTTCTCCATTCTAAATATATCAGTGTATTTAACGAAAAAAAATAATGTCATCTCATCAGCATAGGCAGGAGTGGTTATCACCACTATTCGTTTGTTTTTCTAACCATAATTTTTCAATTTTTTTTCTTTTATCTCCCAAATTGCCATATTTTCCTCAGTAGCATTTAATCGTAAGCATGGCAATAGAAGTTTGATTAGAGACGGGTTCATTTTTGCGGTGACATTTTATTTTAAATCCGTGCTTTATTTCAATACTCTTCTTTCCACGTAATATGCCAGACTTTCTCGTCTAAAGCCTATTCTACATTGGATGTAAGCCGTAATAAAGCCGCTAGGTCCTGCCGTAAGCCGTAAGGAAGATTATCAAGTCCCATCTTTATGGCTACGTCTTACGTCAGACGAAATGTCGGCCAATCATAGCGCACCATTGATAATGCCGGTGTTAGTCACTGCCCTCTACTTTAGCGGAAGTACTTTTGAGGTTATAGGTTAATGTAGAATAATTACCAACATCATATTGAAAAGTTTTGAAATTATTTTTGAAGCACTCACATACAATGAATATGAAATTTCCGTGACACGCAGAAACTATTTCGACACTCATTTGACTTCGATATTCCTGTTGATCTCTCACGGATGACTTAAACATTAGAGAATGACTGCCGTAAGATAATCATTACGTCTTAAGTACTACGGCTTACGTCTTATGGCTTATATTCATTGCAGAATGGGCTTAACACTCCACATTTCATCTTGAATGTCGTTAGTTTTTCGTACTGTCAATGAAAAAGCCTAATTATTACAATTATTAATTTTGCGCATTGATTAGTGCCTACCCACCATAATTAGAAGTCATGATTAATATATATACTATAATAAATTAATTTTTATATCATCATTGGTCGTTTAATCCAAAGATTGGTGAATTGACTTCTAGGGATTGTTATGAGGTGGTTTCCCAGTTGCCTTTTACATCGCAATACCCCGGCCGATACCGTGAATTGCACTCTCTCCCAAATCTATGGCTGTTTATATAATTTACCGCATTTTTAGAATTTTTACTTGTCGGATTAAAAGTGAGAAAGAAGCCTGCGAAGAAACGATTCTCTCTCATTCCTCGTTTCTCCGATTTCATTAATTTTATCTTGAGTTTCAAGAAGTAAATTTCTACCGATTATCTGGCCGTATATATTATTTCCATATAGTTTATGTGATAACGGTCTCTTGCCTTCAAACATGATCCAGACGTTCCATTCACAAGTAATTAAAACCATTCTCAGTATAATTAAATTTTTGACATTTTTCCTTTCCAGTATTTTTCATGTTATGCAGTTTTATCATTATACTTTAGGTTTTTCCCGAGACACGCTTATGTGGTGTACCTGCCGTAAATTTATGAGTGACTCATGAGCTTACGTCAGCCTTCTGTGAGTCTCTGCAATAGGTTAGAGGTTTAAAAATCGAAATACATGGAGTGCTTTCTTCGTGTTGCAGATAATTTTGGTGACATAAAAGCACTGTCTTAGACCGTTTGATTAACAGAAACGATGGGGATTGGGTGGTCTCCTTTCCATGCTTATAAAGACATGTAGTACGGTACTTTGGGCGTGATTTACTCCCAGAGTTTTATAAGTTTGGTGTAATTTTAATGAAAAATATCTTCCTTTCCAAAAATACCAAAATATCAGCCATTCACCTTAATAATTTCTAGATGTATCTCTAAAATTTGAACCCATTTTCCATTTAATATGATACACGTATGCACTCGAGAGAGACCTTATTTTAAAAATGCCTCTTTGGAAGTTTTAGTGAGTGTTATTTTATGTTTTCCCGACCATTTTTATAAATAAATTATTTACTTACCAAAAACTTTTTCAGAATTGAAAAAAAATTCTATTCTAAAGGCAATTTCATTGTACAGCGAGAAAAATTAGTCTATTTCATGATTTATATAATTATAGAGACTTTTTGCCCCATAATATAAATTTTTAGACATCAATATTGCAATCTTTACTTTATGCTAATAAATGCTGCCGAAAAAAATGAATCAAATTCGATCTCGGACTTTATTATGACAAGGGAAAAATCTTCTTCAACTACCTTACATGCGCTGTCCATATTAAGTTACACTTACATGGTAGCCAAAGGATAGTTCGAATATACTAACGTATCTCTCAGTGATTTAGTAACGTCCTCTAAATAGATGTGTTTCAGGTTTTACCTCCGATGACATTAACCCATCCCTTTCTCGACTCCTCTACTTCGATTCCTGTTTCTTTCGCCTCCCGAGAGCACGCGATTACGATGAGGAAGAGGCGACCCCAAGGGGAGGTCTGGTTTGTTCACGTTCCTTCCGCCGGGTGCCCATCGCACTTTCATTGTTTTCCCATTGTCTCTCGCCTCGGCCCTTCCTCGCTTCTCCTCCGCTCTTGCCGTCGAACAATAACGGGAAGACAAAGGCAAGAAGGGACGGGGTTGAGGGTGCGTGGGACGGTGGGTGGCAGGGTTATCGACTGTCGATTGGATTCTATGGCGACCGCTTTGAAATAGGCCTGCCGAGGAGTGAAAGGCCCCTCTTCCTATTACGCGGGCGTCGTGAAGCCCTCGGGTGGAGAAAGGTCCTCTTGCCTGCAGGTGTTTTGGTCGGCGTTGTTTAGAGGGCCGACGCTCTGGCGTCAAAACCATGACGGGCACCCGATGGTGGACGGGCTAATCATTTCATCGAAAAGAATTGCAAGAGCCTATTGCTGATAAAAGGCAGAGATGGAATGTTGAAAGCACCTCTAAAGTTATTTTACGAAAGAGTTGGAAATCATTTTTCATTTTGTCAATTACAACTGCCGTATCGAAAGAAAAGCTTGAGAGAGGTGACGAACATGTGATAATGAAGGTTTTGCAAGAAACGCTTGAAAGATCTCCAGACACTGTCCTTGGAGAGCTCGGGGTGGCAACATTCATTCACTCATTTTTTTCCGATAGTTCATGATTTAACTCTTACATGGATGACAAGCAATTTTATTGTGTTTTAACCAATCACTAGAAGTAAATTTTCTCATTATTTTTTGCATTTTTTATTCTCCTGGCGACGCTCATATAATGAAGAGCTATACGCCGAGTTAAAAAAATAGAAAACACGCAACAAACCCCGAAATCAATATCTGTATTGAATTTTGTTTTGAAGTTTGTGAAGTTTTTAGGTCCATAATAGCTTTAGAAAAATATAGAGGTTGAAAGTTATCGCAAATATAAACACTAATGCAGTATTACGAAGAATCTAAACTCCCGTAGATAAAAGCCTAGAAAAAACTGTTTAATTTATAAAGCCAAGCGATATAATATAATGACGACGACCTACCTTAATTTATGGGAGTAACTACTTATTTCAAGTAACTAACTAAAAATCTACATGTTGATGAAATCATCCACTCCTTTAAGAGCCCTTGTGTAATATAAAGCATTTCAGCCATTGCATCAAAGCGATGCTGTTGTCCAAAGTTCAACACGGAATATGTGTGACGAACCGACAAACCGTCGCGAGGTTGGTATTCCTCCACCAGGAAACTTCAGCGCGTGAGTCATGAAAATGGCAGGAGCGGAATTTGTCAGACCCATTCAATACTCGGATCTCTTCATTATTCATACCCTCTCCTCCTCTCCAACTACACTCCCTCATGCGGCGTTTAAAAGGAAGTCGCCGCTCGCATGCATCTCGCGAGCCTCCCTGCCGCAGTTAATCACGAGCATTCCACCCCTTAAAGGCTCACTTCACGGGGATGAGATGGCGAGGTCGGGGAAGCGTTAACCGACACGGGTCTAAACGGGGACGCGAGGCGCCGATGGCGGCGGCGGCGAGAGGGCGGGGGGAGGAGGGTGGGGGGAGTGGGGGAGGATGCGGGCGTGGAGAAATGGGCACGGGCCGCTTCCCTCGTCGGTGTGCCGTTGGAAGGTGCGGCCCCGCCACCGTTCAGCTTATAAAGGCCGTGGGACTCCTTCGTCCAGGACGACGCGGCGGGCAGTTCTCTCCCTCCTTCTGTCCGACGGTCGGCTGTTCTTGCTCCGACTCATTCCCATCGCCCTGTTTATTCATTTCCCTCCACCACTCCGCTAACCCGTGCCGTGTCTGCCTCTCTCTCTCTCTCTCAAATCTCCCCTCCCACGCCCCCCCATCAGGTCCCACAGACGCCCCCACCGCTCCACTCGGAATAATACTGCTCCGACTACTTGATCCACAGGACGAGGGCGAATGAATCAAGTGAGATTAGCGTGAAGAGGGGACAGGAGGGGGTAGAAAGACAGGGGGAGAGAGAGAGGAATCCTTGCCCGAGTCCCCTTTTCCTAAAGGGACAGTGCAGCAATCCCTTTCTCATCCCTCTCTCTTGTCCCCTTCGCTCTCCGAGTCTCCTCCACTGGTCGTCTCCCATTGGAAGGAACAATCGAAGGCTCAGCCCTCGCGACACGGTCCCCACTTCACGTAAGATACGTGGGAAGAACAGTATCCGAACTGCTCCCTTTTTTTGCTCCGCCTCCTACAGGCGGCACAGCCTCAACCCTCTTATGTACACTTGAGATTTTTTGTGAAATGATTTTTAATGAAATAACGGTAAATGTACACTAAACTGCTATATTTTGTTATTCTTTGGAATTTTTCAATCGGTAATGAATTTTCTCTTTACACAACGTATAAATGGCATACTTACTTAAAAAGAGCATGATGAGAATTCATAGATTGGTTTAGTTTCTCTTATGAAAGGATTTTTAGCTTGTACAATATGCATTTCTAGAAGGTTTCAACTTGCGAATGTATTTTATTTATTTTTATTTACATTCACTATCCCGATAACAGCACAATTTACGTCGGGTGGATAACAGTATCAACGGGCGAGACAAACATCCATGTCCTGGGCAGATAATATTCTACCCAGGCGGGACTCGAACCCGCGACCCTCTGGTTAGCAGGCGAGGACTTTATCCCGCCGCCACTGGGGCTGACCAAAATTTCAATTAGTTTGAGAGAATACAACCTTTAGGAAAATACTTTCGTTCTTTCAATATATTTGTATTATTCTTAATATAAAATAAGCACGATTCTTTGCAATAATTGCTGGCTTAGTTCAAAATTTTGTTTGAACATATAAGATGTAATAAAATTTAAAAAAATTACTATCCTCTACATGCTATGGTGAACCTTTTCGTCAATGCTTGAGGGAGATGATTAAGTTAATTAGTCTCTCCGTTATAAATGTGACCTCAGAAAATTAAAGAACTCTCATGCAGGTTGACAAAGTGATCGTATTAATTCAGGTCTCTATTGAAATATTTGAAGTAGATCTTCCAATGAAGCTCATTTGAAATCTTAAAATTACGCAAGGAATTCGAGAGCACAATACGTTTTAGAGATAGTCGTTGAGTAGAAATGAATGTAATCAACCATTCATCTTTGTGGAATATCCAAACTGATGGATGGTATGAGTTTGAAGATTAACATAAAACCCGTTTAAAAGAGGGCCGAACTAGGATATCCTCGTTCGCGCGATGAATGGCATCTGATACTAATCCTCGCGACGTGCTATCACTTCGACTCGCGTCGCCGTAAGAACACATCACGTCTTCCTTTGCCCTCTGCAGCGGGTGACAAGAGAGGGTCGGAGGGTGGGAGGACGAAGGCACATGAGGTCGCCATGGCCGAGAGAAGTGCAGCGATGGGGGAGGAAAGGCAAGGGAATGTGAGAACAATAGGCTAACCGACTCGGCATCTCTTTAGCGAGCGAGATTCCTCGAGTCCCGAGGTACTGAAAGCAAGTGAGTGGAAGGGGGTGAGCGGAGTGTTTTCACCGCATGTGTGTGTGTCGGTACGTACGTAACCTGACTTTAGCATTCGGTTTCCATCCCTTCCCCCCCAATTCCTCCCTCATCAAGCGAGCGTCTTTCCGTCGAGCGGGAGAAGGCTCGGAGGAAGAGTCGCCTGACGAACGGAGGGGACTTACTTCCTTCCCCGTCCGCCGTGTCGCACATCAGTCGTGCTTATCAACCACGGCTTCAAAGCGGCCTCCCCAGTTTCACATCTTCCTCCTCTCACCTCCTCCCCCCCCCCCCCCCGCTCTCAGATCTCCACACGACGAACGTCTCCTTTGCCATCCGCGCCACCCCTCATCCTCACCACTTATCACTCTCTCTAGGA
Source organism: Ceriagrion tenellum (assembly GCA_963169105.1). Lineage (NCBI taxonomy): Eukaryota > Metazoa > Arthropoda > Insecta > Odonata > Coenagrionidae > Ceriagrion > Ceriagrion tenellum. The sequence goes on from OY720632.1 coordinate 52,128,467, forward strand.
GTGGAAGACGCTATGCTCCTCTTCGCGCGTGTGTTGTCGGCGCCCACGGCGGCGGCGGGCATTCATTAATTACGACCGAGTAAAGGGAACAGAGGGAATGGGGTGGGGAAAAGGGGGAGTGGGGGAGGAGGAGGTGGAGAGAGAGGGACAGAAATGTCGGGGGAGGAAGAGGGTCGGAGAGTGGAGGACATCCCCGCCCTTAGGTCCCATTTAAGTGATTGTCTTCGAACCCACCCCGTGTCTTCTCTCCCCCCCCCCTTTCGAACCCTTCCGCAAATGCCCGTCTCCCGTCCACCACCTCCACCCTCCTACCTCTCATTTCCTTCTCGATTCGCTCTCAATCTCCTCGCCTTTCATCCACCACCGGTATTCTCTCCGCAAGCATTAACGGTGCCATCGTGGTTCGAAATCAACGAAATTCCCATTTACATCAGCACGGGCGGAAGTAATGTACTTATTTCTTTATCAAAGCGTTTTCTGGTTTGCTTAAGCATTTGCAAGTGATAAGTAGGCTGTACTCGTATCTGTCACTTGATGTGCCCCATAATACAAGAGCGATTACTCTCTTGTGATCAAGCACATGTGAAAATCAATATTCTGATCTCTGATTAGTGTCTAATCCGCCTCCATTTAGATATTTTCCCTTCATAAGTCACTTTTTACTATGTTACGACTTACAAACTCCCGTGGTTTTTATGAAGAGAGAAGTCACTTCTGGTTAGCAATGAAAAAGTAACAAAATATTTTTAATGATTAGTAAATTTATTCACTTTGTAATATTCCACAATGGTTTTTATTATTCCGACCTAGATTTTGACTCAAGTTAATTCAATACACCGTGATAATGACTTACCTTGAGTGGAAATCGAGGTCGGAATAATAAATATCATTGTGGAATATTACGAAGTAAATTCATTTACAAATCATTGCAATGTTGTGTCCACCAAGTGAAGCCTGAGAATTTATTATAATATTTTTAATTTCAAAACCATGTAAATAGAATATTACGTTGACATATTTATTAACCTGAGCGTCATTGAAAAAATAGGGGAGGCGATTCTCAAAAAACCTGAATAGTTAAGTCGTTTATACACCATCAAAGGAATTAGGTCTAAAAGATCAGAAAATTGGCTGACATACTTCCCAATATTCCTATCACGACAAATTATCTGCGTACAATTTCGCAAATTGACCTCCGATAAAATATGTCGGTTATCACACCACCTTGGTTTACATTCCGAAGTATGAAGTCATGGAATTGACTGGCAAATATTCATCGAATTATGAGCCTCAGTAACTCATCGCTATTCTAGTTATAAATTACTCATAGCTATGAAGAAAATATTCTTTTGCCTAGGCAATCTGTGGTATACTGAATGTACTGGTGTGCTTTAACTATACGATGTTTGAATTCCCAACTATTTTAATTCAATGAGATTCAATGGACTTTTGAATAGCCATAACTCAGGATTCACAGATCTTTTCCTGTTGACAAAGATAGTCAATAGGAATATTTTTTATTGTTCATGTTATTCTGAATGGTTTCAAAGGTCAGATAGCCTTAAATACTGTATCCAATATACTCTATGGTGCTGAAAAGATTCAAGAGTTAATATGGGTCTTCAAATAACCTGTAGTAATAATATTTCTGAGGAAATATTAATTCTTTCAGGGAGAAGTGGATGATGAAATTACTTCTTTAAGTAAATTGTCTAGGAAAAATCATGAATTTTCTGTTTCTAAGAAGTCGATTGAGCTCATTCTATAATATCTTGAAATAAACTTGTCGTACACCATCGTAATGTTGTGGAAAAGAGTAAAATTGTTTTTGTGATGTGATTGTTCAATATTCCAACAACCATGCAGGATAAATTACTCTATTGCAATGCTAGAAGCGCAGGGAACATGGCGTAAAATTATCTCCATGAGTAAATACGTCGCGATTTCTTTCTCGCGAATCATTAACATACTCTCATAGTAGTAGAATGAAGAAGTCAAGCGTTCGTGTTTTTCAGTTTTTAATTCTGTTATGTGCATTGTATAAAGAGTTACAGATTTGTGTACATTAGATCATGTTTTTCATAATAATACCAAGTGTGGGTCTGAAAAATCTGCCGCACTTTCGTTGCAAGAACATAGGGTTGCAGCACCCTTAAATTTTGATTATTCCTCTTCTTTAACTGTCGTATTATTATTTCCTATATATTTTCCAAATCCTTCACCTTTTACTTTACACCCAACTCCATTTAGTTCTTTTTACTTTAGTTAGGATTATTATCTCAATAATGGTTAGCATTTGAAAACCTTGCTCAAATGTGAAACCCCTACATTCCAACTAAATATTTTAGAAATGCATGCCTGAAGACTTACTTCACACGACAGCATATAAACTAAAATAGCTTATATTAGGTGCAAAAAATTCAAACAAGAAAAATGAGTTTGAACGAGAGAAACGAGATGATTTAATGCTTCGGAAGAATGATAATGATTAATAATTAACCACAAAAATTTCTAATTTAACAATGTCTTTTGAAATATAAAACATATCCATTGAATATAGAGATACTTACTCAACATTTCTGTCCATAATTCCTGCAAGGTGAATCGATGAGTATTACCATCTGCCGGAATTTAAGTAACCTCGGCTAATCAAAGGTTAAGAGCATACTGTATTCACTTACATGATCTATCTTTTGCTAAATTTCTTATGATGAATGCCTTGCCTTGAAATTGAACTAGAATCAGGGTCTGTAATCCTACCTATCGGATGGAGGGGGCTGGAATCCTACATCTATTCACACCCTTCCTTGCTTGCCACCCTTCGACACAAGTAGCCTCGCGTCTCTTTCTTTCGAATGGCGTACTCCATCAACGCCCACACAATGGATTCTGCGCGCCAAAAGTGAACGCTAATCATCAAGACAAAGGCAGCAATTAAAACGTACTGTATTCAAACCCTTTCAAACACTGCTTGTATATCGGTCCTTTCACCAATCCCTCACAGTCTAAAGACCTTTCCCACTCCTCTCCCGGTCGTTTCCCGCCGTGCGCCCCCCCTACTTCACTCTTTGCTCCCCACGAGTCCCCCTCCCACCCGCCCTTGCGACATATATCTCATCTACCCAGCGCGGTCCCTTTCCAAAGCAGCAACATGGGGCAATAATAATTACCCCCAAGACGCTCTTAGTTTCCCTTCCACCCCAGCGTCCTTTCCTCTCGTCAACCTCCCTCTCTCTTGCCCGCCCTCTCAATGGAATCGTCAACCTCCCTCCCCCAAACCAAGCAACCCCTTTCTCCTCGCCCCCCCACCCCCCTGTGCCACCCTCTCTCCTCTCCACTTCGGCCTTCGCCACCACGCCCTCTCGGCAAGCGCAACCCTTCGCCTCTCTCCTCCTCCCATTCGTCGACGTCTCCGCCGGGAAGGATACGAGTGGAGTTGACAGGAGGGCGCCTGGGATGGAGTGAGGGAGGGTGGAAGCGGAGTGGGGGGGAGGGGCGAGGGTGAGGAGAGGGTGTGCGAGGAGGAGGTGTAAGCCCTGTGGGTCGATGGATCGCCATCTTGAAGACGGAGGAGTTTCATTCCTCGTGTCTCATCCGCCTGTTTGCCTCCATCTTCTAGTAGTTATTCCATCAGCCCACACCACTTTCTGGTCTGTCTCACTCTCTTCACCGAGCTCGCCGTTGTGTTGCATCTTTGACACCCCTGAACAGTATAACGTCCAGGGGAATCCTTTTTAATATTCAAGGCATAGTACATTTACAACAAGGTACATTTTTTGAATCGGAACTTCATCACTTTGCAACTTACAAGAATGAGCTTACATTACGTTCAGTTCGGCCAAAGACACATAACTTACTTTTCCTCCCTATCCCCGTATATTCATGTTTTTTAATCATCGACGTATTTATCCACTCGTTGAATTAGAGATGATTTCGTACTTTGCAGAATTCAATCCTTTCAGTTGCAACCTTGTGGAGGTCCATTATTGAATACATAATGACAATACCAAACCATGTTTAAATCCACAGAATTCTTTATTGGTACAACTAGTTTCAATGCGTCATCTTCAGGTGCCTGAGAACAGTATTCAATCAATTACGACCTACTTTCCAGCAGCGTGTATTTTAGAGAAAATAATTTCTCAGCGCTCGAATTTATTGATGAAAACGGAAAGATAGTGATTACTTTTTGCATTAATCTTGGCATAATTAGTTGTGAAAAAGAGCACCTGAGGAGGTTTCAAAAGGGATCAATCCCTTTTATAACTATCAATGTAGTTAATTATAGAAAAAAACACCAGCATTACTTTTGAGAGAGATAAATATTTTTCGATAGCCACTTTTGTGATAAATGAATATTTGAATGCAGAAAATTTTTCTCAAACAAGTGTGATACTAGCCCTAAAAACTGTATTTTCTTGAAAAACTTCTTCTTTTATTGCATGTAGGCTGCTACCTGTTTGTATCAACCTTAGAATGATATTTCCCATTTTTTTGGGTCCCACCTCGGGATCCCATTCTTATTGGTAACTTATCTCTGGTGTTTCTTACAGTTCTACTTTCTTCCATCCTTGAGACATGATTGATCCATTGCTGACATCTTGTCCGCGTCCACTCCTTTATCGGCTGTACCTGAAGTTGTCCTGTAATATGCTTGCTTCATACTCTATACCTTAACGTCTTCCCACATATCTTACTCAGAGTTCTCATCTCCTCTGATTTTAGTGTTTTTATTGTTTTGCTCGCTTCTGCACGTGTCTCAGGTGAATACATGAGAATTGGTCTCAGGACAGACTTATTTACTTCCCTTCTTTGTTAAACCTATGTTCTTTGAAATGATACCATTCTGTGCACCCGATGCTTTAGCAACTTTTAATGCTTGATGTTTCTCCTGATTTTGAAACACGTTATAACATATGTATATATAACATAATACATATTCTAAAGTAATTGAATACAGAAATTGCTCGATAATATCGTTGTCAACTTCCAGCTTACATCTCTCAGTCTCTTTACTTTTCGTCATCCGTGTCTTTTTTCATTTTTTCATATTACGTATTCTACAGGAATGCGTCAACTTCGTCAGCAGTCTCTACAATTGATCTTTTATCAAGACCGCATCGTCAGCAATGCTTGATGTTGATCTTTGCATCATGTATCCTGTATTCTCTTTTAGTTTTCACCTCTCTGATTACCTCATCCACAGCTACATAAAATAGTCCCCTTGTCTTATCCCTGCATCTGTCTAAAAAGGTTTTTAAACCACTTTCCATTCATTTGACTGTCCCCTTGTTATGTGTGTATATTGCTCTTATTAGTATTATTACATATTCTAGTTATTAAATCTTTAGTAGTGCAGTCAATAATAATTGAGGCATTAAAATTAATATTGAAAGTCGATAATAAAAATTGTTTAATATTAGTCTGTCGAACGCCTTTTGACTACGCTAGCTATAAACGCAAGATATACAAAGCATAAATTAGCTCGCTAAAAAATTATATGGCTTTTTTGTCTGCACAATATGGATAGTTTCAGTGAATGATCATGCTCTACGGAAGCCTGTTTCTTCATTTTACAGTGATAAGGAGAAGGAGATCAGAGGTCATCATGTCATTTGATAAATGGAAGCAGAGAAGTTATTATTAATATCATACACACCATGTTACATGAATTGTCTGAATCTATTGTCCTTGTATACGACAATAAACGTTTTTATGAACTCCCAAAATTTTGGATTTGATATGCCTTTCGTTTTTAGTTTTTAATGGTGCAGTAAGATGATTTCATTAATAATACAAAATAATTCCAATAGCTGGTTTAAAGTAAACTTAGAATGGCAAATGACTAATTAAGTGCTACTTGTCATTGGTATGGTATAGAATCTTAATGAAGATAGGTATTTGTCGAAATACTTAAAATATAAATTGGAAGTTACTGCCAGCCAAACTCAGGGTAATGATACACCGAAACTTAACACCTTATTTCAGAATTACTTTTATGTTCACTTTTTCACAAGCTCTTTTTGACGCATCAGAATTATTCCAGATCATTCCCACGGGTAATCTTTCCTTAAACGTTAGAGGATAAGTGAGAGACCAGAGAGAAGAAACTGTTTCGATGTAAGAGCGGTTTTTTTAGTTCCCTTTCCCCTGATGGTCATCTCTTCCGAGATAATCGCGGCGAATCGCTTTAGCCCCAGCCTTCCATCACGCCGCAAGGACGCCCGCTGAATTGACAAAGACGTGGCGGGATTCCAACGCCACGTGCACGGCGTGACTGATTGGACTCATCGGCGGTGAGGTAACACTTAAAAACGGACGGCTACTTGAGAGGTTAATTTCCATAGAATAGACTCCTCACGAGGGAAGGAAAATATGATAAGTATCCCCTTCAATCAATTTTATTGGCGGTTTAATTGAAGAGGCATGAGCATATTTTGGAGTTGATTTGGACAGTTCAAACACTAATTTTGATTGGGATATGGCGTGATAATTCTGAGTAAACACATTTGATGACGAGTGATACTCATCTGTGGATTTTACTTGCATCAGCAATCTTGTTCCAAATTTTCCGTCCGTATTAATCCGTTTGCCAGGATTTTCGCTTTCATTAAGCAACATATTTTTCACTTGTCACAGAAATATGTTTTCAAAATGTTTCTCCTAAAGTTAAACTTCAAATGAAATACCGTTGAAAATTTCCATGAATTTCATGATGATGATGATATATCCTCATGTGACTTTCGAGAAAATCTTGCCTCATATTTTCGTATAAGTCGGATGAAGTTATGAGAAATAATGTGGCAGTCCAGAATTAACTATTGGTGAAGCTTTAGAGAAGACTCAGTCGCAACATATATGTATCTATTTCTGCTGCTTCCATCGCTTAATTGCTAAATCGCGGCCCAATACTTCGAACAATCTGCATTCTAAGGACTCCTGGGCGATGAGGAATCCTCATATCGGGCACTCTCTGCCATTACAAATTATTCGCCTTTTGGAAGCCACAGTCGGCAAAGCTCTTTAATGGCCAAAACGTTTTTCCATACTTGGGTCTATTAAGAGCAGAGATATTAGAATTCAAGGAAAGGGTAACCCCCACTACTCAGCGTTACGAGCATTGGTGTTATCAGCGAGTGGAGAGGAAAAAGGGAAATGGAGGTGATTGAGCGGGCGGGGAGCATCATGGGTGCCCACGTGCAAGGGTGCAGCAGCCGGCGCTGTCACTAATACATTTTCGACGCGGAGGAAACGAGGGAGGGATATAATGAGGGAAGAGGAGTTGGGAGGAAGATTTCGTGAGAGGGAATGCCGTGGGCTCGGGGTGGGGGAGGTTTTGGAGGACGGAGAGGAGGAGGAGGTGAGGAGGGAAGGAATGGGAAAATGCTTGAAGCAGCTGTCAGTCGGAGTTCGGTTGGCTCCCTCATTGACAGGGCGAGGGACGTTAGACGGGGATGTTGTTAGGTGGAGATGGCGGCAATGGCTGGCAAGAAAAAGAATCCAGCAAGCAGAGGGAATACTCTTTCCCTCCGCCCAGACTCGGGAAAAAAAACATTTCAAGCCGTCAAGAAGTGAGCAAGTTGATGGCTGTAATGACTGATTCGAAACGGCATCTTTCCACGTGCGGTCCTGTGCGGATTGAACGTTTGAAAAACCGGGTACGTTCCTTTGGCAACGCATCGTTGGGAACATTATTGGCTTTGGCCAAAATAGCCGAGGATTTTTGCTTCGATCAATCGTTTATTTCATCGCTTCGCACATATCGATCGCTTTGTCCGTTCCAAATAATGGACAAGCTGAAATTTATACCCAGGGGGGCATAAAGGACGTGAGACTAGACTTTATCTGTGACTGGAGACCAATGTGACGATAATATTCTGGTCCCATGACGCTCGTAACATCTCTCCGTCGGTGGTCCCGTAGGTTCTCTACCGTGCTTCCTGGTTACCTCCCGTCGTAGGTGAGGCACTCGTTTGAAATCTCGGTGGAGAGTTGGAATGTTCCTGCAATGAAGCTAATGGGGGTGCAATAAGGATGCTATATAGAGAAAGACTTGTAGCTAACACTATCTTTGCATCCAATGTCTGTAATATCCTCTATCAATAGCTTTTTCTGTCGAAATCTTTCACTGCATTCTGTAAATAAGTCCTTGGATTAACGAGTAGAAGCGTAAAAATACGTGAACGAAACACGTGATATTCTCCAAATACGCGTACTTCTACACATTACCCTGCAAGCCACAACAAGGGTGTTTGGCAGGGGAAAAAAATGCGGACAACTGATTTATTTTACCCATTTTCACAACAATACATTTGCATCAATATAATTAACAGTAAAGCGTAGATTTTACGATATTTCTGATACAATTATTTCCCTCACTTTCTCATTTTGACCATCAAACAACAGTAAGTCGACTCTAATAGGTAGGCTGCTACCGTGCTAGCATGATGAAATGATCTAAAATTTATCATTATTGTTCAAACCCTGCTTTGTTTATCGACACATGTTGCCTTTTGGTCATGCGAAGATATATTCTCAGCATTTAAATACCCAAAATTTGACGCTCAATTAAGCTACAATCCGATTTAGTTGATTTAATATTATTTATCATTAGTTTATCTTCCACATTTTAGAAGATATTAAAAATTCCATGTAAATCACGAAATTGTGATTAAAAGAATCTTTTTTAGAGTTTGTACATTATGATCTCTTACCCTGTTAGGAGTTACTTCATTTTGTTTTTGAATCATTTTTGCAGCTCTTTTTAACATTTTCTTAGTTCTTTCATTCTATTCAAGAAATTAATTTAATTTATTGAATTGTGGTTGAAACTAATTTGTGTAGCCAGTATTCTCTGAGATGAATTTGGAATCAATTTGCCACATGTTTTGTGAGAAATTGCTTGCTAAAACTGAGCAATTTTACAATATGGTTTATCGTAAACAACGAATACGTTAATTGGGTTTCCTATAACGATCAGAGTTTCACATACTGATATATAAGATACCGCCATACAAATAAATATAATGAGATACCCGAGTCATTTTTTTAAGGGAACCGTGCGATTTCTCGGCGATTGATCCGATCCTTTTTTTGAATGAGTGATTGTACGTTAGAGCAAATATGACAACCGTATTTTGGCGCTGCATAAAGCAGCACACGTAGCTGGCGCACGGCCCAACTGTTTGCAGCGATTACCTGTTGGACCGAACCCTTCTCACGTAAATTTTTATACGAAAATAGTATTTTGGAAAATCACATCTTACGACCAAATAAAATATGTTTAAATAAAAAAAATTAAAACAATCATACTCTGATGAATTTAAATTAGTTCATCAATACACATGTTTTTGAGAACTTTATAAAAATATCAATTGAGTATTATATCAAGCGAAATTTTTTTCGTATAGTTTTATTCATAGAAACTTCCATTGCAGAGGAACCATCAAAAGGTTATAATTAATGTGATACATTCTGGTCTGTCATTAATGCATCGTTTATCATTACTTGATAGTGATTCTTTTATTTCAGCGTTACGAGAATCAAAGCTTTGCGTAAGTTTTAATGAGTGAAACCTGAAATGGTAATTTAGGGTATCATTGTATACACACATTGTATACACATACACATATTGAATACCTTTCTCTTATTTCTAAGTAGCCACATGTTGGGTTGCACTTGTTTTCTGTCCAGAAGCTAATAATTTATTTCAAATAGTTGTAAATTTAGTTGCTCTGTGGTAAAAAGAATGTAAACAAAATATAATTTTTCGATAATCAAATATTCATGTAAAACTTCATGTTCTTCTTATTTGTCGAATTCAAAATATATAATACTGCTAGTTTTGAGAGTTTAAACATGTCTTTTCCCTTTTTTCCCGTAAAGCTTTCTTGAGGACAAAATGGATCACAACAACCGTTTGCGATAGCCCTAAAATTACCATTCAATATATTTTTTCAGATTTACCTTATGAAGACTGTAATTTCAATGGGTACATTTGAGCCGTTAGTATGGATACTTTAGAAATTTTACATATCTAGTCATGCAAGAAATCCAATGCATAAACATTATTTACAGTCTCTACAATGTACGATCTTTAAAAATAAACATCAGAAGACCTTTAGCCCACTAAATCAAACGTTTCACCAATTTCAACGAATGTACAACTACGATAGACGAATGGTCACTTGGTGAAAGACAGTCAATATATTTCCTGATAAATTAGTAGTGTTGAGTAGCATAATTAGATAAAAATCTTATTTTTTTTCTATTCATGAAGTGATTCTTAGATAAAGTATTGATTGTTATTTTATGTTTCCCTCAGTTGATTCACATAGTTCCCATCTTTGAACTTGAATTTCTTTTTCAAAGCGAAAGAAATAAAGCTCAACGTTTTCAGAAGTTCTAATTTTAGGAGAGCATAAAATATTCCTATTATTCATATAATTTCAGAGTTGGTGTACACTTTGAGTTGGTCCTGCAACAAATGTGCCTCACGTGAAGAAATATGGTTAAGATCGGCAAAACGAAGTGTTTAGTGTGCCTCAAATGGACCATTGAATCTCAACTAACAATTCTACTGGCATGACTATCCATTTAAAATCGATTCAAAGTTGGTAATCAAATGTGTATTGTTGAAAATAGGAGATACAAATGCGATTCCTGGGAAAAATGGGCGAAAACGTACAAAAAACTAATAAAAATTTAACACCGTAATTTTTACGGCGTTCAGAAATTTCGATGAAAATTTTTATCTTAAATCTATTTTGTGACGAAGTAACTTTAAAAGGCAAAGGAAGAAAGATCCAAAGCGTTTTCTTAAGGGAGTGAAAGTTAACCGAAAAGGAGCAAAAAGTTTTTACTCTTCTTTAGTTATTTAAATCATGATAACGTACTTTTCCATGTTCTATATTTCAATAGGTACTGTGTTCATTGCTGCATTGTGCTATGGTTCAATTTAATAATTGCCAACAAATAAGCGTAGAAACACGTGAGTAATCGATAAAACATTATGCTTTGTCTAGATTAGGGAGACACGGCGTTGTCTATAGTTGTAGTCTGTTGCGACTCACGACACCAGCCCATTACGTTTTGGTCTCCGACTTCTCATTCTCAATCTCAGACTTACATTCTAAAATTTCAATGATGCCATGTTTTTAATTTATTGCTGCTCATTAAGACCTGGAAAATGACAAACATGAGATATTATAGAAATAACCCAAGAGATAAGTGTAGTAGATTATCCTCATCATTATAGACTACCGAAAATGTTCAAAATCTATTTAGATGCTCCTTAAGCCCATGGCGATCTTCATCAATATGTGACTTTCATATAACGGTAAAATCTTGGCTTAATATATTCATTCATTAATTTGAATACAAAAAGGCTGTACTCATTTTAAGACCCATCACTCACCCTCAACGCAGAGAAATATGATACCTCCTCATTTAACCGTGCTTATATTCGTTTGACAATAGCCGGTGACGTTTAAAACGGTCCCGTATTGCTAAAAGGATGTAATGCGAGGCTTCAAGAGAGCCGGGTAAGGATTGATGAGGAGGCCTAAAACATTTTGTGCGAGAGAGAGAGAGCGAAGGAGATAAAAGGAACGGGGAAGAGGAGGCTGCTTTGAAGGGGACAGGGAGCGCGTTATAAATTCATCTGTTTTGACGTCATGTGAAGCATTCGGGTTGACATGATGAGTTTACGGCCAGAGCGAAAACACGCGGCATCGTGCCGGCCGACCAGTCGGCGCGCGTTTAAAATTTACGTCCAAGAAACCCCAAAGGACGGCAACGAAAGGTCATTAATATGGCGGCCGCCGGATTGGCCGATGGACGAAAGGGAGTGGTGGGGGAGGTGTTCACACGGAGCATACGCAGAGTAGATGGGTAGAAGTGGCCGCGGGGAGAGGGGATGGCTCTATGAATGATATTCGCAGTCGGAAAATCCTGGAAATGAGGAGAAAGGACCGCGGCGAGGGAGATTAAGGTGAGGTGGGGAGCGCAGGGCTGAAGGGCGAAGGGATTGCCGGTGGGACGTGGGCGGCGGGAACGGTCTGGGCTACCAAAAAGCGCGCGACCACCCCAAGTTCCACCCGGTGCGACACGTAACGAATGTCGCCGAGTTCCTCTTAGTATGTCGCTTCCATAAATAAACGAGCAAACGGGTAGGAGGCATGTAGAAAATTTTTGTGGGAGGGGTCTCAGAAGTAGAAGGGGTACTGGAGTATGGTTGGGCGCATGCACACACGCAGGTACAGATGAGGCGTAGAAAGATGACAAGATTGAAAGGAAGAGAGCCGTCTTACCCTCTCCCCATACCCTTTTGCCATCTCTCCTCGCTGTCCTCCGTGGATTAAAAGGCAACCCACCCTTTGCGGGACGCCGTGAGGAGGAAAAAAATTGAAGGCCGACATGATGCTAGAATGCACCAACGTCGGGGTTGTGAGAGAGAGTGAGAAATAGACGTTTTAACCCCTTATGAGGCGGGAGACGGCTCCACACAAGCATTGGAACCGAACCAAGACCGGACGAGGGCGGCTCTGCCCGTCCTCCTCTCGCCCCGTTCACCTCTCTACGGGGACAGCACCTCCCATCCCTCTTTGAACCTCTTCCCTCGTCCCCATCAAACCAGCGGAACCCACCCTTTCATAATTTCTCTCTCCCATATGAATGCCAAGGCATCCCGCAGGAGGCTCTTCCTTCCATCTTTTGCAAAGCGGGAGCACGACTTTTATCAAATGACCCCGCATTTGTTACGTCATTATACACGCCTATCCCCCTCATCACTTTGGCCTCCTCCCCGTCTTCCCTTTTTTATTCATTTAGTGGTTCTTCCTCATCGCGACTCTCCGTCTCTTTCCTCCTTTTTTTCCTTCCATGCAACTCGCACGAACACAAGGGACATATACGAATATTATATCGTTTCAATTTTTCTTCCCCGTTTCCCTTTCCTTTGCTCGCCTTGCGCCATCCACCGCTGCCACCACCTTCCTATTCCTTTATAATATATGTTATTCCTTTCCACCCCTCTTCCCAGATTCTCGTCTTCCCTCCTCCAAACGACATCTTTCGCAGATCTTTCCTTGTGGTGGGCCGATCTGTCTCTCATTCAACTTTTTCGGCCACGTCAAGAATCCTTTGAGTCATCTGTCCTTCTCCCTTCCTTCATATTTTCACACTTTGCCGGATCTTGTCCCGTTAGCCTGTCCCCTTCGACCTAAACCCCTTAATCTGGTCGCGAGACGTCGCCCTACCCTGGCCTCCCATTACGGCGTACATCGCCACCCTCCCTCCACACTCCCGTTCTCAGCATTTGCCCAGGGTGGACCTTCGTGCTTAATGGAGTAACAAGCTCCTTTCGAAAAGACCGAGTGTCCCTCTTTAGTATCTGTCTCTCTCCTGCTCTCCGGCTGTCTCTCCTTTTCATCTGTCGCAATCCGCCTCCGGGCATTTCCTTTCACGCTCTCTTCTTTGACCCTTCGTTTTCTCCCAAACGTTTCATGTCCTCTTTGACTTTGCATTCCTAAATTTGATTCACGTTCCCCAGTCCTGGATCGCTAGCACTTAGTTCACATACCCCATAAGCAGAACTTGTGCAATGTCCTTTGACGCCTCTCTTTCCACCGTGTATAACCTCATTCATTTGCGGATGGTTTTACCTCGGTAGAAACGCATTACTTTGGAGTTATTAAGGAATAAATTGAAATCAAATAGTCCAGAACAGTTGCTGGATGATTCCATGTTATAACTCTGGGAAAAATTTTCCGAATGATAAATTACCAAGTACCACTGCTTAAACTTAGACTACTTCCTGTCTCTCGTAAAACTACACGATCTCAAAATAAAATTGTTGGAATTACCGACTAATTTTACCGGTAAAAATTTTTAATTATTCTCCTGAAACGAATAATAATTCACGACTTTTATAACCACTCATAAACTAAAGACTAAAAAAAACTTAAAACTCATGTTTGAAAATTCACACACTTGAAAATTCCGAATAAAATTATCAACCATAAAAAATGACACCGATATCAATTCAGGTCTATTGTTAGTCTATACACTCTCGACGTAATATTATTGAAATCTCGAAATCTTTTTTTCAAACTTTTCAAGTATGAACACAGGATTAACCTGCATAGCGATAAGCTATACACTTTATATATTGTTAAACTATATACTCTTGACGTAATATTAATGAAATATTGACATTTTTTTAGCTTTTCAATTGTGAACAAAAAATTTACCTTCATATGCTAATGTATACCAGTCCGTGTCTCTTAATAACACTGTGTAACAAAATTTTATTTTTTTTCTTGTCTTTGGGAAAAAATTATTAGTTTCCAATTACTTACATCTAAACCACATGGAAAATGCCTGTATCTGTCTTCAAACTTCGATTTTGTGAATAGGAGAACGACATTACGTCTAATTTCCCACGTTTTTTGAGCAATTTTGCAGAATAGCTCCCAATAATATATTACTCAATAAATAATTGCAATATCAAATTGAAAAAAATTGAACTTTATTTGCAAGGGATTACTTATGCTATGAAAAAAGTGTCGTATCTTAACCGTAGGTGGTTCCCGTAAAAAAAATCAGCAGCAATGGTACCAGAAGTAGCCCAATTACCGTAGAAAATAAGCATATTAAGCCAGTTTTACTTTTATTTCACTTTATTTATTTTTTTCATCTCCTGAACAGAAATTTGAAATCAATTTTTAAATTATAGGTGTAAACATATTATTGTGACATAAGAATATTTTACACAGTGACGAAGAGTACCACAACAATGAGAAAATAGCAAGTTAACACATTTTAGTGACGGAATTAAAGAAATTTCTCAGTGACAAAAAGAACCACAACAATGAGAACATATAATAAATTTAACACATTTTAAGGGACAGATTTAGATTTACATTGTATTAGCAAAAGCAGTAAGAAACACAAAGACATTCATAAACGTTCAGAAGTGACTGTTTTTCCTTGATTTGAGACTAACGTAGTTCACAATCACGCACAAGTCCCCAAATGTAATCTCCAATCATGTTTTTACTGTACACTCCTTGATAGCGCTGTTTAAATTCCTTTATGTCTTGATGGAAGCGTTTTTCTTGCTCCTCTGAGTATGCTCCCATTTTTTGCTTGAAATGATTCAAATGAGAATCAAGGATGTGCACTTTGAGGGACATCCTACAATCCATTCAACCGTAGTTCCTTGCCAGTTCTTCGACCAGTTCCTTATAATTCCCTGCTTTGTTATTGCCTAAGAAGCCCTGAATGAATGCTACAAAGCTTTTCCATGCATCTCTTTCATTTATAGTGAGTTTATTGACAAATCTGCGCTTTCTATGATCTTCTCCACTTGTGGCCCTACAAACACACCATCTTTGACTTTTGCATCAGAAAGCTTTGGAATTAAGTCTCGAAGATATTGGAAAGCTGGAGATTTATTGTCAAGTGCTTTCACAAATTGCTTAATAAGACCAAGTTTAATGTGCAGTGGTGGAAACAATGCTTTCTTTGGATCCACCAGTGGCTCAAACTTGACATTATACGCTTCCACAGAGCAATTAGTTCGCTGTGACCACTTCTTCTGATAGTGTGCTGCAGTGTCTCTGCTATCCCGAAGAAATCAGGGAAACTTCGTAAAGCCCCCTTGAAGACCCATTAACACAGCCACAATTTTGAATTCTCCAATAACCTCCCATTTGTACTGATAGCACTGCCAACATTTAAGAAAAGACTTGATGCTGTTGTATTCCTCTTTCAGGTGTACAGAATGAGCCACAGGTAGAGAGGGGTATTTATTCCCATTATGCAATAGTAATGCTTTATGGCTTTTGCAAGAACTATCAATGAATGGACGCCACTCAGCTGAGACAGTTAATTCCAATACCCTTCAACATTCCAGATACATTTTGACAGAAGCAGAGTCCATTCTTACTGGAGAAGAAGCTCGAAAACCTTTGGTGTCGTTTCCTCTGATTGGTAACATGCCACACACTTTCATCTAATAAATTCCACTCCTAAAGTCTAGATATCAAAAGTTTGCCTTTAGATTTTTTTTAAGCCATGACCTCTGATCAAATCATGGATGTCAGTTTGTTTGGGATAGTATGGACTTCTTTCACTGGTAGGGTTCGTGAAAATGTCGTCTTCACGTTCAAAATTTATGTATTCTTCTGAACTGATGCTCTCTTGTGCAGATAACTGTAATGTCTTTGGTTCACTGGGTAAAGGAAACTGATCACAATGAGGCACAGGGGCAATTGATGATGGAATATTAGGGTAGATCACAGGTGCTGCGTTCTTACCGGTACGACGTATTGAAGGGTCTACCAAACAAAAGAAACAGTTAGATGAGTGATCAGTGGGTACACGCCAGATTCTGGGAACAGCGAATGGCATGGCTCTCTTTTCCCCTCTGTACCAACCTGCAGGAGAGCGAGGTAATGTAATATCTACATACAATTTTTCAGCATAGAAAAAAATGTTTATCTCAATGGTAGTGAAAATACAATATATATTCACTTCTACAGAAGCATAAACACGAAACTAGACAAATGACTAATGTGCATAGAAACATACATAATCAAAAATTACTCGACTGCCACTAACTTTTAGGCGAACATCATTTAACAGTGGCGAAAGAAGGAGTATATCACAACGAAGAACAATACGTAGTAAAAGTAGACACTCTACAGGAAAAGTTGTTTAAATGAAGATTTTTAATAAATGACCACAGCTTAGACGTCCATCAACCCAAGTCTCTTGTTCAGTAACACACTTCCAACTTAAAGGCATAAAAAATAACGGAAATTTTTTTGGGAATATTCCTCCAAACTGAGGAAACTGAAGCTACAATACTTATATCGTTCCGCATCCAACGTCAAGCTACACGCTCGCAACCTCGTATTGCGGAAAATTACGTAAATTGTTTGGAACAAATTATTTTGGATAAAAAATAATCAAGATGACTAGCTGAAACTGTACTAAATCGAATCTATTGTTTATCTACACAATCTCAACCATAAATTATTGAAATTTTATGTTTTTGAAAAAATTTACCTGTGAACAGAATAATCAAGCAACTCAGCTTGGAAATGTACCAAAACACGTCTTTCGTTAAAATACACACTCACATCTTAATTATTTATCGATTCCCAGCCCATTTTTGGAAAATTGTTTCTAGATAAAATATTCTCAAGCTACACAATTGAAACGTATACAATTCCACGTCTCTCTTTAAGTTATAACTTCTCAATCTTAAGGAATTAATGCTGAGAGCACCTTCAAATTGGAAATATTTTTCCAGACTGCAAAATATTAAGCCTAAAGCTGGAATGTATAATTATCGTATATAACTAGCTACACTTGCTCATCGCAAATTCATTAAACATTCCTTGTAACTACTTTTTATTTCTTTTCCGGAACAAATATTTCTCACCTGAAAAGAACACCAATTCGAATTTTTCAAAATTTTAGTCTTAAGTGATCTAAAACTCTTACAAATCCACATCTCTTCTTTAGTTACCTAATTTATGCTATATCAAATTCAAATTTTAAAAAATGTAATAAGTTTTTTAAATAAAAAAATACCAGCCTACAGTGCTAAATTACACAACTATCCGCGTCTATCTTTAAGCAATACCATCTCAACTATTTTGTTTTAACTCCCAACTTTTTATGTTTTGAAAAAAAAAGAAATATTCCATAATGCAAATTAATCGAGTTAGACAGGATAACGTACACATATGTTACGCTATTGTACTCAGACCTTACCAAAAATAATTGCGATCTCCAGCGGCTGTTTGGGGACAATCAGTTCCTGAGTTTAAAAAAATTCCTTCACACCGAAAACCTCAGCCAATTCACGCCTCTCGTGACGTTACACCGTCTAAATTTACAGTTTTGGAAATACCCAGCAATTTTTCTACAGATAAAACGTTATCGAATAAATAATAAATGAGACATTGAGCTAAAACGTGAACTAATCCGCGTCTAGCCAATGGCAATGGTAGTATTTCATGAAGAGTGGACAAACTGTTATAGTTTAAGTAAAGTATATGAGATTAATAAATTCCCAGAAAATATTCTCCTTCACGCTTGTAGGGAGAGGCTGAAATTTCGTCTTTCTACAAATGAGTATTTCCCGAATAAGCTTTCCTAGAAAAACCATTCGGGGAGAATGCAGCGTGGTTGCATGATCAACTAAATGCTGAATTAGTATTTTTTTCAGAATAAAATATTTTTAAAGTAATGCCCTACCACATCTAATTCAATCGGTATTTAAAAATATCATAAACGTTTTTCGGCCGCGTGTTTACAACTGCAGCAGTTTTTGAAAACTTTTAATATGCGAAAGCTGTCGGAATAATTAGGTGCTAAAAAGAAACTTAGACGATGGAATTGAAAATATTGTAATAGTTTTTTCTTTTGGCCAAAAAGCCTAAGAAACAGAATTTTGAATATTGCGCATATTGCGAATAAGCAGTGTAAGAAAGGGGAGTAAAATGAATACCAAACCCTACTACTACATGATGGTCCCATATATATGAGATTTTTAGCCTGGAGAAAATATTCCTCGTAGACGGTTTGAAATTTTGAGTCTATCGACATCTAGTTCATAACGCAACTTATTTAAATTCTATTTATAATTAATTTTGGAGATGGGAATGAACAGTTAGTCATTACATTTATCATTATATACTTCCTTCAGCCCTCATGCCCATTCCGGTGTTTATTAACGCTATCAGATCGATCGCCAAGAAGTTAAAATTTGCGGTTTGCAATTAAAAAAATCGTTTATTTTCAGCATTTCGTATGTTTAATTAATGACCAATAAAACTGAAACAAATCATAAAGAGTATTTTGGGACAAGATACATCAAATATGAAAAGTTTTGACTCTTATATTGCATGGAAAAATTGTTTAGCATTTGCCTAAACTACAAATGAGTATTTCCCGTGTAAGCTTTCCTAGAAAAACCATTCGGAGAGCATGCAGCGTGGCTGTATGATAAAATAAAAGATGAATTAGTATTTGTGATACAAACCACATCTATGTATTATCCCAAATAATACGATGTAAGGCAGCCGCCAAGCTTGCAATACAAATTATAGGGGTTTTTTTGTAGCAAAAACCACAGATTTGGATATTTGCCTTTAGTCATCGTGCACAAGTAATATTGGGATACATCGTGAACAAGTAATCTCACCTAATTTTCATGGTTATGTTTTCTGTCTACTTGTCTTTCCGGTGGTTAACTGATTACTCTAAAGGTAAAGGATTTTGCCCTTTTGAATGAACTTTTTTCATCCGTCCAGAATGTGTTTTCTGACCACATTTTCTGTCAGTACTTCTGGGATACTTTTCTGACAGTCCAACTTATTTATTTTCCGCTGAATACGTAAGTTAAAATGACAGTCAGCAATTCCAAACGTCTAAAAGATTCATATAGGTAAATGTATACGGCATTTTTTGTTCTTCTCTTGCTAATACACGGCTGAACCATTTGATACATCTTATCTTTGCTACATTTTGTGGCATTACAGGACAATATTAATTCCTGTTTACTCTGTTTCTTCAAATCAATTTTTATCACAAATTGTCATGCTATCAATCAATCCTATACCTAATAGCATAGACGTCGACAAAATTTTTGACTTTGATATTTTAGGGTCATATGATACCAATTTTATTGCTTTGAGGAATCGAAGAATTGATGAATACTCGGCATTGATTTATACTCAGCACGAGAGCGACGAGGAAAAATATTCCCCATAATATATATTTTGGCATAGTTTCCATTACATTCTTAAACGGAATCAATTGCCGAAAAGGACAACGGCCTGTAAACCTAACGAACAGCTCATCGACAGTGATGTACTCACCAGGGAGATACAGCTTTCCCAAATTCATATTTATTGCATTTCAAATGGATCGTATGAGTGCGAGCCAATCGGGCCTCCTTTTATGCTACCTAGTCCCCTTATCGTCAAACAACAAATATCTACGAATATTTTGAAGGAGCTGCTGATATACCTAAGTTGACCTAAACTAATAGGCCAATAAAAATTACTCTAAGTCGAGGAACATCCATTTTGGTGGACCTCTAATGACTGCCCACTATCAAGAGTCCTATGGAGTGACAGGATATGTATGTGAGTTCGTATGCGCCATTTAGAAAAGGTTGGCAGGTTTTTTAGCGAAGGATATTTGGGATTGGAGGAAGGTTGGAGAGGAACCCGGCTTCGGCAGTAGCCTACTCTCAACGAAAGCGCCAAGAGAACCACAATTTATAGTCTCATGGGGCGGACGAAGTATTTTACTTGAAATTCTCTCCACAAAGCTGCCAAGTAGGAATCAGGTTTCCTCTGATAAATGCATGCCATTGCCAGGACTCTTAACTTTCGACCCGAGTCATCCGGATGAGAAGATAGCTTTTGTCTCCACACCATCTCCTTTCCCAAATATTACGATGTAAGGCAGTTATATCATTTTATATTATCAAAGAAAAAACTTATTTTTCACTATCCTTTGTTAGTGACAATGATATTTACTTTTGTGGCAATGGAATGAAAGATATAGGTTTATCTTATCGAGTTTGGAGTCACCTTACTACTATTTTCCCCGACTTCATTAATGTAACCCGACCTGCGTTGCTGGTGTCTCGTCTCCTGGAACGAATTGAGTTTCATAAGCTCCTTCACTGTTCCCTACAGCCTCTAGCATGAAGTGGATATATCTTACAGAGAATGGAATGTCAGGCCAAGGAAAACAGCCAGGCTCTATGATATCTGATATGGGTAAACGATCTTCTCACGTCGGGTTGGCATCGTCTCAAGTATCGAATTTCCGCGGGCTCGATTACTGATGGAAAAATATATCCATCTACGTCTATATACCACCCAGCAAGCCGCAGTATGGGCGTGTGGCAGGTGTTAGGACACCAGCCATGTAAAGGTATAAAAGATGAGAATTTTTGGTGTTGAAATGGTGAATTGCGTTACGGGTGTGCTTTAAGTGGAGCTCCGGTGTTATTATAGTTGCTTATTGTGCGGAGAAAGAACATATTTAAATTTTCAACAAGGTAATTAATCTCTCTGATTTTATCGCTTCTGTCGGATCTATAAATGTAGCGTAGCGTCAAAACGATATTCTCTAAGTCACTCTGAAACACCTGTTCTGAAATTCTCAAGCCTAGCGCTCAGCCTCCTAATCTTGAGCGGCTCCCAACCAAATCCCTCTAAAAGCTGAGAAACAAAATATATTCGCTCGGAGCAGTTTTTAACGAAGCGCGCAGCTTTCTTTTGTATTCAATTTATTTTTTGGTAAAATCTTTCTGTCCAGGGTCCCAAATTCTCGCTGCGTATTCAAGGTGTGGCCTATCCAGAGCGAGGCATAACCCCTCTTTTACTCTCTCATTCGAGGACATTCCTATTATACGCTAGATAAATCCTTGTTTCTTTAATGCTTTGCCGTAAATGTTTTGTATGTGTGTTCTCCACAATATATCTGAAGCAAAGGGAATTCCAAGGTATTTGACATTTTCTGAGGCGGTGTATTTACTAAGATTTAGTTCTAACCCCCATTCCTTGAACCATGAATGAAAAAATTTCCTTTAGAGTGACCACAACCCAGAAACTTTTTTTAAATAGAGAGAATCTTAATCACTAGATCAAATTAACTTGAACTGGAGCCTACAGTTAAGTTTTAAAAAGTTGTCGAATGAGAAGAAGAGTTTCCAGTTCCCACCTTCGCCGGAATCGGATACGTCAGTTAAATTGCTCCAAATTGGCGTGTAACTAGTTATCGGAGTTGGAAAGGGTAGCTTGTCTTGCAGTTAATGGAAGGATTCCTCTTAAGCAGGCCGCAAACGGTCGAGCACGCTGGAGAAAGTAGTTGCTCGGCGTGCATGTTTGACTGTTTGTGAGAGCCAAAGAGCCAAGTTGGTGCTTGACATGCTCAGCTCGTGGCTCGGTTGTGCGATCTCTTCGAGCACCAACCGCTCGCCGGACACGTCTCAAGGGGCCGTTCAAGTGTTACGTCAGACGATTTATGCCATTTTTAACCTTCCCCCTATGTAAGACAATGCAAGATGTTTCCAACTCCCTTCCATTTCCTCTCATTATTACATAAGACGTTAGATATTTGAATCTACTCTTCATTAAATACTCACTTTCTGCTGTTTCACCTTTCCATAGAAGCCATCGTGTAGCTTTGAACACTGGATATCGTATAATTTAGCAGACTTTAGATTACCACATTCATTAACATTAACCTTTATCCGGGCGCGCGGGCGGTAGTTTACCGCCTTATACATAAAAGTGCGCGCAAATTTTGCATGATGGTAAGCAGGAGGATGAAAGGGACATGTATTCTCCAGTTACTCATTGTGATACTAGATGCCAGAACAGTCCTAGCTTGACAATAATGATTTGTGATGAAGAATTGAAGAAATAAGACGGAAAAACAGAAGTTGGTAAATTACCGCCAGGTCCCCACCGGCGCTAGAAGAGTTTCCAATTTCCAGACGGCCGGCCGCCGGCGTTTCAAGGTTAAGAGCGAAACAGTACCAGAGCTGATGAAGTTGTGAACAATTACAGGATATTTGGAAAAAAATACAGGATATTTAGAAAGAATACATTGTTTCAAGACGGACAAAAATCTTACGTAAATTGGTTCCAGACCCCCTGGTCCCCTCTTCAGGAGACAAAGTAAGACGATCCCAACCATTCTACCCCCAAAAATGTCTTGCGTAATATTTGAATTGCCCCAAGGTGTGTAGGGGACAGTCGAGCACGCTCGTCAGCTTGCTATCATTTACGTCCGAATTGTATGCAGTTTTTATTGGCCACTGCGTCCAATGACAACAAAAACTTTGGATTTAAATCTTTACGTCATATCTAGATCATAGGACTCTTTGGGGTCTAGTAGGGAGTACTGCAATAATAACTATGGGTGATGTAGCAACACAACTCTCATAGAAAAAGCCAGGGAGAACATATATCAAGCTGAAGCAACATGAGTGAAATGGGAAAAATAGAATCCTTGCGATCATACTTCAACAGGCTTCAAACACAGGGCACCATCCAAAATCGCTACTGTCATATTTCGTAAAAAAAACTTCTGAAGCCAAATAATCCATAATTGGTTACCTCTTGAATAATCCAAAGGGGGAAATTTATGCTGAAATACCCAAAAATATTTTGGTGAAAAAATTCAGCTTAAGAAAGTTGTTCAATATATTTTTAGCCCGCTCAAACTCCTTGATAGAGGGACCACTTTCATCTCTTTGCGCTCTTTCACAGTGATACCTCTGACCTACTGCAGATTAAAGCAGCAGAGTGCTATGCGCACCAAAAGTAAGGCCTTTCTGGGTGATCCAACAGCTGCAATGTTGGAAGTGTCCATATGAGACTCCCGAAGCTTCAGCAACAAATTAGGTGGTGGCTTTAGGCAGGATTTAGTTTACCAGGCGTCTATCCTTCTGGTTCCTCCTTATCTCTATTTCTTCCCATGCTACAGTATTCCTCCCCTTCTCAACGTAGGGTAAAATTCCAGGAATGAAATCGTTGCAATGGTTCCTCTTTTGTATGTATTTGTTTCCCCTCTAAATCTGGGGAAGCATGTGAAGACCCACTCCTAGGGACCTACTCAGCCCGACCTTTCCGTAATCACCCATGGAAATACCGAACTCATTATCCAGCCTCAATGACACCACCACTCATATTTCATCTCCTTTCCCTCCTCCTTCCATTGTAAAGAAACACTTTATTAACCAAAACATTTTCCGAATGATTTCCGTAGGAAAGGAAAATCTTCCGGAATATGGAACTGCTTACCAGCCAACAGCTTTGCCGAACAGTTCAAAGAAATTTGAAAACATAACTAATTTTAACAATTAAATATGTGATATGCAAACTATTATGTAGTGGTGATAAGCACAAATAATTTAAAGCTGAAATTCATAATTGATATCTTTAAAAAATTTAGTTTCTCTCTCCAAAAATTTTTCAAAGGTATTAAATTCGTATCAATACAACAATATTGATTAAATAAAATAGCTCTAAATTCCAATAAAATTAATTATTTTTCTTTCTATTATATGAATTATTTTTTAATATAATCCTTTCAGCAGCTCTACGTACTCATAATCATTTTAAGCAACTTTCGATTTCCCAGCACCGCGGTGGCGTCAGGTATGCGTAAATTATTCTAGAGACACTAATATAAAAGAAATGGCAAATAGTGGCAGTTAATCGGTTTGTAATATCGTACAAAATAAAAGACTACTGATAATTTCAATACCTAATCTCAAGAATTGAACTTCTAAAGCAAATCTAAAAATCAAAGCGCCGCGGCGGCGCCATAAATCCATAAGAGCCATTAGCCAAAAGAGGTTGAAATTGACCTCAGTTCGAAAGTTCCCAAAATTTTATAATAAACTCAATTTGACTTATCTATAGTAGTTATACTCATTCAAACCAGTACCTGTCAAAAAGCTGTAGTGTTCTCCAGTAATAAAATATTGCACGTCTTTACCGAGAAAATATGACTTTGCTTTGCACAAATAGGAATACGACAGCTCTTGGATGCATTCGTTCATTGGCAAAAATTATGGATCTATAATCATCGCCAATAGTATTTTTGATCTGCTTCACTGAATATTACTAGGCACTTTTTTCTATTCTGATGGCCTCTGAGCAGTAATTATAATACAGAGGAATTAATATTATTTTCTAATGGTTTTTTGATTGTGAGGAAAACCAGCATTTATAACCACTCACCAGATAAATGGTGTGGTTTCAGTAAGGTGAAATTTGAAAGAACTTTTGAAAGATGTGCTGGACTCATCTCATCGACTTTGCTTGATGATGATTTGAAAGCCATGGAGAATTTAACCTTAGGTTAATTTTTTACGTTGTTAACATTTATTATATATTTCTACGTTGGTATGCTAAAATATCCTAGAAAATTTTCATGCGGTATTATAATTAATTCTCGAATAGCTTTAATGATGTATCATCTATGCCTGTTCAAATTAAGATAACGATGAATTGCATAGTTTTTGCATTAATGGGAGAGTTGTTTTGCTGCGCTTTGCTGCAAAGATTTTATGCCGACAAAATTAGCACCAACGGTGGACACCTTTACTTGAAAATCATACTACTATTCAGCTCAGAGCTTCCTCTGAATTATCCGCGGATACCTACTAAAAATTACTTAATTTACACAGAATTATCCGATATTTCCCGCGGAAAAGAGAGAAATACGTTTGTAGTAGAATGATGATGAATCATTCATCGAGAAACTTCGGCTTTGTTGTATACCAGAGTGAAAAATTCATGACGAATAAAGAAGCTGCAGGATTTATCCATGGCCACGCAACGCTATTTAGAGGTTCAGTCAACAATGGGAGGGAGGAGAGAAATCTGGAGACTTGTCACCTATGGGTTAGTAGGTTAGTCCGCTGGAAATGAGGCATTCTCTTCGACATGGCCATTTCGAGGGAGGAGGGATGTGCCGAGATTTTGAGGAGCCGCTGTTGCCAAAAGACTGAGGAATGGAGTGGGGAAAAAAAGGCGGACTGTGTGTGTGGGAAGACGGGAGGAGAAGATGGCCCCGGAATGACACTGATGGTGGGGATCCACCCACCACCCACCCAACAGTTCCCACTGGAGACCACCGCAGTGGTTTGAGGAATGAGCCAATGATTCCCTGATGTTTTGTGGACGCCTCCGGGCCACGGGATTTTTCGGAGGACGGAGATGTCATCGCGCGGGCGTGGGAGGGACGGGATGGGGACTATTAGAAAGAGTGATGAGACGGCGAGGTCGCAGGGAGGAGAAAAAGAGCGGGAAGGACGGAGGAGGAAAGGAGAATTAGATGGAGCGTGAGTGTGGGTGGGTGGGCGGTGGGCGGTTGGATGGTAAAGGGTGGCACGCCCACAAAGCGAGTGGAATAGGAGCTGAGATGATCGCGGAGATCAGCGACGGAAGAGTCGAAATGCATTCCCCACGATGCAGAGACCTTTCTTCAGATTCTTTTTTTACCTTTTTGTCTAATTTTTGAGGCCACGATGTCCTCGGAAAATATCCAGTCCAGTCCTGCAACGTAATGTATTTTTAGGGCTCCAATCTTAGCTTCTGATTCCGAGGAGATGGAGTATATCTGAGTCCTCGGCGGGCTCACATGAATTATTTAGCATTTTCCAAAGAAACGTGAAATATAAAATACATTACATCATCACGTCAAAAGCTCAGGTTCTTTTAAGACATCTATGAACATGAAGTGCAAGAGGCAAAAGGACGAAATAGATCTATTTAGGATTGAAGGCATATTTCTTTAGTTGCCATAAAGATGTAACCAAACTCATTTATTGGATAAAGTAATATAAATCATCAAATAACTAAAGGAAATTAAATAAATATATATACAGTATATAGCATAGCCAAATCCATAGACCTAATATTACGATCAGGTTAATGCATAAAAATTTGCAACAAAAGACAGAAGTGGAACTATAAAAGTGATATCTGATTAAATATACTTAGATATGTTCAAAAATCTGTCAAGAGTTAATAATAAATTATTGAATGAATTTTACACAAAAGTCCTTTCCACCCCTTGGCTATTCAAGGAATGGTTAGGGGCAGAAGAGATCATTTAATGCGGGGGTTATCCGAGCAGAATGCTTGCAAACATATTTTTATAAACATTAATAATCAGAATGACATTGATGCTAGGAGGCCATGGCGGTATTTGATCAAATATTAATTTAAAGTTACAAACTTTCGCGACTGGATATTCGATATGAGCGAAAACAAATTGATGTCTCCCTAAACAGTTTTTTCTTCAAATACGGTTTCAAAACTATTAGAAATATACTTCCAAGTTAGCTGATAATGTTATACAGAGGGTATGAATAAATTACCGTGATTTAGGTTTGCTAAGTTACAAATGCATGTGAATATTGGTTTGAGACTGATATTATACTCTGTGTTAATGTTATCTTCCCAATAAGAACATATAATATTCGTAAAAAGAGGTATTTTACTTTTTATTTTGCTATCCTTATTATATTTAATAATGTTTATTTCCTCAATAGACCCTTCCCTTCTATACTGTTCGGAGATAGTTCTAGACATTATATGAGAAAAAAATTCCAGATACTCGGATACTTTTTTCAAGAAGTCGGAAAGATTTTCAATAGCACGCGAGTGGTTTTTTCCACCCTGGGCTGATGGCCTCACCAGGAATTGTTTGATTTTTCCAGAAGAGGCGAAGGAGTTTTCATGCGTGTGGTGGTGTTGGGGTGTGGGGGGGGGAGAGGGTTGGTGTACTGTGGAGTGTGAGAGGGAAGGGGAAGTTTATGCGCTGCCGAGGGATGCTGGCGCCGCATCTCAAGATGGGCTCGGGACCATGACGACGGATAAGTCACGCCTTGAGCGATGGCTCACATCACCTCCTACCTCCCAACAAACCAACTCCCTCCTCCTTCCGCTCCTCCCGCATCACTCCCAACCTCCGCATCACGTCCCTGGCGCGTAGCAGCGGCACCTCCGCACACACGGACCCTCCTACCCCCTACCCCCCTCTCTCTCCCCCCCACCGACGACGGCGCGAGAGATCATCCTCCGCCTTCCTCCCCCCATACTTATTCCCGCATTTTGCAGCCTTCTCAAGTCCGCCGGAACAAGCCTTCATCCCTTCACTCAGAGCCCACTATCTTGCCTCTAAAACTTATATATCGCCTCCCTCCGCCGAAAACCCTCCCCCCCACTCCATCCCTCAACTCTTCCTCAACCCATCTCCCATCATCCCTTCACCCGCCCGCCACCCCCCTTCTGCACATATTCTTTCCGTGCCACCTCCCACCGTGTTCCGAAACCATAATCCAGGGGGCCTCACCTCCAACTTCTTAAAGCTCGTCAGGTCCTTGATGTCCCCAGGTCGTCTGGGTCGGGACCTCACCTCTCCTCTTCCTCTCTCTTTGCCGACTTTCCTTCTTCTCGCATCCTATCCTCTGTCCATGTCTCGCTCTCTGGGGAAGACGAAGTGGGGGTATACTCTCTGGTTATCAAACAGGTAAAGTAGGGGTGCCAGGGCACGTCTATACGTTTTCTTCATACTGAATCATCCCAAACCGATATGGGAACTAAAAGCGGGTAAAATACATGTTTGCTCGAGAGCGTCATAGGAGTCAAACTGGCAATTATTCTTTACGTATTGCCCCAATTGCCCCAATTTATGAATGTTGGAACACTTTTGATACTGACCGCGGAGGACATCTTCAGATTTTATTAGCTTCATAAATTCTTGTAAGTTCAGTAAAGCGTGTGGGTCTTTTGCAGTAATTGATCCAAATTAATTTTATTCAATGAGTTGTAATCATGTTCCATTGTTTAATTGGCTCCATTTTTATCGGATCCCATACCGTTTTAGTACTTACGAATAGGCAAAAACATCGTTTAACGCCACTTTCAATCATGGTGATATTTTGGCAAATTTAGCAAAAAAATTGCTGTGATTAAACAATCATAATATGAGAGGCATTTGATTTTAGCCACACAGATAGCCATACATCCGTGGCAGAAAGAGTTAAAAAAAATTAAATTTATGGGCTTAGGCAGAGCTAATGTTTCATGGATTTCATGTTTTGTCGTCTACACAAGATTAATATCGCCAGAGTTTTCTTCGCAAACTCCTCTTTGAGTTTCCACCCCGCCTTTCCCACAGAGCCCAGACCCCGATCGCAACTTTCTCCCACCACCCCCCTCCCAATCCATCAGAGAATCCTTCCTCCTCATTTTTTTCATCTGGATTCTTCTCCATTTCCTATACTCGTTACCAGTTCGGATCTCCTTCAAATCACCGCATCAACCTCCCGCCGACGCCCCACCCACAAGCTTCCCAAGATGCCCACCCACCCACCACCTCATTCCCTTCTCCCTCTCACCCATCCACCATGGGCTCATCAATCCTCCCCCTTCTTCCCTCTCCACCCCACCTCCGTTTTATCCACACCCACTCTTCCACCCCCTCTCTCGCTCCCTCATCCCTCCTCTGCCGATTCATCCCCCTCTGCCACCCACTCAACCCTCCCCCCGCACACACACTATCTCTCTAATTCCCTAACCCCACACCCCAAAACACCCTCCGGCGGCTCCTTGCCTACTCCACCCCCCTCATACCCCCACACCCCCCTTCTCGTACCCGCGTAGGGGAGAGCCTTTCTTCTCCTTCCTGTAATGCCCGTGAAAAATCACCCACGCCCTGCATCCCCTGCCTCTTCCCTCCCGCGGGCCTTAAGACTTCTTTTGCAGCCTTCTCTCCATTCTTCGCCCTTCCGTCGCATACATGGGCCTCCCCTCTTCCATCTCTCACCCTCTCTCCGCCGATCCCCCCCCCTCCTCCCCTCGCCTCTCCGCCGAAGAAATCCTTCTCGCAACATTACCCCGCTTTCAGGCGCTAACTCTCTCTTTGGCTACTTTTCTTTCCCCCGCAACCTTCCCTCCTCCTCCTGCACGGGCGTTACCCACTCTCCATACCCAACGGTGACCTCCCCACCCTCTCAAACGACCTCACGTCATTCAACTTTTACTTCCTCCTTTCCTTCTTCTCTCCTCATCCTTTTTCTCTCTCTCTCTCCTCCTCGCCTCGTACCTCCACTTTATCCTCCATTCCTGGCGTCTTAGCGCGGCTCCTTCACATCATCCCCCTAAAAACCTAAAACCCCACACCCTTTTTCCTCTATCCCTGCCAGGCTCCATTCCATCCACCCATTCCCTTCCCCTTGAGGAAACTTCCTCTCCCACCTCCCCCTCGAACGGCTCTTTACTCTTTTCCCGGATACCGAGGTTATGATTAATTCCTCTCCCGAGCTTCCCATATCTTTCTCTCCCCTTTTTGCTTTGGGACTCTCATTCTCCAGTGACTGCCTTCGCGATGCACATTCTATTTTCCCAGCACAATCCTCCATTCTTTAAAAACGAATCGTTTCCAAGTGCGCAAGAACCGATTCTATTTTCGTGTCGCATTATTTTTTCATCCTCCTCCGGGTTTCATGAAGTGCTCGCGGTTCTTTTCATGCGCCTCCTCCTTTTCATTCTCCGTTCATTCGTAACTCCTGCTCTTGCTCTCCCGCGTCGTCTTTCCTTCATCCGCTGGGGAAACTCCTCGCGCCATTGTCCTCCATCTTTCCTCTCTCTCGCACGCTTTCCCGCCCTTCATTTTTTTTCTTACGCGCATCGCGTCTCCCTCATCGCATCTGTCATCCGTCCCGCTTGTCTTCAGACTCCAATCCTCCTTCTCCTCGTCCCCTCACTCTTCGTTGCTGCTCTCCGTTGCATGTATATGTATTTATGCATATGTAGATGCGCGGTTGATATTTCCAAGTCATTACGCTCCTCCCCACCCCGCCGCTCGGCGGTTGGAGACTGCGCCCAAATCGGTTAAGTGAGCCTCCGGGTGCCGAGGAGCTGGATGGAGAAGGGACGTCCCGAATGCTCATCATTCTTATCTCCAACTCAACACCCCCAATAATGGATTTGCCATTAAATGACTCTTTGATATCTTGCGATATGAGGGTATCCGCGCTAATGCGAATGCTGATATTCGTAATACGCTGTACTCAGAGAAGGAATGATGCGCGCAATTGTTTACGCATATTGCAGAAAGGAAAATTCATTTCTCAAGAATGTTTCTTGAATGCTTTTAAATGTCTCTGAATTATTTTCCTCATCTAGTAATGATTATTGTCTTCAGTAGATTATGCTCTTTTCTGCGTGAACAACTTAATATGAATCAGCCATTGAATCACTCTTGAGCATCTTCATTGTTGTCCTTTTGTTGTGAAATGTTCCTCGTAGAGTAGTAGTTGGAAAGTGAGGGATAGCTCTCTCGTCTGTAAGGTTTTTACGATAGAAGCATTGTTGGTGTTTCTGAATCACATCAATATAATATTATATCATCCCTCCTTAATCAAACAGCTTATTAATTTTCTACAGTCTGTCGAAAAACTTTGTGCTAATCTAACGATCAGTCATACAGACCATCTACACGCGGACTCACACTTTTGGCTATTTTTATGTTT
Organism: Ceriagrion tenellum; assembly: GCA_963169105.1. NCBI lineage: Eukaryota > Metazoa > Arthropoda > Insecta > Odonata > Coenagrionidae > Ceriagrion > Ceriagrion tenellum. The sequence goes on from OY720632.1 coordinate 52,159,575, forward strand.
CAATTTACCAGAGAAAATTGAGCGCTGATAAAAGAAAATAATTTTGTTATGGTGTTTTCAAATTTCTAATATTAATCTTAAGTTATACGGTCGATGGCTCAGTTATTTATTAAGGTAATATTTAAATGCTTTTCACTCGTATGTGGACAAAAACAATTATGATATTATATTGAAGATAAAAATATTTACCAGTAAAATATATGAATGCAGAGAGATGGAATGTAAGAGAAAGAAGCGCTATATTCATTAAAGAGTTGTTTACAACTAGTACACTAAGGTTTTTATTCTCAGCTTTCATAAAAATTCGAATTGGGCTAGGATATTCACCAAGTCACTTTGTACCACATTTAGGATTCCAAAATTACTTTTATTCGGCTCCGAGCGATTTTCAATAATAGGAAGCTGTGGAACAGTATGATTAATTTGGCAGATGATTCAGTCGGGCTATTCATAAATCTATATTAGACGATTTAAACTGCGAATTTTTCCAGCAGTACCTACCTGGAATATTATAAAAGCAAATTTCAGCGATGGTTTCTTCATTCTTGAATAAGTGAACCAAGTACGCAACTTCACTATGGATTGGTATCAGGTTACTTAAGTTAAAAGTTTGTTTTCTTAAGTTCGGAGTTTGCATGTGATTCAAGCAACACAGAATCCTATGGAGCATACTCAATGAGTATGTAAAAACCTTGTTCGATGCTATAATTTCCACTGGGAATTTCCCTATTTTTTCTAAATGAAAGTCACGAAAGCATTTGACTAACCTCAGGTTAGTGATTGCGACATTCATGCTGATTGATTGTGATGGTTTACTATAAAATCCTCAAAAGGTATATATCTAAATTATTCAACTAATTCAGAAGGAAAATGTATCCCAACCACTTACGAATACCGATACGAATTTCATTTTAGTTAGAGAAAAGATTTTTTTCCTTCTTAATATTGAAAAGAGAAAGCTGCACACATAATTTCTGTTTCTGGTATTGTTTTAATTTTTATCATAAATTCCCTTTCATTAGCTTTCGGCCCATCGGGCACTGGTGAATAAGTTTGGATGGCACTAAATGAATATGCTGTGATCGGAATACGTGCCATTTAAGGATTTATTAAAACTATCGATTAAATTTTCAGCAGAAATGATAGACATCGACCACCCACGCATTTCAATGCGCATTACCGTGTAGAAATTCACCACTGGGATTTCCAGCGAGGCTTCTCCATCGTTCCGCAATGCTGTTGTTGGACACGAAGTCCACAGCAGACGATGAGTGTTCCGTCGATATCGATGTAAGAGGCCAGTGTGTGAGTGCGCTCAAGGGGCGGAGTGGGGGGAGGCGGTGGTGGAGTGGAAGAAGGGCGAGTTTTGGAGGGATGGGGGAGCAGGGTGAGTTTTGGACGGCGCCCGAAGAGTGGTGGTTGTTTGATGCTCGAAATCGGTTGTTTCAGAAGGCCTCTCGCTTCGTGGCGTCGTGTTCAGGGTGACGCGGGTTGCCATGTATCAGGGACACGGAATTTCCGGCACGCCATGGGAAAGCTGCCCTATCCGTTGGGAAAATGGCAGAGAACAGGGCCAATATAGTCAGACCGTTCTCGTGTGCTGCGTATCCTTCCCAATCGCCCCTCCATTGCCCTCGAGAAACAGCGACTCAGCCTAAAATGTTGTAAAATATGTTGGGGCAACCTTGGCTCATTATGTGCAATATATTACGACCTGATTACACTCATCGTAAATTCCTCAGAAAAGTCACCGTTGTATTTGGATAGAAATTTTAAAATTTCCCACCAAAATGTTTACTTCGGCTTACGGGTAAACTATTTGGTTTTTCCTAAAATATGAAAGATACATTTTTATTTACAGAAAGGTAATTAAATGAAAAATGAAAGTAATTTATATTTCGATGAGTTGTGAGCCAAAATAAGGATACGAAAATAGAGGTTAGATTTTTTACTTCAGAGGCATGAACAAAATTATCAGCGTTCCTCCATGTCGCTTGGCGAGGGATTCTCCGATATGTGGCGCATTGTTGGCAGAGACGGTGGTATGGTAGGTCGGTGGAAAAGAGGTTCTGGGGGACTGAGGAGAGACATAGAGGCGTAAGTGAAGAGACGAAAGGGGGATAGAATGGGAGAGAGAGAGATGGACAAATTTTACCCTCAAAGGGGAAGAAGAAAGTATTGAACATGCTCCAACCCCTCCCTCCCATCCAGGGGGAAAACTGCCCCTCTTTGCTCACACCCTGATTAGTTTTTGCCGCCCAATTCAATTACGCAGTCAATGCGGACGGTGGAGAATGGAATCATGGGAGGAAGGGGTCAAAGGAGAGCCTGGGGAGGGGGGAAAGTTGCATAGAGGGCGAGACGGGGTGTTTGTGTTCACGAAGGGGGGAAAGAGGATCCGATGGGTAGGTTCGAAGAATTGCGGGCAATGTTGCATGACGACTGGGGAGGCGCCATCAAGGCTTCTGGATTGGTGGGAGATAGGGACGACGGAGAATGTTTGGCATTTCGGAAGCCATGAGGAACAAACACAAGGGCGTTGAGGTTTCGGGGGTGGCATGGGAGTTTTGGGGCGTCACGTTGGGGATGATTGTGAGAGTAGGGCTACTCTCTGGGACAATGGTGTTAGACGTCGAGGCGTAACCATGCCGTTCGTCTCGTACGTTTGCTAATGGAAATACCTCGCTTGTGTTGCTGAGAGATTATCCGTTGCATGAAACCTTGAAAATTTCCTAGCAGATGAAACGATGAGAATGATGGCATTGGTTCTGTAGACACTCGGTGAAGTGTCGTACCCAATTTCCTATTCTAATATTAAAATACAGAACTTATTTATGTGGTGATACATAACAGCAGTGTCCAAATTGTGACAAAGACTTATTCATGTGTATTAAAATATAATAAAACGTTGACAGGGGTTATAAAAAAGCCGAAATTGGCTTGTGAGAACTTGAAACTAGTTTTGTGAAAAATGGCTAATTCTTGACTTCAGGCTCGCTGATCTCTTATTAAATTCTACAGGGAGAAAAGTTAATTATTAATACGTGTTCAAAATTATTTTAAGCATCGAAAAATTATGAAATGCCTAATTCTGCCGAAAGTCAAAATATATGAATGAAGATAAACGGGGATCATGATAGTTGTTGAGGTAGCTCCCTCAGTACCCTCAAGCGTGAAAGCCTTGCGCTGCTCTTGTGCAAAACCAATTTTGAGCTTCACTTAAATTAACATAATGCAAACCGCACCGCCAGATGAAGGAGTGGGTTACCACGCGTTTATTACCGCACCTGGGTTACCATGTGTTTATTTATTAGCCAATATAATAAATTGTCACAAAGTAGGTTATTGGTTTGTTTTAGTTTGGAGAACCTTATTGGTCTTTTTTAGCTTGGCATTAACATTGCGGCTTGCGGCGCCTACCACACGCCTTTGACTGCTCGTTACTTAGTCTATCCGTCAGTCATGTACATTTTGTTCCTTTTAAACCCACAAATATCCACATAAAGCAGGTACATTTCCGTATCTTTACTGGTTAAAACTCTTGGCGAATATTTAGAATTCACGTTTCGAGTCATGATTAAGGAGAATGATTTTTCCCCTTAGAAATAACGCTCTAAAGCAGATTTTTTTCACGTTATTCAAGGAGATTTTTGGCCGCGAAAATGATTGTATGAGGTTATTAGGATGCATTAAGTTATTCTGGAGGGGAAGATTTTTCGGGTCGTACCCGTCAAAATAAGCCCAAATTTATTTTGTTTAAAACATCCTTCCATTCGGCATTACATATGAATTAGTGTTGTTAAGATGAGAAACTGCATTATTTCCCGTATGAAAATAAGTTTCTCGGAGAGTAAGGAGAATACATTTTTCCCAAGGTTTCTTAAAAACCAAAACGATAGTTTTACACAACAATGCATCGTCAATCACAGTAAAAGTGATCTCGAAAACGGCCCCACTGTCTAATTTCGCATATTAGACACCGTATAATTAATCTAGTTATATTTGGAATCAGTCATAAATTGTTGGAATAGCGTCTAAAGAAATAGAGGTGTTAGTATCAACTTGCTCAGGTGTAAGAGAAATCAGTTTTACGTAAAATTTGGGGCTCTGTTAGGGCGAAACGCGACCGTCGAAAAACAAATCGCGCGTCCGAATGAGGTTGGAAAAGTCTTAATAACAGGCCAAATGGTAATCAACCCAGAATGGTATTAACCCTTAACCAGTGACGTGCAATTTTTGTTACACAACCAGTGACGTACAGCCTGGGAGACCGCGATAAATCAAATATTCATAAAATGCTGCAACGCCAATTTTATTGCTTAGTTTAATTTTTATTAATCTCAGTAACTATTCTAAAACTTATAATTAATTTATGCATTACTGATACGAACCAATTTTTCAGTTAAAATAGTTATTTGAAACAGGATCAAAAAACTGATGTCCAAAACCCTTGAGTTATTATTATCGTTTTTAATATCAATATTTCGCCATATTTAAAAATAAGTCCTTAAATATTAAAGTAGGAAGGCTAAATAATAAGAAACAATTGAAGTTATCTCCTTTATTCCTTTTCTTGATGAAATCTGCAGGCGATTAAAATTACATTTTTTCACAATAACTCTCACATCTCCGTTTCCACACAGTCTTTACAAATTTTCTTCGTGCATTCCAAGCACACAGGATTTTTGCATCGGAGACATAAGAAAGAGGTTTTCCGTTTTTTGTATGACGGGCACAATCTACATGTTATCCGCTTCTCGAGCCTTTCAACCTTTTCTGCCTCTTCCAACGGTAGTTGGAGAATTTGCGCAATACTTAATCGTACCTGTCTCAGGAGTCTAAGATTTGACATTCTCCTTCTCATATGGGATCCAACAAGATCTGTAGCTATCGATTTAATAAAATTAAATCGTATCATATCTTTTTTATCTTTCGCAGACTGATGAAGCACAAAGGAGTTGACAAAGAAAATATCTAATATTCTGAAAAATACTGCCATTGGCCACCTCCTTGTCCTTTGGTTGGATGTGTAGCTGCAGCACATTTTGTCCAACGTATCTACGCCACCCTTAGCCGCGTTGTAAAATGCAATAACTTCTGGTTTCCCTGACTCTATATCGTCACTCCCCCCGTGGTGAATTGATGAAACTAAGCAATTGGCCTTATTTCTTTTGAGGACATGGAATACTTGAGCAATATTGGCCGAGAATCCGTACAGTGAAGAGCCCACTATGCCCCCTTTGGATGGCACAAAATCATTAAGTATTTACCTTTTATTTTTTTTGATTGTGCCAACGTAGGTCAGCCCTTTTTCTTTTAATTTTTCAACCAGTTCAATAGATGTGAACCAATTATCCGCTGTGATATTCTTGTGGGACCCCATGATTGGCTCAGAGAGACAAAGAACTGATTGGGTTGGTTTTGATGGCTTTTTCTCTTCCTCTGACAAACCTATCCCATCTGTGTCTTTCCCTGCATACAAATATGCGTTAAACAGATAAATGTTTTCGGCGTCAGCCAAACACATCATTTTCAAACCATACTTGGCCGGCTTGCTAGGAATATACATTGTGAAACGGCATCGACCCCTGAAAGCTATTAACATTTCATCAATGCAAGCTACCGTGCCCAATGAATAACAGCGTTGGGAGTTTTTTACTAAAGAGCAAAATAACTCGAAAATTGGAGCTACTGGGTCAGTTTTGTATCGGGTCATTCTATCCGCAGGGTTATCAATACGGTGACTCGTAAGAAGTTGAGAAAACCGCTGTCCTGACATTACTGATCGGAAAATTTCCCTGCCAGTACCATCTGTGGCAAATATACTGCAAATGTCTTCATCATTAGATTTGAAAATCGTAGAATAAGCCATAAGACCAAGAAAGGCTTTCAATTCCATCAAATCAACGTTTTGTATCTCCGGCCTGCTATCCCTTTTATACTTCTCTCTTATTGCTTGAAGCTTTGTGTTTGTCTAGTGCAAAATCAATTGCAACATTCGCTCATCAACAATCTGAGACCAATAATCTACAGGCTCAACATCCTAGCGATATAATGCAATCCTTAAAACCAGGTTTCTGAGTAACAATGTTATGGAAGGGTGTACGAATTTTCCTCTTTGGCTCACTTGGTGACCACTTATAGCGATTTTTCCCGTTAAAAAATTTTGGGAGACCTTTCACTACATCACTTCTGTCATCATCTGTGCTCCCTCACTAGCAGTAGTATCTGTATCGTGATCACTTCCTATGACATAATCCTCCTCAATGTCACTTTCCACTTCACTTTCATCTTCTGCAAGGTATTCCTTAGTCACTTGCATTTAGACTTTTTACTCTCGGTGTTTCCCAGGCCCTTTTTATTTTTTTCTGGCAGTAAAACCCTTGCTTTGATGTGCTGTTCCCAAATACTTAAAGACTGCCAAAAGAAAGGCACAAATGAATGTAGCACTCGAGGCGTGGGCGCGTGAAATTTCGGGGTTCAATGATTTCCGTCACTTTTTCGAAATACATTACATGCGTACTGCTTGCACGGGGTACGAGAAATTAACCACTGTTTTATTGTAGTTATTAATAAAATCTATAAGAAGTTTAGCATTTACAGAACAATATGCGCGATATTTCCCATAAAAAACAGGATTTCTTTTGTTATCCGAGCACCTTCAGCAATGACTTGATTAGACATTTTATTTTACTTGATGTATTTTCGAAAAATTAATTAATTTATTATCCGCACTGTGAAACTAAAAATACTTCCAGCGAGGAATTGTTTAGTCTTATACTTGAACAATAATTACGGATTGTTTTTAACCACTTTTAGAATCATGTCCATCAGAATAACGTTTATTGATTTTTCCAATTTAGTGCCGTGAGGTTTCTCAGACCGCTAATCGAATTTAGTTGCATTTTTACAGAAATAAATAATGAAAATGTTAAATTGTAAGAGTGCTATATCCATATTAGACAAAAATATGAAGCTAACGAGAATTACAGATATTTTAAAATAGTCACTTTGAAAATATTCATAACTTTAAAAACGCAGCGGTCTCTCAGACCGCACGTCAGCGGTTAAGGGTTTAAGATCATGTAATTGGGTTTCAAAACTTTATTATTCTAGAAATGATCAATACTAAGTTCAAATGACCTTGCATAAAGGAGAAAAATAGTAGAAACGTTTTAATTTTATGATTCTAATGGGTCAAATAAGAAATAGAATAATTCATACCTAAATTGACTTTAAAGCACAGTATCGAAACTCAGTTTGCCGGAAAATGCAGTGGCTTTTCTGGAAGGTTTAAAAAATAACACGATAATTCGGCCTATGAGTGACATGCAACAATACTGAGAGGAGATTGGTGAGGTGACAACCAGATTAAGATAATGTTGGTTGGTCATGGCCGCACGGGGCTCGCATGTAGTGAACTATTATGAGATTGCTGCCAGTACTCAACACAGATTATGATATTCTCACAAGGTTCTTTCGGAGCTATTTTGGATCACTGGACGATAGGGCATTGATGATATGTACTCTTCTGCTATCCTCCACACTCCATATTATTTTACCAGTAATTCCGAAGACTTAGATTAACAGTCGTAGAAAGTATGTATATCTTGTTCATATGATAAGTGATATTTCTGAGATTGCCGGATGAATAATAATTTCATCTGAAGGGTAAACTCCCGCGGAAATACCACAATGACCATCAGTATCCGGCATCTGATTAGCGTTTTTACTTTATGATATGAAGCCGGAGCATTTTGGCCTCAAAACGCTCATCACCCGAACGATATTTTACATAGCTGGGCATGCTTGATGCGGGGATTCAGCTGGAACTGAATGCTAAAAATTATCGATGCATTTAGTTTGAAATTCACTACCTTGGCTTTTATTCGTATCATTGAGTGACTTTTGAGCATTTTTGACCGCATTTGTATTAATTACAGTAGGGTCATCGTATGACTTATTATGCTGTGTGATTGACATGCAACAATTTGTGACTTATTGAGTATAAGGCAATTTGTAATCCGAGACTTTTTACGCACGGCGCAGAAGGGTATTGGTGAAGATTTTCCACTAAGTAAGACCGGCCAGTGACTTGTGTAAAATTATGTAAGTATGTTTGACAAGTCAATTATTGGGCGCGTCATTAATTTAAGTGTGAGCAATAGGATCGTTCATGAAAATAATTACATGAAACCCACATTTTAGATGGCGTATTTTAATTTTTAAGACAAAAGTCAGTCGGGTTATCAATCTGTAGAAAATGAGTAATAAATGGTTGGAGATATTTAGGTGGCAGACCAACAGATGGCTCAATCGAACTACAGAATAAACAGCATGGATTGAAAAAATTTTATATACTATAAAAGCATAATTAGGAAGTAAATTTAAATGAAATGGGAAAATTATTATTAAAAATTCGAAGTAAAAAGGCGCAGTTTTGGAAATGAATACACTTTGAAGTCAAGTTATCGATACGTGGTTTAGTTGAATAGTTGAGGAAATAAAACACCCTTGAGCTCAAATTCATTTTTTATTCTGGCAGAGCAAGATTGTTTGTTTGCTCAGGATATGTCTTTTATCGGGAATAAAGACGTACTTGCATGTCACAGGCGCATCTATGTAGTTGGCTATTGTTAAGGCGCGGTCTGCCTTGGAATCTATGACGGTTCTACTTAGTAAGTATGACAGTACGTGAAAAAATCAGCCATGATGGGTGATTTTGAGTTAGGTAGGTTTGGGAGTAAGTGATTGGAGGGGTGGATTGATGCCTAGTGATGGCGGACGACGTAACAGGAAAAGAATGATCAGGAGGTGATCTGAAAGGAGTCTGTCTCACCCCTACTCTTGGGAAATTTTTCATAGGTGGGACTATGTTACTCGTATGGGGCTGTCCATAATCCACGTAGACACCAAACAGGGGTGGGGGTACAAGGACTGTAAACGAAGGTCCACGCTGGGAGCTGGGAGGGTTGGAGGGATGTCTACGTAGACATTTGTTGAGATTTTTCCTTTTACTTATCTTTCCTTAAAATCTGCTTTAAATTTCAGATAGTCCATGAAAATCAATCAATAACCCATTTCACAGCTCATTTCACAAAAAAGAAAAGTCTACGTGGAAAACAGGGCGGGAGGGGGCTCAAAAAGTGACATATTTTGGTCTACGTGGATTATGGGCAGCCCCTATTTTCTACCAATAAAATGTAACTTTGTGAGTTATTTCTGCATAGAAACAAATCATTGTGACATAGGTATGACCCAAGTTTCAATCGAGTGGTTTTCTCCGAAATTAGCATATAATTACGACTTCGCCCATATCTATTGCAAATCATAATATATGAACAATTCTATTTCAGTACAATATTGAGTTCCATTATGGCTAGCACTTATTTGAAATTCATACTCATGTAACCGAAACTTCATGAAAAACGATAAGATAAATTCCACTGATTTTCAAGTGCCGAAAGTGAGGACATTTTTCATATAAAATATGGTGACAGTACATTTCTGAAGGAAAAAGAAGAATGCATTACAGTAGATGTAGAAATTATGTTCTATCAGATGTTTTATTCCATAAAAATCAGTTGCTTAAATTTGCAGATAAAGCGTCATAAACTCGCTCGTGGAGGCCTTTTTACATACCTTAAAACTCACTTATAAAGACAATTGAGCTTGCCAAATTAATATAGTCTCTTACTACTATGAATTTCGCGTCTAATTAAAGCATATTAGCCCGAAATATAAAGCAAGCTATGCGACATCTGACTCATTAAATAAAATCATCGTTTCATTGATGAAAGTGATGAAAGTGTTGTCTCTGACGCGTGGAATTCTTTCCACGCCGAAAAATATTCCCTCGCAAAGCATTCTTTTCTCAACGAACAATCCTCCTTCCTGGGTTTCGTTTACGGTTCTACGTCAAAACAAAGTTTTGGGGCCTCGGTGAGCGCTCTAGTTACTTCTTACGCTATGGTAGTTCACCGAAATACGACCCGACGTTTTCAAGTTCCAAGTTTATTTTATATATCAGAGTGCACGGAGTTCCGCCGATTTCAAGTTAAATTTTACTTAATATAACAAAAACTTGTTCTGCGAGGTTACGATTGTATATGAAGATAGTTATTATTGCTTCATACTACATCTGATGGTGAAGCAAAAACAAAATAATAGTTGAAACGATCAAACAGAAAAGTTCATGAAATTTTTATTTCCACGCAAGGAAGTTGGAAACTACAACAAAGCAAGAGCGAGAACTACTCCGCTGAATTTCATATTCCTTGTTGTTCTCTCTCTCTCCCTCCCCCTCGCTCTCTCACTCCCTCTCTCACACCATCTATCTCCCATCTCTATTGCTCTACCCTACACAACCATTGCTACAGCTTGCTTTCCCTTCCATTTTGGAGATTAAAAATAGCACTTCCATTCAACCTACTCTTCCATTTGTTCCTTTTATGTCTGAATTCTGTAAGAATAGTATAATAATAGGAATAATATAATATAAAAATAGTAAATTCCTGAAGAGAATTCAATGTTTAAATTACGTGCTACCTCGATTATTCGCCTGGTAGGTAGGTACTGGTTTTATGAGTATATTCTCTGTACATTGGTAACAGACTGTCATTTTTTAAATTTTTCACTACAAATCATTTATTCTACCTTTTTATCTATTTTGGTACTTCTCTTTCAATTTCTTTACTCACTCATGTTTTTCCATTACCTTCTTTTTTAATCTTTTTCGGTTTCATAGAAGTAGTGCGTAATGAAATACATGCAAGAATGTGATGTACGCTAAATCATTCCCCACATTTTGAAAACATTTTCTCCACTTATTTAACCATATACCTTTTGAAAGTTTTTAGGGCTAGGTGTGGTTCATGGAAATTGGATTCACGTTCCTTGACGAAAAAATGGATAGGAAAATGCATAGTTTAAGAATTGTGTTATCGTAATATTCTAATTCAACATTTCTAATGTAGGTATGCCGTAAAAACCTTGTATATAATTCCGGTGTATCCACCGGGATTACCCCCAAAGGGAAGGTGAGAAGAATGCTTAATTGAGGAATCCAGAGAAAAGAGAACAGCGGAAAGAATTACTGGTAGGAATTCCGTGAGAGGCACCGGTAAGGTTCGGAGCCGGCCTTTGGGGGGCATGAGGGGGCGTCGGGGGGAGGGGGGGCAGGGGATCGGCGGGAAGGGGAGGTCGGAGATGTAACGCATTTGGAAGGCGCACCTTTCGGTTCCCATAGTGAAAAATCGGCCTTCGCCGGTAGCCATGGGAGCGAGGGGGAAGGACAGAGGGAGATGGGGTGGGGGGTAAGGGGTAGTCTCTCTTCTTTTCCCTTTTTCGGGGAGAATGGTGACTGGTGGGAAAAAGAGGGGCTTGCAGGAGGATGTTCGCCGGGCGAGGGCGGACCGAGTTCCGCCGAGGGAAGAAAAGCAACTCTTGTCAGAGGGACGGTTTCCGGGATAAAATGGTCGATGACCCCTCATTGCCTTGAGAACTGACGAATTAAGCTTTCCTAGATCATTCCGATAATCTAACCTTGCAATTGGCCAATATAAAATAGTCTGCATCAAAATTAGGTGTCACTCGGCGTATTCAGACAAGCATTCGTGAACGTTGTTTGTCTCCAGTTTATCAGAGATGAAAATAAAACTTCAAATTTTACTCTTTCCCTTTTTATTCTAATGTATCTAGTCACCGCAAGTAGGCCATTTCATTATCACATAGAATCACTAAAACTACACGGTGTTAAAACATAGCTTTTCGTCGAGTAGTGGCACGAGGACTATAGGGGAGTTGAGTCTATTTAGATACAGATGCTATGCTAATAATTACAAGCTTTAAACGAAAGAGAAATTTTCTTCTGAATACCTTCAATTCGTTGATTGTTTGGTATCTACGATTAGCTAGTCTAACTCCAAAAGGTTACATATAGTTTATAATGCATTACCTATGCCCAAAATGATTAGATTTATTAATCGAAATGGAAAATTATGTTGAAATTGAAGAATTTTGAGCATCATTGGAGAATGAGCTGCCAAATGATGAATAAAGTAGCGATTTTCGGGAAAATTATTCATTTCTCGGCTATGACTGCTGCAATGATAGAAGCAAAATTCGAGTGTGCGTCAATATATTTCTGTTTACACGTTCAAGCCTAGCCATGATATTTTTATCGTTTAAATCGCCAATTGGTGCCGACCTTTTGTCGCTGACGATGCAAAGACCTACCTACTCAAATACCTATCTTATCTCTGAATAGTTCAAAATGATTTTATGATGCGTTCTATAATGACCTCTATTTTACCCTCGGACTTGAGTAATCGTGATAGTTGAAATCAAAAGGAAGCGGTTCTATGTGAAACTTCACTAACTTAAACATAACAGGTTAACCCATTGACGTTTTTAAAAACATTTTTGTCATGCGGTCTTTCAAAGTGATATTTTTATGAACAATTGGTACCAGTTGGTTAGAAACGAGCTCGTTTTGTTGCGTAAAAAAAGCCTATCCTCATTTGAGAATACTGGGCTTGCTAGAATTGTAGCATTGTTAAACTCTGGACATTGTTCCATCAAATATCAGAAAGTAAAGTTTATAATATATTTTTCATGTTTTAATTGGCGTTTTGGGGCTTTCTAAGCATACATTGGCAATATTTCTCCTTGGCCGAACTGCATTCCTTTGGGAGTCTAGTAATATTTTTCATTTTGTTATGACCAATCCTGTCCTTGAAAAGACTTTCTGAAGATTTTAATTTTTGTGCTGAGGAAGCTTTATTCCAGCATTCCGAATTCAGGAAACCTATTCTGTTTTTACTAAGGATCAAATAATGCCATAAAAGATCACCATCCTAGGCATGATACATGTATCACTGGATAAATACGACACATTGACGGATAAAATTAGCAATTTTCGGTATTACGATGGGAGATTTCCAATCATTATGTTTAAACAGCCTCAGATCAAAATCAATCAGCGCACTGAGTGCACTTACGCGAGCATGAATTTTACGATGCTCGCTTGCGAAAAGTTTGGATATCTGCTAATATGTGGTTCTATAGATTCAAAATTGTCATATTAAATTTTTATGTCAATAATGCTTCATAGTCAATACACACATTCAATGACGTAAGCTTTTTACCACAGAGTAATGGCAAAACTTTACATTAATCATGAACATCGCCACTGAGAAAATCAATTGAAAAATAAGGCATGAATGAAGTTTTCTCATTGATTAGCCCACAATAACTCAGCTCAACATCTGGTTTGAAGTTCCTCGCAACTGCGCATAAATGATGTGAATGATGATTTTGTAAAGTGAGCAGCGGACAAGAGCAAATGGAAAGCGCCCGCTTCGTGGACTTCTTCCAAACTTTTATTTTTTATCGCACTGGAATTCCTAAAGTATATCAAGGAAAATTTGTGGCAATTAAGTCACAGTTGCAATTAAATGATGAATGAATTGACAACGGAAATTATTAAGATTTCTGGTAAGAATAAGCCTTAACACGTAGCTTTAATAACGTCTGCGAGAAAACATTTTGGGAAGCACTCCTAAATTACCAGTCTTCATTGAACGCTGAAAAAGTGCTGAAAGATGTAAACTTACAAGGTGTAATTACTCTGCAGGATACTACTCCGATAAACTACGATACCTAAGAGTAATATTTTTTCATCAAATTCACCAAATTACTATTAAATGTCCGCCGACCGGATTCTGAATAACGTTCAGAAGAGTGTATTTCAATTCGCATTAGCAATTATAATGCAACCAAGCTATATCATATAAATGCTGCTCGGAAGCATTTTCCCTTAAGTAATTAAGTAATAGCTTACCTTTCCCTTTTCCCCTTAATTTTCGGATAATGGTCTAACTTACATTATGTGAAGGGTTTAGGGGTATCCTAAATATGATCATTTTTTACATTACTAAGTAGCGTAGCTAAAATACAGCATAATCGGGTTTATACAACTTGATTGATAGATAATATGGTATGACACTGCCTTCTAACTATTCAATGTAATTTTCTTATCCATCGATCCTCATCTCAGGACAGAACCATCTTGATTATCTCAAGACCATATTATTAGGAGAAATGGGCTTTGAACATGTGGCTAGCCAAGATAATTTGTCGAAAACAGTGAAGGCAAAATCAACTTTAACCTATTTCTTGAAACTACCGAAAGTTTTGTTTTCATCCGATATATGTGCCATCGAAAAACCAAGTGAAAGATAGTGAATGGTCTAACATGTAAAAATAGTTAAACGATGTATAGTATTATAGTTTCTTCTGTCGCAAAAATTCCCGAAGTATTTTAATTCCAGTATAACATCTAAGCGTAATGTCAAAAAGTTTACGGACGGACGGAAAAAAAACGGACGACAGCATCTTTCAGAGTTAATGGAAGAATCAGTATAACTAAGGTATTCAAGTATTACGTACGACGTTTTTAGGGGTAGGGGGATTAAAATCATCTTACTTGTCTTATGAAGAGGGGGCAGGGGGTCTTGAACCAATTTACGTTAGACTTTTGTCAGTCTTGAAATATTGTATCGTTTCAAAATATCCTGTGGTTGTTCACAACTTCATAAGCTGTGGTACTGTTTCGCTCTTAATGTTAATGAATGTGGTACTCCAATACTGCATAATTATAAGATATCTAGTTATCAAGGCCGCACAATGGCTTCTATATAAAGATGAAACAACACAAAGTGAGCATTTAACGAAGAGTAGATACATATATCTAACGTCTTACGTAAGACTGAGAGGGACTGAGAGAGACTGGGGAAGACCGAGAGGGGTTGTGCAAATCTTACATTGTCTTACATGGAGGAGGGGAAGAGGTCAAAAATGGCATAGATCGTGTTATGTAATACTTAAACTGCCCCTAATGGTAAAGAAAGAATTCTCAAAGTATCCGCTAGATGGATTAATTCATAGCTAATGCTTAGCTCATAAAGCTATTCGTGCGCAAAGAAAAGGGTCGACTGTGAAGTATATGTTTCCTTTAAAGAAATCCTTATTAAAAAGAATTTCATATTCCCGATCCGGTTCATAAAACACTGTATGTATATGACATAAGTCTGTGACGAATAAGGACAAGCTCGAAGGAAGACATCCAGCATAGGCATCCATTAATATAAAAATGACAAATTTGTTCATAGGCTTTGAAGGTACTTAGTTCGCAACTATGAGTCATAAATACACGACTCTACGAGTATGATGGGTTTCAAACTTCGGACTTGATTCATGAATATAGAAATAAGCTAACGCTATTCGTGCATAGAAATATGTGCCGGCTAAGAAGAATAAATTGCCACATAAGGTATTATATTCGTATTCGAATGTAAGTATTATATTCGTAATCCACTCAGATGATATATCGCGCTATTTCATATAAGTGTATGAATCTAGGATAATGTTAGTTGCGAACTCTTGATCCTTCTCAGGCCCAACAGGCAATCTTTGAATCGGACAGTCGAGGTAATACATTCCAGCTTTCCTACTTATTACTCGATCCAGGTTGCGATTATATCTTTAAAGCATTTTATTTGGCTGCGGATTAAGTAATCCAAGACGTATAGCCGTGATGAACAAGAAGGGAGGTATTAATAATAGAAGTTCCTTCCGCAGCTCTTGGAGTCATATTTATTGTATTTAGGATTGATGTAATCGGGTAAGTTATTTAACTTCGTTTCGAGAGTAATGCCCTTGCAAAATCTATGGTAGTTTTTTTATTCCGAGAGTCCAGATTTAATATATACCATGTAATTCTTATTTCATTTAAAGATTCTGCTTTTATTTTTTACCTTTTATCTAATATCTATTCGTCAGGCGGCAAAAATGTAATACCACGATGATACTGCTTTAGAGTCCTTACCTTGTCCTGGCGATTTGGTGTAAAGAATTAAACATACACGGAAAATACCTTTTATAAGAGTTTAATATCAAGAATAATAAAATAGCCTTGCAAAAATTGTATTCAGATTCATGATTAAATACATTTCAAATAGATTTACTCTTGTTGCTTGTTACTGGGAATTCCCAAATAACCAACCTTTACCATTAGTTTCGACAAAAATTAATAGGTATAACCGGAACAAGTTATTAAACATGAGTGACTCCTCTCTCTCCGAGAGGTTAATTATATTCTAGTGTCTATATTGCACTTAATGAGTTAAATTATATACCAAAAATCCTTAATTCTAATTACAATCGTCCATTTCGGATTATGCTATAAAAATAACTGGATGTCTGGATTCGAAGACACAGCTAGGTTGTAATCTCGTATCACGAATTTGCGGTATAGTCTCGAATCTTGTTTCGGATTTCCGACACAAGGTCTTGCCTCTGAGTCTCATCTCGAGAACGAGTTGAAACTTGAGACAAGACAAAGTAACTCGAGGAAGTCTAGAGTCTCGCGGGTAAATTAATTTCTAAATAAGCTCTCAAAGTATTCCGTTTTGGAAACTATAATCGCTAGTTTCATAATGACATAAATCATGAGAATGAAATTGAACCTGTATTCTGTACCGCATCAAACTACAGATCTTTAATAGGAGAGTAGCTAATCTTTGACCGGCAAGAGAACTTTGAACTGAAAATAGTCAAGGGTCAAAACCCTTCATATAGCGGCCAAAGAGAGAGATATTCTAAGGATATCCAACTTTGTGTGTATTAAACTTTTACACCAAGATGACTCCGGGATGAGCGGTAAAATATCGTACATAAAGCAACTAAACGGGACAGGAATCCTATAAAAGGCACCAAATTAATGAACTCTGTATAACCTCTGTGAGTTCAGGCGTGACTTCGTGGAAATTAATCATAATGCAAAGAATACTTGATAATTTTCCACAATTTATTTTTAAAGGTACAACTAGTTTCGTCATCCTCGGGTACCTTTTCGTGTTCAAGATTCTTTTCTATATATATATTAGCATATATATCAATTTGAATTAAATTAGAATCAAGATTCTTAGCGATACACCTTAGTACCTAAAGATATCGCCTTTGAGTGGAAACAGTTGTACCTTTAAAAATAAACCGTGGAAAAATACCAAGTTGTCTTTGCAATATGACCTCTGAAATCGAATGTTCAGCTAAGATTTCTTGAAAAAGGTAATTTGGTTAAACAGTTGTTAAATTTTGAATAAATATCAATTAAATATTTGATGTTATCAGTATAAGGAAATATTTACAGTAAGATAAAACTCAGGGATTCCTTTAAATAATTTCGGTTTCCTAAAGTTTGGCCAAGTGAAGGGTGATGTTGCAGCTTACCATGATGCACTGAATTGACGCTGATGCAAGTGATGGTTCTCATATTTCTCAACATCAGCATATTTATTATCAACGATTAGACAAAAATATGTTAAATGAACTAAAATAAAAAATATATAATAGTCACAAAGAAGAGTCACACTTACAATTATGTGGAAGATTTTGTTTTTGATCTTATTAAAATTAAAGGTAGACCCGGATACTTCTTCAAAAACATCGAATAATCTCTGAACCTTTTAATCTGACATACAAAGGACTTAATTCTCACACGCTGGCCTTAAGAAAAAACAGAGAATCACTTTTAGTGTATTTCCGCGTATTAATGTGAGTGTGTACATCCGATGCCGTGTGAGATCGCTTGCAACGGGTGCGCGGGCAATGGTAAAGGAAAAAAAATCGCATTTGCTTAAATCCCACCTTCCCATGGTTTAAGGAGGAGTTCGGCGTGGACGGATAGGGGTGATGAGGGGAAGAGTAGGGGTGTCTTTTCAGGGCACTGCAGGCGGGGGTCAGGATACTACGAGACCGGGATGCAGAGAGATAAAAAGGCCGGGTGAGCAGTCGGGGGAACGAGGGGTCGGGAGTGGGGTGGCGAGGTTTGCGACTACCCTACCAAGGGGTTCGGGCGTTGGGGAGGGGAATCATACGAAGTGCGGAGGAATACAAAATAAAAGTGTTTGTCTCTTGGAAGAGGATGAGCGGGACGGAGTTAGGTGGGAGGTAGGGTGGGCGGGAAAGAGTCGAAGATTTATGATCGTCAAGGGGATTTGCACAGTATTTGCAAGGACGGGTGTGTATATTTATAAAGCTTTGTAGATGTGATGGAATTAACGCCGGGACCCAAAGTAAACAGCGAGCCAACAGAGGCGCCGGGCCCCGCATTCCGTGTCCACCGTTCGGAGGAGGGGCCGATCTGGAACTAGCCAGTGCTAAGAGAGGCATCGGGAGAGGCTGACCGCGCGCGTGGCTGCTTCGAATTTTTTCAGCTCCACCTCCAAACATCTCCCGTCCTGCTTTTCAACGAAGACTTGGCTCTCCTTTAACTATAAAAAATATATAGTATGCTTTGTGCCACCAATTCCACGACATGAATAATAAAGTTGTCAATGGCAGGATATTCAATAGGTTGAGAGTTGAGATTAGATACAAAAAATTGTATACATTGAAGTATATAATTTGTGAATATCTAGCGTTAGGCTCTTAAATTTTGATCAAAACTATATTCACAACTGGCTGGTAGGTATTTCATACACTGCATTAAAATCCAACAGTTTTTCACAGTTATTTATTAATGAATATTGTCAAGAACGTGATGATGCATTCTATACTCCCACGAATGATGCGGCACAACTCAACAAGAATGGTAATTAGTTAACATTAGGCAAAACACTTCAAGCATTGGAGGTTAAATAGTAGAGATTTTACTTTACAAATTTTAAGGTTATTTCAAGTTGTCATAGAATGGATGTTAAACAATGTTTTTATTTTTCATGGTATTACTACACGATTCATTTACTTTATGCTCCATTAATTTTATTTTCGTATTTTTAACTTTCCTTTTTTTTGCTATTTCGAATGGTTCTCGTGTTTTGTGCGCCCTCGCGATTCAGAAAAGCCTTTTTAATATATCATCGGGTTTTCTCAGGGACCAAACCACCAGAATTTGACGGAAACGTCCTACGTCCTGGGCAGACCATCAGGGCCGGCGGGGTGAAAACAAATTTAACTGGAATGGTAGCTGTATCACATTTCATGAATCGATGCCAAATTGTATATTTAGATGAAAATGTCATGAAAAGACAATTATGCTTTGTCTCTTCAGGAAATTTTCAATACAAGTACTGCAGAAATTCAAAAGACTCGATGTCAGATGGGTGAAATATATCTCATTTCGAGTTTGATGCACCTTTTATTCTTTTTAACCTACAGGGAAAGACTTTTCTAAAAATGAAAGCGGCCGCCAAATCCAATTTGTATGTCACCATGTAATTGACACTCATAAATTAAGCTTTACATATTTCCCTAATTGGAATCAAAGGATTAAAATCACTTTGGATACGCTTCAAACGTATTTTTCAAATAGCTTTTTTGCGTATTGCGGATAAATCAATAAAGCAATACAATGTAATGTGGCGTATAAATGGGCGGGAAAATGTTTACATTTCGAATATTACCCGAGATTTTTTAATTATTTAATGAGTATTCGTCATTCTGAGTGTCTCAAAACGAGTCAATTATTATTCTTCTCCGTAACTATATACTACAACGAACATTATGCGTTATACAGTATTCTGCTATCGACCTCTTGTTTTATAAATTCAATTAAATATCGAGTATAGGTCCGAGTTAGTGATTCAAACAATCATTCTTCGCCAACGTTTCGGAATTTAATAATTTCTATCTTCAGGGCTACATAACAAAGAAAAATGTGAGGGTACAACAATACAAATCTGACGCATTAACTTCAATATAATATACAACAGATAATTTACAAAAGACAATTACCTCAGAATTTCTACGTAAGGGTTCAGAATCATTAACAATGCATATTGAGGTAAATCCTGCCATGGTCGTAACACTTTGGATAAAAATAATAATAAAATTTAAGGAACATCATCCTGATGCTAAAGCATTGCCTTAAGTCTAATAAAGAGACCTCCATGTGAGGCGAAGGATGATTGTTTGAATCACTAACTCGGACCTATACTTGATATTTAATTGGATGTATTATACGTTATAGTATAGAAGATCCAAAAGCTTGTGTCGTACTACTGTCTGGAAATTTTTAAATTCTATGAACCGCACTATTACTAGGAAGCATTCAAAAAATCATTGATTGACTAGCTTACTTGAGCTAGATAAAAAGAGCTGACATCGAGCAGAAAATATTCACTTTTAGAAATCCGTGTTTCAAAAATGCACGCAAATACCTATTTATTTATTTATACCTAATGGTTTATTTATGCCTGATTTACTCTTAAGTTACCCTCTATGGGTGTTGTAGTATTAGATACTAGTTCCATGGTCATTTTTCACCATGGAAGAGCTAAATAAATTGTGGTAATATATTCTGTCATTGAATTTTCTAACATTAGCCGAAATATTACATTGTTAGATGTGAAATCGTCTATTATTCCATAAAATTCCATATTAAAACGGTTATTGACGCAGATAGCATTTAAAACTAAGCTAAAATGACAAGTTTGAGACAATAAGTAAGAACAGCGGTGCGAAATTTTTAACCGCTAATACTCCCAAAATTGCTCATTCGAAGAGGATAAGCACCGAGCGTATTCTTATATGAAAAATATACTAAAAAGCTTGCATGAAAAAATCTGATAATGTCACCAGCAAATAATTACTGTACGATGATGGGAAAGAGGAATACGGTTAATGATTCATGATTTTTTTGAGGGCATTAAGAACGAATTTTTTCATTGAAAACTTTTAGCAAAGACTCCATTTGAATTGCTATGAGCTGTGTAAGTAAGTTACTGAGAATGGCCAGACGAATGATCAAATATGAGTTAATTAATTCTATCAATTAGATATAACAAAATATGGGAATATAATATTTTTTCAATGCACCAGCTCTCTTCAAATTAAACTCAATTGATTCGGTCTAAAAGTATGCTTCATGCACTCAAGTACTAAGAATCACTTAGGTTGATAGAAAAATTGATTATATTTCATCATGACGGGCTTCTTCCAAGTCCAAAGCTAAGAACAATGGCCACGATATAGATAATATGGTAAAGTTTAAGGGAGGATCATTTCAAACTTTCCGTCGGATAGAAATCAAACTAAGTAATTCATCTATGCAATGGGGATGCTATTCTCTTATAGGTATGGTCGTATAAGTAGGCTGAGACTAATGAAACTAATCGAAGAGGTAAATGAAGATTAAATTATGAGGATAAATAATCATGTCCCAAGAATAATGCCTTGATTGTGCAATACATGCTTAAAGGTAAAAAATAAAATTAGAGATTGGTAACAAAAACTGGGTTCTTACATAGGCTGAATTTCTCTTACCGTGAGAAATGTAGATACCTTCTCGCCGAAAGTTTTCCCTCCCCTTCAGAGTTTCTCGAATTCAGGTTCTGCATTCGAGAGGAGTAATAAATAGAGATATCCGCTCCCCATCACCGTGAGTCTCGTGCTCTCCTCCAGGAAAAAAACTCTGGTGGAAGGGGCAGAACTTCCTACGGGATGCCCCGGGGCCCAAACACCCCCTGCCACTTCTCTCCTAACTCGAGCCAGACGAGCACGCGCTCTTGATGGCCGCGGTAATGATGATGGCGGAGGTGACGTCATAAGCAGACGAGTCGAGGAGTTTTTGGCTTGCGTGAGCCGACCTCCGCCCCCCCATCCCTCAGTCTTGAGGAGAGAATCTTGCAAGAGGGAGTGTGTGCGTTGGATGGTCCTCATCATTGCTTTAGTGCTCCTCAGGTCGGGACGCACGCCGTGGGGGGTGGGACTGATGGAGTCGGAACAGGGGGATGTGGGGAGAGGGAGGGAGTCGGACGGGAAGTGAGGATGATGGTCGGGAAGGGGGCAGAACAGGAAATTAAGACGAGAGTACAAGACGATTACGTTCCGTCCAAAGTAGCTCTGCGATTTGCGGTCGGAACCTTCGCACATTACCAGCCGACCCTACCCATCTCCCTATCTCCCATTCCACCTCCACCTTTACCCCATCCTCCTCCTCCTCCTCATCCTCCTAAACCCCAAAATGGACCGTTACTATCCGAACCAGTCCGAAGGACTACGTAGGTATTTTTTTATGCACACCGCAGGAGAGCTCCAGAAGATTCTGGCCCCTCATGTGGGCCACGTAAGCTACGTGGAACGTAGCCGGAGTTCCGAGCTGAACGAGCAGAGTTTTGAGAGTGCTCCGCAGGCATCTTAAAGGGTTTTGAGGAGGCGTCTCCCCGGTATGCCATCCGCTCTTAACGCGGGCCCTGCGTCATCCCCCGGCGTCTTCGCCGCCCTCGATAATGCAGCCCTTTCGCACGCATTCCCCCCCCCAGGCGTCTTAAAACCCTCTCCTCTTTCCTCAGCCACCCTTTGCCGTCCTTACACCTCGCGACCCCCTCCCAAGCCACCCCCTTGTCACCCTCCTTCCCCTCCCTTTCCCCCCTTCCGTCTTCATCTGGTCGCTCCTTGTGGAACACGGACAACTTTAATGGAATAATTAAATGAAGAGAGGAAGAGAGCGATGATTGCTCAACGTTTATCACCATCTCCCGACCCGCCACCCTCACCCGCGCCCCCCTTAATTCCCTCCTACCCCTTCTTGCAGGCCCCTCGAAAGGCCTCCCCCGCACTACCATCTTCCATCCAAGACTCCTTTTCCTCTCCTTTCCCACCCCCTTCAAGACCCGGAATGCAACCGCACAACACCATCTTACTAGCAGACCCCCCATCCCCAATGGCTCTCGCCTCCTTCCGCCCCCGGACACATCCCCAAGACGTCCCGAAGACGCCTCTTCCCGTCCCACCGGGATCCCTGCCTCATTTCCTTCATTCGCATATCCACACATATAGTTATGCAAGAAGGAACGAGCACAATTTCCCATCCATCCCCTCGCGGCCCCCATCTCATCACTTTGGGGGTCTCAAACTCTCTCCTTCCCTCCCCTCCTCGCGTTTAGACCCCTGGGTCCTTATATATGATGGCGTGAGCGTCTCAGATCTGCAGGACACGACGAGGCGTTGATTGGCCAACGGGGATATGGAGCAATCTGGTTGTGGAGAAAAGCTGAGCTAAGATTTCCTGAGGAGTCGGGTTCACTGTGACTTGATGAAGGAGAGATAGGTTGAAAGGTAAGGATTCCCACTTCATCGTAAGCCACCCCCGCTAAAATGGATATCGCCTAAGGAAATGGTATTACTTACCAATCGTTACCCTTAATTTTCTTTCGGAGTAGAGTCTTGCTTAAAATGAGGCAACGTCTAGCACAAGAAAGAGAAATGAAGAAAAACATCACCGCATCAGTCGCCTTTTGGTTAATTATTTAAGGCTGCCAGATAAGAAAATAAACGGCTCCAAGAATCCAAATTGAACAACGAGTCTTTGCCAATAAAAGATGAGCAATACATCTCAAATGATAAAACATATTTCCAAGTAAAAATAAGTTATCAAATATGATTTCTAGAGCTAACACGTACCACTCAGTGCTTAAACGCATCGAGAACCATCATATGATAAGGCAGAAGACTTCTGCCTTGTGTTGCGAAAAAGAAAAAAATAGATAATCTTTGAAATAAATATACTGCTTTTTCACTAAATGACTGAACATTCCCAGAAAAACTAAATGACTGAGAAGTATTTCGAATATATGAATTGCTTAGTTTATAAATTACATATTAATTGTACATATGTAATGTAACGAATTCATCACAATGAGGAGCTACTTAGGATTAGAAGTGACGACAATAAATGCAACTCGACGCAATTTCAACCAAAAACATTGATAATAATTTTTCTTATGATCAATTTTACCGGGAACAGAAATTTTAATGTTAATGCCTTTTCACACGTAGTAAATTCTTAACTCATGCAATTATATCTATTGTAAAAGACTTCAAATATTATACAAATGACTTATTCGCTCCTGAAAAAAGTTCTTGAAAGCATATTTCCTGAAAAAATGACAAGAGCCAAAGAAATAAAAATTAATTGTAAATCATGGAGCATACAGTACATTCATTCACTAATAGTAGAAATGACAGATATTAGATATTCAATTTTTTGGAGCAAAGAAAAAGGGAGACTATTTATGGCCCTATTTGAGCCTCAGACTACCAAGGTATTTCATACCTTTTCACCCCCATGTCCTGGATATCCATTCCTCTCATGCAATATTATCATACAGTAACGAATTCCTAAACAGGATTCAATACCAATGATTATCAATGCAAATTTTAAAATGCTAATTTTCCCACCAAGTGTAATTTTGTCATAACAAGAGCTGTGCGAGTGATAATATGAAGCTCGATCAACCAAATGTCTCCTGCGTGACTCAGAATACCCATCGAATGGCGACATCTTAAAATCAGGAACCAACGTCGAAGATTCTAAAAACTTTTTTCATAACTTTAACCGATCGCACCCGAGCACGCGTGATTTCTCCCCTCCGTTCCTCTTTCCGACTGTTTATGCACGTCGTGGCAATAACTTCTTGCAAAGCACAAAATGTTAATTTTTCCTTCCTCGGAGTCGAACCCCCGTCGCTCTTAATACAAACGCCTCTCGGGCACATGTTATTTTTTTTCTCCCCTACTCTTTCTCTCTCCCTAGATAAAAACTCATTCCTAATCTACATAATCTTTCTCTCCCTGCTTGCCTCCGGGGTCGCCCACCTCCACCTCCCCTCTTGTCTATCATCTCACACCCCTCTGGTGCCCCACCCCACTTCCCTCCCTCCCTCCCATCCTCCCAAAGTTCCCCCCTCCCCCTTCACCCTTCACGACCCACCACCTCCTCCGATGCTATTTATACATTTTTTTCTCCCCTTCTTCCGTATCCCACCTCCCCCCGGACCTCACCTCCCTCAATCCCCACCTCTCCCACCCGCCTTACACTCCCCCTCCCGCCCCGCTCTCCCTGTCTCATCTCCGCATTTGTAAGCCACCCTCGTAGACGAGTGACAGACCTTCGCTGGGCGCGCTATTTATTTTCCTGACATGCTTTTCAGGGAGCTCGAGCAATAAATCTTATTTCAGGCCCTATCTCACCCGCCTCAACCTCCCCCCCTCCCCCACTTCTTTCCCCCCTCCTTCGCCTCCTCCTTCTTCTCCTCCTTGCACAACTCTCCTCTTCCTCCACCACTCTCCTCCCGCTCCTCCCTCTCCCTTCAATTCCCCTCCGTCTCATACCATGTGCCTTGACGTTTCACCTTCCTCTCGGATGCTTGCCGAAGGCGTGAAGTGCTCTGGGCACTGCAAGTAAGAGAGAGGTGATCGCCGGGCGAGTTTAAATGGCTGCCGCTGTGTGCGCGAGGCGAAGGAAATCGATGGCTGCGATGCTTATCCGGTCTCACATTTTATCATCCTCGAGGAACTAACGCAAGTTTAATCAACACACTGAGCATTTCCCGGTAGCAAATGGGCGCCAATTAGCATCCAAGTTTAGTTTGCAGTAATGGTGTAATTATACCTTCATAATTCAATCATATAGGTGATGTGAACCAGTCGTGCATACAAACTGTGAATATAATTTTTAAATGGAAGAGGTCTGACTACTTGTTGCAATCACTATATGATCACGTGTGAGGTCAGAGAATGCAATATGAACCAATATGTAGCACTCTCGAAACATTCATCTGGTAGCCTATTTCAGGGACTTTAAAAGTAGTTTATGGTATAACTCACTGAATCGGTACTGTACAATCCTCCAATACCTTTGATGCAAATAATTGAAAATAGCCTCGTTACTATCTACATCGTATTGATTTCAAGAGAAATGAAAACAACAATGAATAGTGAAAAACAATATAAATTTTAAACAAGAAGAAGACAAGGAACTCGCAGACATTAAGCCACTTACGAACTTCTTTAGTCTTGGTCTATTCATCTCTTACGAGGACGTCTCTTGGTACTTCTACCTCTCGCTCTTTATTTCCGAATTTTTATGGTATTCTCTCTTCATTAATTCTTCCTTGGTGTTCTCCTTACATTTTTCTATCATTTTGTACCGTTTTGTTGAGCTTTTCTCGCCGAGTTCTTACCTCATGTATGTAATTCGTCTTCTGTTCACGTATATCCAGCTGCTCTTCACGAGAATTTCATTTCAGAAGTTTGTAATCTATGGCCATTTGCTTTAGTAAATGGCTAGTTATCGCCGCCTAATATTACTCGAAGAATTGTCATTGTTTTATAAGAGGGGTAAACTATTTCTTCGAAAAACATTGAAGGGGAAATAGGATTATAAAAAGATGAAGGGAGCGTTGAATTTCACATCCATTTCAAAGAAATGTGAACTAAAAATAAATGGGTCTAATATCAAAGTTACCGAGGGTTGCTAGTCGGATTCTGATGCAATGCGGTGTGAATGTACGCCGTTGGGATCCGGATTTCCTATAATATTTGAACCTCGAACGATGGTGACGGATTCAAAGAGGCAGAACAACGGTGGGAAGAGAGAGAGAAAAAAAACAAGAGACATGGAGGGACACCTGGATGGCGGTGTCAGGGCGCTCTGCTCGCTCCCTTCCGCGGCTCCAAAATCTCTCGGCCGCGCTCTTTGTCCACTCTCCTTTGGGGGAGCCCACTCCCAGCACTTCCTTCACGCACACAAGACAACCCCCCCTCTCTTTTCCTTAACCACCGCCAGCCAGCACCCCTAGGCTCCTCCAAGCTCACTCACACACATTCCTCCTCTCTCAACTTCTTCCCTCTTTTCTCTTACTGTCTAGAGACTCACCCTTGCCTTCTTCCCCATCCATTCGTCCATGGGAGGGAGGCTCATCCACACCACAGCCGCCGCCGGGGAGTAGCAGTCTGTCCGTCTCCCACGGGCCTGGCTCACCTCTTCGCTCCTGCCCTCATCTTGTGGACCCAAAAGAATCCGAATCCTTTGCATTTCCCTTTACCCGCATCACCAGCCAGCACCAACCATCTCCACCCTGAACACCCTCCTGAAAGCAAAACCAAGGCTAGGAGGGAAGGGGATGATATTGAAATGGAAGCGGATGCAAAAGCATACCGAAAGGAAAGAATTCAGTTCTCTCATGGTAAAAAAGGGTCCGAACTTTTGTGCGATAGGTGGAGAGGGCAAGGTACCAGTGCCATTTTTGTGGTATCCTCGACACCAGGTACCCTCCCTCACACACCACACACCAGAAACCCCCATTATTCCCTTCCTGCATCTTTGGTGTTCCACTTGGCGGCCAGCGGGGGGGCGCGCAAGCAAGGCGTATATCTCTGGCGATCCAGTAGCGGGCGGCGGGTCGCTCGGCTCTCAGAAATGCCTCCAAGCCGTCGACCCCTCCTCTCTTTTCTCATTTCATTCCTTCTCTCGGCCGGAGCCTCACCCTCATACCATCGAGCGACCAAGGTGGCACGGGTGACGCCAGGGAGAGGCTTAACTCTCCGGCTCCGTTAAAACTTGAGCTGAAAAATTAATGGCCTAGGAGATAGGAGTGCAAATAAAGCCATTGATTCAGAAGTAAACTCCACTTCCTGCTGTGGATAAGCAGGCATGCTGATCCGCGGTGCTTTTTTTACGCAGGCAGCGTCGAGAATTGGCTGGAAGAAGAAAATACTCGTCCGTTATTATAACTTTAATCAAGACTTGACTTTTCCAGGGGGAAAAAAGATAATTATCAGGAGACCAGCCAGCTGGGAAGCTTGCAGAAGAACCAATTCAGTTTAAATATGCCTTTCAGTGACTGAAAACATTACCATTTATCAATGCTGCAGTATGAAAATATTACGGATACTTTTCACAGTTTTCATGTTGGCTGGCAAAATATATGTTGTAGTGATCAAAGTACGCCGATAACTACACCTGTACTTCAAAGAAGTTAAAACAATTAATAATTACAATAAGACACTAAAATTTTCATAAATGCTAGGAATACAACATCACATGCTATTCACCTCTAAGTTGTGTAATGCACTTCATCCATGGATTTATTAATGCGCCTAATACACTTCCGTTTTCCCTCATGCCCTTATTTACATCGATAATCTAATGTGAACACATAAAGCTTGATCAGTTTTAGCATTGTTCAACATTTTAAATATACCTATGTATTTTCAATCATTGTTTAACTTCAGGAGATAATTAGAGGCTATACTCTATGTATATGACTAATGAATTGTATATTACACACGTATGAATCGTATGACCAATGGATCACTCAAATAGGCGTTATTTAAAAAGGGTTAAAAAAAATTAGGTTACAAATTCCTTCCATAATTTTGCATTAATTTGTGCTCTTGACGAATCAGAAAATAAGAGATTTATTTTTCCTAGCGAAAAATTGGTTTCCTATAACCATGATGGTTTTCATGTTCCGATATGGCAAACACATTATGATACCGTATTAATAATACATTTGTTATGTTATATATCCCAGTCAACAATGACAGTCCGCCTATTAAACTAAAACGATAGGACTCGCTGAGCATTATGAGAAGCTATATTGGTTGCAGTTCGCTCTGTTTACGATAAATGAATTTATTCTGATGTCCATTTTAAGATGAAATATATAACGGTGAAAAAAGAAGCCAGTAAAAAATTAATGAATGATATCTAAAAAAGGTCTAACCAAAATATGGGCCTTCTAGATTATCTCGCAATTCACTTATGTTCATTTTATTTCCATATCTATCGACATCACCATAATCATTCTGTCATGACTATATCAGGGTTCTATCAATCTATATCTATAATATATCAACCATAACCCAGACTTATCAATGACTTGTTAGTGTCCAATTCCGCTAAAGTTATTTTCACCTATGTTCAATGAGTGAAAAATATTATTATGTATACCTCATTTTAACACCGATACATTTTGTTTTCGTGGCACTCAATGAACCAGAAGCATGGGCCATTGGAAAAGCTGACCAGAAATAAAACTAGCAGCCTTCGCAGCCTGGTGCTGGGGAGGATGCTGAAGATATAATGGACGAACAAAATAAGAAATGTTGAAGGACATAGAAGAGTAGAAGAGGAGAGGGCCATATGGATCACCATAGAAAAAAATTAGAACAAGATGGATTAGACTCTTTCTGAGACACAATGGGTTTGTGGAGAACATAATTGAAGGTAAAGTAGAGGGGAAAGTCCTCAGGTGAAGACCCAGAAATAAGTTCATGGACCAAATAAAGAGAAAAGTACATAGGAAGGGATACCAAGGAGATAAGGGAACTAGCAGTAGATAGGGAAGTTTGGACGGCTGCAGTCAACAAATCTTAGGATTGTACAACCAATGAATGAACATTTTGTTAACCGTAAATTAATATTTTCGTTCTCATCACAATGGTATCGTAATTAGTTATTAATATTAGGTGACTATCATTAGGCATTGTAATAGACTATTAAATGCATAGGTAAACTTTATCTACTATCAGATCTACATATGAATGTTACTTACGTAAATAAAGTTCTATTATTTATGGCTAAAGCAGCACTTATCTATTTACATAATTAAAAAATAAATGTTTTTTCTGAAGATTAGTTTATTTGCAATAGCATCATGAATAATACTCGATTAGCAGTAGTCGGGCAGACTGTGTTAGCATTAACTTTTGCTGTTATAAGAAGACTTCATGACTACGGAGAAAAGTGATACAATCCAAAAAATAAAAATAAAACTATTTATCAATTATTATGTGAACATACTTTTATAAAATCAAAGTGTGCTTTACAGCATTTTTCAGAAAATTTTTATTTTTGTTTATTACTTGTAGTAATGGTCATGAAATACTGAAATATCAATTACAATAAAAACTAAATAAACACCTAAAACACCAAAGTAAAATTTAGACAGCCAGCAATGCAATGTTCACAATTTTGTTGCTTTTGGAAATTCATTCAACTACCTAATTTACCTAAGCTATGTTACGCAGCTCATTTATGATTTTTCGAGACGTTTAAAAGACATACTTTATTTTTTGTTCCAGATCCATGAAGCTTATTCGAACTGGTATACATCGGACAGGAGTGGAGTCTCTGCTGGCAGTGACGTAAAATATAGCTAATTTTGGTGGACTAGACAAGTTATTTGGTTTGTACTACAATATTATTATTGCCCTCAGATTAAATTCTGTTAATAGAGAGCATTAATGATCAAATGAATCTTCAAGAAAAATGAGAAGCAAGCTGTTTGCCAGAAATGTTCTCAATCACATTGTAACGAACAGCAATACACTTTCATTCTCGCTTATTGGCAACTTAGCATCAAAAGAGTTAAAACGGAAATCCGACTGAAATTATAAAACCATTTTAGAGCTAGGTTCTAACGGTTTATACCAACATGCCTTCGGTGGACTATTTTCCTAAATTCATAAAGATGATAAAAATGCAAGTCTTTGATAATTACCAAGATACAAATAAAATCACTTTTTGCTTCCTTGCATTTACAAAACAAGTAACTGTGATCGGGTAAAAAACTTTGACAAGTGGCTATCTTTAATTTTACTTAAGATTATGTAATTTGGAAAATAGTGAAGAGTTACAATGGAGGAATACAGTACCTAAACCAAGGATTGAATGAATTATGCTGAAGATATAAGCAATCAAATGTTCAGTTCTAAACAACTTCTACTGCATTGCCAACGTTGTGAAAATGCTATAGATTGTTCATATTACAATTTTCAGCTTATCATAGCAAAGCTCATTCTCTAATAAAAATATTTAAAGTTATTTCCTATTTATATCATTTATTACTATTTAGACATAAATTTGATTCCAACAGTGGTCAGAAAATGAATTACTGAATAATTATTTTATAACCAAAAATGACAATGAGGTGAGATGCGACATAGACTTATTTGAAACTCCAAGACCAAACCAGAAGTATATTGAATAAGAACCAAATTAATTGCACTGTAAATCACAACACTTGGATTACAGCATAAATTACAAAAAATGATAAAGACGCTGAGTGGATATTATTGCAGATAGAAACACTTCGCCACCAGACTTCAAGAATTATCTCAGTTGATGTAATGTAATGGCGGAACATAAAATATTGCTGGCATATTCATTTCTTGCATTATGAAAATAAGTAGGACGAATATGTCGTTCATTAACTGAGCATTGAAAGGAAAGTATCTATATTGGTTTGCTTAGTACATGTTATTTCCGTCATTTACTACCTCTAATTATCCTCATACAACAGACTCAATGCAAAAGAAAATACAAAACTTAGTATCCTGATTTTTGGACGTGACTATGAAAAGGTAAGTTTCACGTTGCATGATGTTCGTGGTGTAAGAAATGATTTGAGTAAAAATAGAGAAAATTTAAGAAGCTTCCTCTCCCTTGCTAAGCGAATAGATAGCAACACATTTCGATTCTTTGCCTCATTAAGGGAAAGAAACATAAACAATAACTGAGTGAAGCAAATAGTATAAGTATTTCCTAATGCAGTGCAATGCATGGAAAACATTGATATACATGATACACATAAATGATTCTTGTCTCATACATTTGAAAAGGTTTTAACAAGGAAATGTGCCATAATTTCTGAAGTCAAACAACAAATTGACTTATCAACATTCACTGACTGATTCTTCACGGAAGAAAAACAATTTCTAACTATCAAATGATAATAGGCATATTTTACAAGAAATGTAGCAAAGACTTATTTTGAGGTTTCTACAAGTAACTGAAAATTAAAACATGGCATTGCGATGAATGTTAACAACAGTTTTGCGTAAATGGAGCTCGACTCGGAGGATAATGCAGGCTGGAAAGAAGGCAGCGGGAGTAGCCGAGGAGAGAGCGGGCGGTTCACGCAGCGAGGCACGTGGGCAGGAGGGCAGGGTGGAGAGCCGATCAAATTTACGGCCGTGTCCCGGACAACGAACCTACGCCACAAAAGCAGTTAAAAAGCCGTTAAGGGATTGTGAGGCCCTGAGTTAAGGTCTTTATGGGCCAAGGTGGTGGAAAACATACCGATGGCTCCCGCGCAAAGCACTTAACACACATTGTGGTGTGGCGGTCGTTAAAAAGAAAAAAACGAGCTATCTTTGAAGGAATATTTACGAGAGGGAATGTCGGAAAGATCTGGAGGCCCGACGAGGTAGTCTCCTTCGGCGGTAGAAGATGCAAGCGGAGTGGCCGGAGTAAAGAAAGTTATTCAATCTTGCAAAATAAGCCAGATTAACTATTTGCATTAACTACTTTTGCAAAACTAATTCAAACACACTTTTCAGTCGGATACACTAAGTAACTTTTATCATTTCTTCGGCAAGAGTAAGCGGAAAACTATAAAAAAAGACTGCTAGGTTTTTTGATACTTTTCACGTTTGGTTCAGTTAATAGTTCGACAAGTTTAGTTTTTCACATCAGAAGCACAAAATATTAGACCAAAAGAAACTAGGAAAGACAACACCTCTACGTGATAGTGCTAATGAATATTCTAGTTCCTAACGTAACTTAAGTTTATATATTTTAAAATATCACATATAGCTAGTAATTTTTACAAATTAAGAATAAAACATGAAATAACGGCCATTATTATTTGTACCAATCAAACATTTCCTAGTGATGTAAGAAAATTTGAATATATACTTACACTTTCAGTATAAATGAAAACGAGCCATATAGAATGGGAGGCTATGGATTAAATATTCTGGTTTTACCACGACTAAAGGACAAATTATTTTTTATCACAGTTATTTTCTCAGGAAAATCCTTCAACTAAAATGCTTAAACGTAAATTTGGAATTGAATGCACGGATAAGTCGCAGGTTTGCCATGAATGCTTACTAGAACCAAATAATTATTTGAATAGTTTCAGCATGAGCTTCTAGCAGTGTACGATCACCGCAGTCAAAGTTACAGAAAACACGCCATGACTTGATAGTGTAAAAGCTCACTCGTAATACGGTTAAGGCTAGATATGACTATAAAAGTGAAATATATTTGAACGAAAGCTATGATTATTCAATATAATAATGCTAGTGATACCGCTATTAAGAGTTAGGATTACCTCAGAAAGTCATCTACTGCCCTCTTGATTCAATACAAGATACACTCCAGCTATTAATAGACATTTTCAGAGTTGATTTTGGAGAATAGTGACACTTATTTGCTAATTAAAGATACCATTAAATAAACAGGCTACAACAAACTTATTCCGACGAGTAATGGGTGCATTACTACTCAGCAATGAAGATTTCCTTAGACTAAATTAACTTTTATATATATGTAACCGATTGTTTAATGGAGTATATTTAATTACTTAAGTATTATTTGTTTAAAGTATTTTACAGGACCGAAAATATCGTAAAACTCGCTTTATGAAGCAGAGGGAAAGAGAACAGTGACGAAAAACCACGGTTTTATTGATTTCCATGGATTTCTCCTCCGTGGCCACGGGCACCCGTCGAACCCTCCTCCTCCCTCTCGCCAGCCTCAAGTTCGAGAATTAGTTGAGAGAGGGCAGTAGGTTCTTGCAATGTGCATCAGTGTGCGTGACCAGCGTTCCTACCTCCCCCACGTGCCCTCCACCTCCACTGCCCCATCCCACCGCCGTACCTTCACATCCCGTCCACCCCGCCCCATCTCCCCCAAACCCCCTTCCGCCCCCACACCCCCGAAGTCACCCTCACGTCACTCCGCCCCCTAATTTTTACTCCTTATCATATCCTAAGCGGCCCGTCAGGGAGTCGTCCAATGGAGGGCCCCCGCGCCCGTGTTTACGCCGTCGCCTCCCGCTCGCCCCTCCCCCTTCGGCCCGGGGCCGATTTGTAATCCGTCCCGGGGGGCAGGGCGGCATTGACGGCCGACGCAGACAGAGCGGGGCTGGGAGGGGCGAAGGCGCCTCGGACCGGCCCCCCGGCCCCTCCCCCTTCGCCCGGCCCCTCCCACCGCCCCATTACGCCCGCACCCGCCGCCCTGGAAGCAGCTCCCCGCGTCGCCTAGGCGCCGCGCCGCACGCCGCTCCCGCCCGCCGACGGGACGGGGAGCCGTGGAGTGTCGATGTAGCCGATCTGGGACTAGTCGGCAAGAATTGCTTTCCGCGGGAGCGACAGTAAATTGGACTATAATCCATTGACGGACAATTTTGACATTCGATGCTTTGCTGGATTTGGATTGTCAAAGAGAAGTATTGCTAAAAGTTGATCTGTCAATTAAACAGTGAATATTGGTCACATGTCCTGAGTATTATCTAATCAGCACATCTCCACCACAAAAGTAGTGCAGTATACTTGGCACTTCTAAATACAATGGCGATTAGCCCATATTTAATCTAAATAAGCCCCAGGACCTAATAGATTCGGTTTATGAAATCTGCATTCAACACTCAAATGGGGTATTTATATTTGTTCCCCGTTTGAGAGGTATTGCAATGACAACGTAGAATTTAGCCATATCAACAATGCTCAAATTATCAACAGCGTGTAGATGCACCTTCAGCTTCATTAACAATAATATTCGAGGAAATTTCCTCCTCCTATGATATCTTCAGTCTCTTGTGCTTACCCGAAAATTAATGAGAATCGATCAGCTACGTTTTGCCATGCCAAAATATGTACAATTTATGAATCTGGAAATGCAACTTTTTAATTTTCCATTTCATGTATTCAGCTGTTAGAATTGTACACTTTATAATCCACCAGTAAAGTAGTGAAAGGGCTTTGATAATAAATGATAAAAAGCATCACTAACTCATCACTTAACAGTAATATTTGTTTTGAGAAAAATGAATTTGTGAAAAATTGATACAAAAAATTTTTAGAGATGTGAATTTGTCAAAAATAGATACGAAAAAATTACACCTCGGCGACTCATAGAGAGTACAGATCAATAATTATCATCTGACAACTGGGCGAATTGGGATACAATGACTATTATGAGGTGATTTGTGAGGAAGAAATGCCAATAGTACGACGGGGTATGCACAATAAGTAAGGCAAAGTGGCAATTCTCAAGCTTCCGTAAGTCATCGATGGTAAGCATAGGTATATTTAGATGCATTCTAATCCTAGAATCAATGTTTACAAACTCATCATAGAACTAGAATGAGGAAATCAACCAAGAAAAATTAAAGAGAGTGGAATTTCGAGGAAGTTCAATAATGTCCGAAACGAATACCAGCAAATGTAACTCTCGATGACCACATGATAGATGAAAACACAGCACTGGTCTCCATTAACTACTTCACAACCTCTAATTCTTTCCCCAGTAGGAAATAAGAAGTGAGCGATTACATCCAACACCATTCATCAGATTCCATCCATACAAATTTCAGAGCGACTGTTACAACGCGAATTAAAACCAAACAAACGTTTCCATTCGAAATAGTTAATTCACTGTTGCAGCACCCGAAATCCAATGAGTGGCTTCCAGTCACGAGTTCCCAACTTTCCGAGATCCCGTGAGAGGCTGCGGCCACGTATCTCTCAGCGGTCGCGTTCTTAACGACCAAAGCGAGAGGAGAGAAACAGGAGGGAGAGAGAGAGAGAGAAAAGGAGAGAGGGAAGGGCCTCAAGTGGATTCCTCGGTGGTCGCCGTTTTTCGGCCCGCAGTGTCGCGGCGGGAAGAGGGGCCGCCCTCAGAGCGGCGAGCAATCCCACAAGTGGCCGCCTTCGCAGTGCAGGGAAAGGCGACTCGCACACGACTGCACTCCTCTTGGGGCGGGTAATGTGGAGGCGGGTGGGGAGATGGGGGAGGGTAAGTCAAATACATATGCACATACGTTCATACACGCCTCACTGACCCGCATTGTCGGAGGGGATGGGATGAAGTGGGAGGATTAGCGGAGGAGGGAGGCTCTGAAAAGTGTGGGCGGGTTGACTGAGATATCGCGGTGGGTGCGAAGGGATTTCGACGGGGAGGGGAGGGTGTGGCGGACGGTGGTCCACGGGGTGGGTATGAAGGGGTGAGATTTCCTACCACCCCTTCAGGCGGGGAGGGTAAAGGCTCAGGGTGAGTCCATAAACGTGTCCTCGAGTGATAAAAGAGCCATAAATTCCTGCATCCAGGCGGCGGTGGCGGGAGTAACCAACCCCTTTCCATTTCTAAAGCTCCTGCACCCTTCTCTTCTCCATGCACCGCGCCCGTATCTCCACTCCCGTGCCCCACGTGGCTTTCGTCTCATACCCCCCTCTCTCATACACTCTCACTTTGTTTCCCTCGCACATTCCATCCCGTTCGCACACCTTTTTATGCCAATAACCACCTCAAAACACTTCAGATCCCTCAGTCAACTTTATCATGCATAATATTATGGTACACATAATTGGAATGGTATTTCACAATTCTAATTTATGAATGGGTCCCTTCAACTGCTGCAGGAATCTTCCCGAAAGAAAATAGTTTTGGGAAAATATCTCATGATCAGGGTATCTTTTTTGTGATCCGCTTTAAAGAAGGGATGAATTCCATGAGTACCTAAGTTATGAGAGTACTGTACTCTAACAAAGTCATTCCAAATAGTTTTGAAAATAGCTTATCAAGGGAGAAAATAATAGACTATTACAAAGTATAATACCCAATTTTTACACAGAAGCCATAACTCAAGTATCAGATTTCTGCATAAAAAGTTTAAACTACAAAAAATGTGGAGAATTTCCGTACTTCGACTACATAAAATAATTCACCAATTCACGGAAAGTTTATCTTTATTACGAAGAGGATGAGCCATTGATATTTTATTTGTGGAAGCAGAATAAAATGATTCGTGATAGGCCAGAAATAGTTTCTCTTTTTCAACATTCTCGAGGAGTCAGGGTATGATTTTGGTGAATGTTCCACAAAAAGCTAGTCTGTAGAAACGGTCCTCCTCACACCTCTATCGGCCACGGCCAAGAGTGTGTTTCAATGTAGCGTTGTGTGGGGTTTGCGTATGAGCGTTTATCTCTCCATCGTCCGCCAAACCACTTCGCTCCACATTTCACACCCCGCTCCATCCCCACCACGCCCCAGAGAGGGAGAAATACCCTCACCCCCCTCCGCTCCGCTGGACCCGCTCTCCCATTCATTATTTAGCGGCCGATTTGCAAGCGGGGACGGAGCGGTGTGAATGGGCAGCGGGGGTGGCCGGCCGTGATGCGGAGATGCGCTTGCGAACCATGTTCGTGTCCTCCCTCGAATGGAATCTCACGCGTGCCGCTGTGCAGATGCATCCTCTCTCGTGAGAACTCTTCCAAACAGCTGCTTCTCGTCGTCCGGGAGAGTCGAGGGAGCCGAGATTTCTTGCGATGTTATCCGCGGAAATTGATGGTGGCGAGGTGAAGAGAAGGAATTATGTGTTTTGGCGGGTGGTTGAGGGCGCCGGGGTTGCAAGGGCGAGGGCGGGTGGGAGGGGAGGGTGGGGGTTGAAGAGGGGCCGCCCTGCCGCTGCTTTGGCCTTCGTCCTTTCCTCATTCCTTTCCTTGCGCGAATTCAAACAGGTTGCCTTTCAACGGAATACTTTGGGTAGATCAATTTTATGGGAGCTAAAATTTCAATTTTCCCTTCCCGAAGATAGAATATGGGGCCATTTCTCTTCTTTAGTGCTTCCTCTGGGTAAAGTAAGTTTTAAGTTTGTTTTTCCCTCTATCAGAGGGAATATTTCAGCAATTTTCATTGCAACCCTTGATCTGTTTTCTTGCCTCACCCGCCGTCTTACCCGGAGTTCCAAACCGGGCTCTCTTACCCTGGATGGAACTCCCAGTCATTTCTAATTTTGATTGAACCTTTTGTCAAGATGTAAACATACGATTTACAAAAATCTTAAGGGACTGCGGTGGCTTTTAGCAATAGGTTAGGATTCTTGGAGGATATTTAGTATGGTGATTTTATGTTGTCTCTTAGTAGTAAGTAATTCTAGTGAAATATGTGAAGAATTTTTGACTTACCTACTTATGAAATAAGATACCAAGAAAATACACAAATGTGTATTATCTTCAGATTAATTAAGATTTTAAGCAACCAGGAGTGAAAAATGTGTGTAGCCATCTTCAGCAGCCAATTTTCCAAACAAGATCAAAGATATTTAAATTTATTTTCATTTATATCTTTTTTACTGCTCTTACTTTCATAGGAAAGGGACAATTGGTAAAAAAAATATTAATATAATGGCACCAATGCAAGATAGACTTCACATTTATAATGTATTAGGCCATGCAATTTAAGTGAAACTACACCACGCACCTCTGCGCGAAAGAATTTGATTTGACATTCTTTTATTTGAAATGTGTCCAGTCTCCGCGCTTTTCTTGCGCATTTTGTGACGTATTCATCTCTTTTGTTCTGGAAGAACAAGTTTTTCAAAAATATTTAAAATTCTCCTCCGTTTGCCTTGCCAAACTGCGAGTTCCCTTCCCTTTCCTCTCGTCCTCCTCCCGAAATTGTTAGGATTGCAAACCTCAGAATCCCCCTTCCACAAACCCGCCCGCCCGCCATAAATTTCCTCTCGGAAAACAATGCCTGAAGGGCGAGGCGCGGCGTCCAGGAGGATCCTCTTTAAAAGCTCGTAAAGAGCGTCCTGTAGGCCGCCCCGGCGGAGCATGGAATGGCGGGAACGGCACACGGGAAGAGAAAGCCACCGAGGCTCCACTGCAAGGAGTCGATTAAACGCTGCCTCGCCAAGCGGTATTGGTATTCCGAGAGATATGTGAGACATATTTTAGGAATAGCTCATATCATGGAAGTATGGTTGGCTGAAAGAAAAAAGTTCAATTGTTGAGGCGTACGAGGGAAAGAGAAACGAGCAAGGTGAGGCCTCCCTTTCGGAGAGGAGAGGTCGAGGCAGAGAGAGAGAGCCGCTAAAGCAAGACAAACGGTGCTCGACATCTCCGCAAACGAGAAAACTGGTGTGGTAGGTGGTGTTAGTTCACAAATCTTCCGCCGGCCCCGTCTCGGCAGCACCGAAACACCCACAGAGCAGTTTGACACTTAAAGCTTTTCATAGCCGTATTTTAGGTTCAATCGATACATCATTCCGTCAAGAACCAACCCTAAGGCGGGGCCACTGACATGGTGTAAGCCAATAATTTTCCCTGCTGAGGAAGGGTGCAGCCATCTTTGCCGGGGTATGAGAATTACTCAGATCCAAATTATTCTGAATTTTAAAATAGTCGATGGAAGGCTGTGAGAGGGGGACTCAATTCCAGAGTAGAACGGAAGATGGAGCAGACAACGCTGCTCTCGCGGTAAAATCAACGGGGAAACATTAGAAAAGTGAACACGAGTAAAAATATAATGCACAGGAAACTGCTAACATGTTCGCACCAAGAAGAGCAATTACTAATGGCAGGGAATGGTTATTATTTGTTGGGTGAGAGGAAAAGACACCATTAACGAGAACTTGTATAAAAGTCAACCTATTCATCTATTGTGATAAAATAAAGGAGTGGAGTGTTTAAAAAATAAATAAATTATGAGAAGTATTCAAAAACTCTATATTGAGTGGACTGTTTACTTTGTACAGAAATTTTTGTGGCACACAAAAAATAAAACAATAACAAAAACTCAACTTATCACAATCTTAAGAAATAAACAAAAAGAAATATGTACAAAAATTATTTGGGTTAAAATTAACATAAAATGCTTATTCTTTACATGTACATTTTAACCAAGAAAACTGACAATAAATATAAAATAAATCGTGTCAGCTTCTCTCATCCGGTAAGTCACAGCGTAGGTAGGTACAAATTCATTGTGTGTGTGAATGCAGTTCCCTATTGGTGTTCCATGCTTAGGTGAGTCATGGAACACGTGACTGTTTAGTCATAAAATGAGCAGTGGCCGCCGTTTAGGTTCATAATCGTGGAGGATCTCCATTTGATTTTCACTTGCTCAAAATCCGCTAGGATGGCAAATATTTTGTTTTCCATCGCTTGATAATTTTTTTGTGAACAGGAAAAGGGTTATGTTGAGCTCAAGAGATTCAAACAGATTTTTTTATTCAACCACAACTTTTTATTGTTTTCTTTTTTCAAACACATTTGGACAGGCTCATCATGCACACTAGAACTGGAACACTACATGTACGATATCTAGGCTACCAATAAGAATTTTTTTTAAATTTGCACTTTGACAATTCAGACTAAACGTTAAAAACAACATACCACGAAAGAACGATGAGGTATTTCAATGTCTATATAAGCCTACAACCTACTCTTGTATGTAAACGAGACAGATTTCCACGAGGAGAGGTTTTCTTGTTTTATGCACAGAAAGGCAACGTGCCATTCAACCTTTTGCAGCAAAATTTTTGAAATATATTCAATTAAAAGAATTCTGAATAAATAACGAAAACAATTATGTATAATATATATATTATTTGCAATATTGAGATTTCAAAAGTAATGATCTCGTATACAGGCTATATACACGTATATTGGATGAAAGACCTAAGGAGATTTTTTGCTATTATGGCAGGTACCCTTAACCAAATCCTCATGGAGATCTGGCGAGAATGTTATATTTTTTTGTATTCTGCAAAACGTATAAAACAGACTTTATAATAATCAAAATTTTACTTGCGCCATAAATGAAAAGAGAATCTGGCAACTTCGAAAAATGCATATTTTATTCCATAACTAAATCCATTCCTTTTGCCTCGAAGATTAGCCAATCTTGAAAAAATATGGAAAATCCTGAATAAATTACTCATTATGCACAAATTTAAAACAGCGGGGAAAATATATGTGAAAATAATACACAATATTACCCACAAAGTTTCGACTCGCCGCCAGAAAAAAGCTATAAAATTATATTCACCAATGATTGATTTATATTCTTTCGAAGTATTTAAGGACGTATGAGACGCAATTACGAAAAGTCCAACATTTTGGCCAAATCAAGTCCTACATCAGGACCTAGATTTCCCGAGGACATTTTATACGTATACTTTTAGAAGGTATTTTTGGATACAGAAATAAGGCTCAAATTTTCTCTCCATTTAATGGAACAAGGTCTCGAGCTAATCGATGGTCCTCCATTAAAGTACACAGGCTTTCAATTTTTCTTACGTATCATCGGTATGTTACAACAAATCAATGACGAGATCTCAGTCTTTACTTCAGTGCTAAAATAAGAAAACATTCGGACACATTGCGTTGCCTGTCCCTCATTGAAGTTTATTCAAATATTTATCTAAATATAAATTACAGCATCGCAAAAATTAAAGTTTAATAATTCACATTTCCTATTATGTGTTAGGGATTTCGGCGTGACTGAGGTTTAAGCTTGACTGCACGTAAGTTAACTATAGTAAAATTGTGATATCACTCAAACGAGGTTACTTTACTTGAAGTTGGTAATCAGCATTGAAATTGAACGAAGGATAAAAAAGATAGCACAGCTAGGCTTGTCGTTTTGGAAAGGTCGCACTAGTCCTCTGATAAAAAACATTAAAATGCAACTCGATGAGAGTCCAAAATGATGATAAACACCAAAGTAAATTTGAAAGTACAAAATTTCACCGAAAATGCATGACAATGCATCAGGAATTGTTTTCAAGCTTACACCCTAAAGAACACATCACAAAATTATTTTCACACATGCATTAATACATCATTAAAAATCTAATCATTGGTGTATAAATTACAATTCGTCTGTACATTTTTACGTATACAACTTCAGAGGAATGGCAGCCAAGATTTGGTACGCTTTCATTTTATTTTTGTTCTTAAAATCTTCAAACGACAGCCTCCGGTAACTATTCTGACTGTGGTATAAAAAAATTGCGTAAGAACTCGTACGAGGTTATAATGCAGGAAAAACATTTCAAAAGCCCATGTTAAGTGATTTATCGATCGAAATTTCGCAGTCCGAAATAGGTCCAGCACTTGTATCATTCACCTGTCCGTGTGACCTATGTCTTCTCTTGAAAATACAAAAGCATCAGAGAAAAGGAAATATAAAAATTCAATGTTTCTGTTAAAATGCATTCTACCATTTTGCCACTTAGTCGCTCTTAGGCCTAAATAAAGTAAAAGCAGAACTTAGGCTGTAAGTAGGGAAAGAAAAACGTGTACTTTGGTATCCAAGTTTCCGCCTCTCTCTCTTGAAGCGGGAGAATTTGTCCATTTCGTCGTATCTTGTCTATCACCTCTCTCGTTTTAAACAAATGAAGGATACAACCCGCAGGCCCGACCCCTGACGTCGACCGCAACCTACAGTTTTTTTTCTTTTCTATATCGCTTTCAATGCAATAATAAATCAATATTAATTATATAATATTATGAATATCAATCGACTCGAGTTAAAAATATATTTATATATAATATATATTAATATACACATAGTATGGAGCGAGATTACACCCCGCCAAAGGCGAAGAAGCAAGGTTCCCTCATTACACACTACACGACACTTTGGACCTAGAAAACCTCGGTTTCTTTCGTTGAAAACAATCTCCCCTCGCACTCAAATATTTTATTTTTTGAAAAAACAAACCCCGATGCCACAAGAGGAGAAGAGAACTTGAAGAGTGGATTCGAAATATACGGTTCGCCCTCAACCTTATATATTAATACAATACTTTCCCTCGCCTGCAAGGGCGACGCGATACGCGACGAAATTACTCTTGTCACGAAGGGCGACCGACGTAACACAAAATTCGGTGCGAATCCCCAGCCCACGCAACGCGAACAACCCACACGCATTCACACACAATCACGCACCTGAAAAAACCAATGCGTTATCGCTCTCAACCTTCCCCATCACATGCTTAAGATGTCGGAGTAGTCAGAATGCATTCCTCCAATTCCATTTGCCTATCT
Source organism: Ceriagrion tenellum (assembly GCA_963169105.1). Lineage (NCBI taxonomy): Eukaryota > Metazoa > Arthropoda > Insecta > Odonata > Coenagrionidae > Ceriagrion > Ceriagrion tenellum. The sequence goes on from OY720632.1 coordinate 52,202,277, forward strand.
ATCGTGACTCGTTTTAAATATATTTACAGGGTGGACGTGACCCACGTGAGCTGGGTTCAATGCTCGGTACGACCAATTCCAAACGCGCGCCAATCGCTAATCCACTCTTTACTCTCCCCCCCTCCCCGGCCGCTCAAGTCTCCACGATGATGACCGAAGGCCGCCCAAGTGTCGTAAATCTAGAACGCCTAAAGGTGTTCACGGTGTTCCGCGTGGGCCTTCCCAGGTGGAGAGCCCGTTCATGAGTGGAGAGTGCACCCACACTCGTCAGCACTTCGCGGCGGCACTGTCAAAGCGACAAATCCCTTCCGGTTTGCCTTCCAAACCATCGCTCTTCTTCCGAAGTACGTTTGCGCCCGTCCGGAGGAACGAAAGAGGACATTATGGTAAAGATCCGCGAACAAACAGTATGCGCTAGTCTGACGCAACATGAGGGTGTGTGTGTGTGTTCGTGTGTTGTATAAAAAAGGAACATTTACATTAGGGATTTTTTTACATACTATCACCATTCACTCGCACAAACATCATCAATCTTGGCACTCAATAAAAATTGTCATTTTTTTTCAAGAAATGTTTGCTAGTCTTTTGTCTTTTTTTAGCAGTAAATCTTGAAAAATTGCACCACAATGTCTGATGCCTCCCTCACACTTTCCCTGCTTGTCCCTTTTTTCATAGATAATCATTTTTGCTGCCACTCGTCCCTCAAAGCTCGCACACGCATCCCCAAAATGTTCTCCCGTCTTCTTGCCACCGGCGAGAGGCGACCACACACTCCTTCCCCCATCACCCACTCCCATGACTCCCGCAGGAATTTAAATTTCGGCCCCACAACCAACCCGCTCACCTCTCTGGTCTTCCGATGAGGATGGAAGAGACCAAGACACAGTCATCAGAGGAGAGGGAGTCTTCGATGACACGCTCCGTCAATGCGATCCATTTCTTTCTTTTCGTTCGTGGCTGCTGTCGGGATTGGTGGGTGTATAGAATGGTGAGTGGGGTGTCATACAAATGTCGTGGAATGGGAGGAAGGGAGGAAATTTCGCCCATTTTCTCAAAAGAGAGAACTGACCTTGCATCATCTCCGCTGGTTCGGCGTCCACCGCTCTCAGCCTTCGCCTCCTCCGATGTCATCCGTCATCGAGTCTCACTCCTTCCCCTCTTCTCGCGGCCGGTCATTTCCATTGCACTCCCACCCAACATCTCACTTCACCTCTTCCCCTCCCCCCCCAAACAAACCTCCCACCCGCCGTCCCCTCCCACAGCCCTCCCGCAAGTAAATCCACGGGTTGGTGCGGGAGGGCGAAGGGGACTTTGGGTTTCACACACTCACCACACGTTTGTCTCTCCACGCACTAGACGAAAGGGAGACACTACACTGCGAATTGCCGCCGACACACCGACCACCTCCCACCGGGTCATGCACTTCTGAGGGACTCTCAAAAAAAATATATGTGTAGTTACATACGTTTTACACTCGCAATTTATAGATATATATACTTTTATATATACTTTACATAATCCAACACACACTGGGGTTTTTCGGGGATGAGAAAAAAATTCACTATTTAGACATAAGACTACTAGTTTGTTCTCGTTCTTTTTCGAAGACATTGCACTCAAACATTTTACGTCCACCGATGAACTAGGCATTGAATTGAGGAACCGCTGGCTCTTTGGGGGGTCGGGAAAGAATGGGAAAGGGGCTGGTGAATTCCTCCACTTGAGGAACAAATTAAGGCATGGAATAAAGCTTCAAGCTAACTTGCGCGGAATTCCGCGCATCTTCCTCACGGGATGGCTAGCTTTTGATGGGGATTGTTACAGGTTACAGGTACACAAGCACACACAATATCACTTGATCACCTAGTTCACTCTCCCACCTGACGTTGCCGAACTTTCGCGGGCACTTGCAAACTAATGAAAAATGACGGTGTTAGCAAATTTTTTGAAGAGAAATAAACATCTTGGGATACTTAATTGCTGAAAGGGGGGCGTTTCTTCCTAATGTTTAAGGGATTGCTGACCAGGCACCTTTTTATGGCTGAAAAAGTTGGAATAGGAATTCCACCGGCTTATTCTTCTGATGTTACTCCTCTCTCTCGTCCAGCAGACTGAAGTCCGAACTGAAGGTGTGATGCATAAGGACAAGATCACTGAGAAGACAGACAATTCTGCGGAAAGGGCTGCGGAGAAAGCGTGGACGAGACTGGTTTAAAGTAGAAGATGGTTCCGATGTCGAGGGCTCGCCAAGGAAGATTGCTCCTCATGAGCAAACTCCCTCCCTATCCTGTTGTTTCTAATGCTCCTTTCCGTCCAGGATGATGAGTTTGAGATGGTTTCATCCCTCGTGGCCGGATCTTAGGCCAGCTCCCACTGACAGCCGGAAGATTTCGAGATGACACGTTGATGACTGCGGGGATGGAGGCTGATTGATGTCGATGATGAGGCGAGGGGGCGATTTTTTGATGGAGGTAGGAGGGGCTTGCTGATGTGAATTACGGGGAAGGGTGGTTTATACAGGTGGAGCAAAGTAAAAAATAACAACCTTTAGGGGTTTCACACTCCTTTCACAGCAGAGACTAGCCTCGAAGTTGAGAAAAGGGAAACAGGGCATAATACACGAATAAAATAATCCAAGCCCTGGATTTCCTTTCTGAAAGTTTTTACTAAATTTTTTGTACACAAATTAAAATAAAAAGGCCAACGTGTAACACGTTTACTCCTTTCTTTTCCTTCCACTTCATCATCGTTTCCCTCGGGAAAGCGTCCTTTATGTCATTCGACGACCCACAGCATGCGAGTGCCGCTTCATATTTTACAATTCGATTCCCCGTACTTTGTCTCCCCTTTTTGATCAAATGTTACATTCCGTTCCATCAAGAGAAAGTCAATGTAAGAGTGAAGAGGGCGTGACTCAGGATTTTATTCGGTGAGGTCTGGAGATTAAATGAGGGGCTCTGGCTCATATACAGCTCGTGCATATTGTAGCTGGAGGCATTTTCGTAGGATGGTATCTTAGCAGAAAGGGAAATTTTGCGATGTTTATGCCATCTTTAGGAAAAATCTTGCATGGTGGATGAACTTTGAAATCATTTCAATTTCTTCAGGCGTCCAGATGGATTTTGACGACATTTAAACAACATTTTCAGCTCATACTTATAGAAGCAACATACTTCTTTCCAGAAATCAAAAACGCCACGGTGAATTTTGATTTTATATCAACCAATATGTGGATATTTTAACCTTCTGCTAGATTTCATTTTTTCTTATACATTCTGGAGCACGAACCTTTGACATTCCACAAAAGCCTAATGCCTTGGTGCAAGGATTCTTAGTTGTTTCTTTATTTTCCAAAACGTTCTGTCGTCAATTTCCTCCGTATTGAGTGCAAAAATCTCCGTTTCGTGACTAGCGTGGTCGTCATGAGCTTTCTTAGTTCCTTCTCTTGGCCCTGCACTTCGTGCTGGGGGACCTCGTCCCAAACGGGAGCTTGTGTCGTCGACCTCTCCTCGTCCCAAACCGTGACCGCCGCCGTCCCATTTGGGACGCGGCCGCGTCGGCGTCTGCGCCCCGGGGAGGCGTCACGCAGGACCCCCCCTCCGAATGTTATACCACAACACCACTCTTCCTCTCCGTTTCATTTCATTTCTTTGCTCAATAGATGGGAGTGTCAAACGGGGGACCGGGGCTCGACAGCTATTGCGGCGGCGTGGGCGGCGAGTCGGGCTGCATCCCGTCGGGTGTCTGCCCGGATTCCAACTTCGCCTTGTTCTCCTTCTTCCACTTCATCCTCCTGTTCTGGAACCAGATCTTTATCTGCCTCTCCGTGAGGCAGAGGGCGTGAGCGATCTCGATCCTCCTCCTCCGCGTCAGGTACCGGTTGAAGTGGAACTCCTTCTCCAGCTCCAGCGTCTGGTACCGCGTGTACGTCTGACGGCCACGCTTCCTCTCTGCTTGTGGGAAAAAGAAATGGGAGAGAGAAAGAGAGAAGAGAGATGGATGAGAAGACTCGCGAAGGCGGACGTGCACAGTGACGTGCATGCAACAAATTTTATCCAATGAACATAAGAGAGGTGGAATTTGAAGGAATGGAAGCCTTGATGAATAATTATGCGAATCAAAACTATTTAAAAATTAATAATGGGATAATTACCCATTTTTATTATTATATGTCATGACAATAAAATCAAATCAATAATTCAAAAGTTGATGTGTTGTGTTATTTAATTATTACCTTATTATTCTGTTCTCGTTGTAAATTCTCAAGAGTACATTTAGGAGGAGGACACACTACCATAGAAAAAGTGAGATCAATATAGAAAGAAATATTAAAAGACATTTTTATTTTTCCTGATATCCCCTAGTAATGGTTAAATAGATGAGTCCTAGAGCGTTCAATATCTATCACCAAGTTTGACCAAGTTGACACTACTTTGAATAGTTGGAGCTGGCTAAAGAAAAACTTAATTTCGGCTAACGTAAGTAGAACTCGTGGAGTTATTACGAATAAATTATAAAAAACAATGGGAAGGATTTTGCTATTCTTTATTCTTAGTAGTGCTCTGTCATGCATCTAGCAATAATAGAAGCGGAATAGTTTACTGCTTAGCTAGGATAACTCATCCACTCATCTAGGCATAAAACGCGCAAATGAACTTTTAAATTAATACTTGTTACACTGCTCTCGCGATTATTTAATCACACGATTACCCTATAAGTGCATTGGATGTCTAATAATAATTACCTTCAGAGAGACTGAAAAAATAGATACTATGTTGCGGTATATATAAAATCGTTCATTTAGACTTGAACAAAAACCAAGATATTCGGGGGAAATATTAGAAACACTGATAAAACTTATTAACGAAGAATGCTATTTTCGTGTAGTAAGTGATATGAGGGGAGGAGGAAATATAATGAGTATATAGTTTATTTATAAACTTTCCTCGGCCTTCAACTTTTTCATTTGTTCTTTACTTTCTTCAGTTTCACAAAAAGATTCTCGGCTGGCGGCAAAATCCGAGAGAGCGCCCTAGATCGGGAGCTTACTTTAGCCGAGAGTGGAGCCGGGAGATGCCGAGAGCCGAATGCTCCAAGTGTCCCACTGACCGAACTGGAGCACAATTGCCTTAAATGTCCTTTTGAGGCTTTTGATACCTCATGAATTAAAATACATAGTAAAAAAACCGTCGAATAGGAAAAGCCGTTTCGAATACCTCAGCGCATTGCATTTTGAGCCAGGAACAGGACGACAATATTAATAGCCAATTACCAATTGATTTACAGTCAAACTTTGTTTTATAGTAATATGGTAATTATGATTGTTCAGCTGCTGAGACCTCCCTTCAGCCAAATAAAATACTAATTTTCAATCATAATTATTTTTGACACATAACATTAGGAAAATAATAAACTCTTTCGAGGATATAATATTTTAATAACACTCAATATCATTATTTTTACGTTATTAATAGATATACGGTAGGGTATGTCAGCATACAATCACATGCCCTGCTATACGAAAATATATTTAACTTGATTGACTATTTTTTACTACAACCCTAGTCATTCCACAGCGCATATTTTCAACTCTGAGCTTCCTCTGAGCTCTGGAAATAACCTGACCATCCTTTCTTCCACTCCGAACTTTAAGAGGCCCTCGAGTGAACCTTATTCTTTTCAAACTCGGCCTCTTTGCCATGCTCGAAACGGTTGGCATATTAAATTAGATCCACATCCTCCCGAGGTGGAGGAGGGATAGACAGGAGGGAGGAATAGACAAGGAGAGGGTGAGACCAACTGAGGAGAATTGGGGGAGGGCGGGGGGCGTTGGGAGGAGAGGTTTGAGGGGAAAGATGGCGAGGGAGGTGGAACTTGGCGGTTAATTATCTTCCCATCAAAGTCACGGCTACGGGAAGGGAATGAGGGGGCGGAGGAGGGGTTGGGCGGCGGCGTTGGTGGTGGAGTATGAAGTGGTCTGCTGGGAAGGAAGGGAAGGAGAAGGAGGACCCGGGATGAGGAAGAGAGGACGCAAAGGAAGGGTTGCTTCGAACGGGAGGGCACCCATAATGATGTATGGGTCCCTTTCCCTCCTCCAACGAAGAAACTTTTTCTTTTTCCTTCACGGGGGCGAGCACGTTAATACTGACCTTAATTTTATTCTTACAGGGACTCGGCCCAACGATCGAATCGAAGTTAAAAGACACAAGCTGTATGGGAGGAAGCAGCACTTTGGTACGCGGGCCAGGATATTGTGGAAAGTGGTACAAAGAAAACGATTAATAGGTTTTGAATAGCAGAGAATTACAGTTTCATAGTTTGAAACAGTTACCCCTGACTACTAGTGTTTGTTTATCCTAGGAAAAGTTACATAGTTCATGAAATTGACTTAACAGCTAATTTTAGGGTGCCTGGAGTTACCCATTGCGTTAAAGTGTCTATATTTTTTATTCTGTCGTAAAATAAAAATACTACTGGTTGAAAAAAATATAACCTTTGAAATGATGCTCTGTACATAATTTTAGCATGTACAATGACCCAGATATAAATTTGCAAAGTTTAGTTGCACATTATTTTGACGCCGATAGTACATGTTTGCCTGTATAATCATCAGTAAATCGACTATTAAGGAGTTGGCTGCACCGATAAGCCGATATGGGGATCTAACTCGAAACATGAACCCATGCAAAAAGGCCAGATTCTTGGAGACGTATTGTGAGGAGAAATTCCACTTTACGGACAAATCACAATAGAGTTCCAGAAGGAACAGCTAGAACTTATGATGTATGACGGGAATATTTATCCTCACTACTGTGCTGTCCTTTCTTTCATACTCAAATCATTTATGGTCACGCAGATCGAAAGTGAGGAGATCCAGGGGAACATGACCCACTTTGTAATCAATCAAGTCAAACTTCCCTTCCATGAATTTACAAAAAATAATTCAAAGATAAGGAAGGGTATGAAAAACACTACATGAGGTTTGGGCACAATGCCAGCAATACCGTCATGCCGTCCAAGTCTTAGAGGGGATTTTCAGCCCCGTCAAAATTATATTGATTAAAATACATGCACATTAGATCCATGTAGCTACACTGACGCAATTTGCTGGAGACGATATTAATTTGATTTTGACCATTAGCGTAAAGCATTTTTCTAAGGGGAAATTCTGCATCCTCTTATCTTTCTCCAGTACCAGCTCCAGTGATATAACATGGCTATTCTGTTTCTCTTAGTCTTCTATTAAGTCTGCGAGTCACAAGATAACCACTTAGACTGACTAAACGTATGTATGAATGAGAAAGTTAGCATGGCAGGTACGTTAGTAGCCAGTCATTACCTAATGAGAAGGGCCAAGTCTATTTCTACTCACCGATTCATAGATTCCACAAAATCAAAGTGTTTACCTACCCATACTAGATTTTCGATATATTATTCGGAATCAAAGTAGATATGTGGGTCACATTATATTTTGAACGAAGAAAGCACAACCCCTATATATACACCATATAGAATAAATTACTTAGAATAGATTTAAGCATCAAATTTAACTGATCTCATGTTTCCCTTCCATATACGATAGTGGATAGTGAATCTCTCCCAAATCTTTGAAATATAGCACCTAGCACCCTCTGTCCGTGGCTCTCGAAACCAAGAGGTCCCGAGAACGGCAACCATCGCCCTTTCCTCTCCTCCTTCCATGTTCGAGAGTGGGGGGGGAGAGAGGGGCTCTTTGGGGGAGGGACAGGTTTAAGCAGGCCGACGGATACAAATGAAGGCCTCCGAGTTCTCCAATGGCGTGGTCCGGGGAAAGGACGCCTTCGACGCCGCCGACGCCGCCCCCTTTGCCGCCGCGAGGACTGGGGCGCCCCCCAGCACCGAATGGCACGCCCTCTCGCGACCACCGCGTTCCTACTCTCGCCCGCTCACACGCATGCGAGCCGTGCAGCGGAGAGCAGGCGCCCCTGCGTGCACCGCGCAGTCGAGAGGGAGGAGATCACGTCAACGAGGGAGTTAAATTCGCGCTCTGTGAGAGTGAGAGAGATTAGATGACGCTGCAATGCCTCCCCTTCAACACAGAGCACAATTCTTTGCGACATAAACATTCTAAAGAGAGCTTAATGCCAATGCGACTGAATACATCTCGCTTTTCTTCCCCAGCTCCATTTTCTTTTTCCTTTCTCTGCCCTTCTCATGGAAACGAAGCTAACACCCTCTTACCCCTCTGAAACGTTGATGACACAGAAGAAAGATCTCTACAAATAATCCCTGATGGAGCTTAAAAGTCCAAGACCACGTGACCAAAGAAGATTAGACCCCTGCTGTCCTCCATCTGTTCAAAAAATGTCATAGATCTCGGACGGATTTGAGATTCTATCCAGTAAGAACTACTAAAAAGGAATAAATTTTGGAAACAATAAGGGGTATAATTTATTATCTATCGAGGACCAATGAATATCTAATGCTTGGGACGCTGATAAACAATTCAATAGGCTAAGAATAAATACCATTTTGGATATTCAAATTAATTATTAAGTTTTACAATGAAGTCTAGGCGTTAATAGCGGCAACATGTTCATTCTAAAACACGAGTATTCTATTTTCTTCAATTTAGATCCTCACAACTTTAACATTTTTATTTACATTAGTAAAGCTTTTAAGAATCAAGACTAGCTCATGGATATAACATGATGACCCAAATGTATTTCAAGTGGGAGAAGCCTTTGAGAAGAACGTCTCGAATTACTTCCATGAACATCCTCAAGGAGAGGTCAGAAAACTGAAATAAGATTTCCCTTTCCGAGACCTGATATAAAATAATATCACTGAGAAGGGGTCAAATACTAGGCATTTTTAATGTATAAAAATTTAGCCATGAAAAACTCATTGAATGGTAGCAAACTTTAAAAAGTGCACCACCTTTATTTTTTAGACCTCGTAAAGTGACTTGAAAGAAACACACCGCAATTCCTATAAAGTACTGCAAAAAAATCGTTTCAGCATCACTTAAAACAGAGCCGCTTGGGAGAGAAAACCAAATATACTCGTTTCTGCCAAAGTACTTCCATGGGGAACTAGTATAGTTATATACATAGGCTTCTACATAATTTTCTCAAAAGACACCAAATGCTACTTAAGGAAAAATCTATCATCATGGTGACATACCGACAACACTAAAGAGCCTCATCCAAAAACGAGTTTGGAAAATTCTGTTTTGACATTTAATTCTCACTGCTATTATTCGAATTCTCGCTCGCAGATTGAATTCAACGCGATATACATGAGGGCAACCACATTATTTGGGAATCCCACATTCATTAAAGGCCAGCTCCTTATCGCCAACCGGGCAGAGACCAGACACCCTAAAAGGCTGAAAACACGAGCCGATACTGATTTTCCGCCAGAGGCTCCCCGCATCCGTGAACGCTAATTTGCCAGAGGGTATTCCTCCTTTCCCCTGTTAAAATGATTGCTCGAGTTTTCGCAACGGCGGGGGAGGGGGGGATAGAAAAAAGGTGGTAGCGGGGAAAAGATACAAGGGGACAGCCGCATCTGAGAGACATTTTCCTACGTAAAGCACTTTTCAAAATGACCCGACTCCATGGCGAGGCAATTCCGCTAATGTACTTTTCGCTTGAGAGGAGAGTGGATGGGTGGGGGAGGGCGGGGTGGATAAGGCGGGTAAGGGGTGGGTGTTGGGAGGGTGGGGGTGAAAAGAGAGAGAAAGAGAGGTGGGAGGGTGTAAAGAAAGGACAGGAAGTTTGCAGAGCTGGGGAGGCGGATTCGTCTCGCGAGAGGGAGATGGTGGTGGTCCAGCACGTGCTCCCGGAATTTTAAAGAGAGGGGAAGGAAAAGAATAACCTTAAGGGAGAGGGCTTACAAAGCAATGGTTACCAAATGACCCACCAAAACAAATTCAAATCCATTCACATTCCTCTCTCCGAGTGAATGATTTCAGCTGGTAGATGAAAATGCAATTTCCTACCCTAAATTTCTCATACACTCTACTTTAGAAGTCGATGGTTGAACGGGTTGATATGGGATACTTCTAAGGCGTAGGTCACTGACACTTGGTGTAATCATAATCTGTTCTTAAAATTCATATTCTGACCATGATCAATGATTAACTCAACGTATGTAGTAAAAATGGTTCAATTACTTCATCAATAGCAGGTACAACAAGTTCTACTCGATCAAATTCAATGATATTTTATCGGAATCGCAAAAGGTTATAACTTATCGACGGAGGGAGTGAAATTCCACTTTACGAATAAATTTATTCACTAAATATTGAAATAAGAGCTAGCAAAGGTAAATTAAAACCTGCAGCATCCAATAAAACGTTTTTGTATTTAGATTGATCGTTTCGAAGCATCGAGATATTGAGTGCAGACTGGTTGCAAATAGAATGGCGATTTTAATTGCAAACATGATAACTGAATGAAAGCTGAAGTGAAAGCTTTTTTTTCGGGAGGTTAACCACGTTTTATTACCGAAGCCCTTAGGTTTCTTTTTTTTGTTTTTTTTCCTCGTTAAATTAACAGGATAAATACTAGCATAAGGCTGTTCCAATGGTTTAATAAAAACCCCTTGAGCAATATCTGCGCTCGCAGTTGCCGTCGGCGTCTTTTTTCCACAAGATTTAACAAGTAATTCCTGCTATCCCTAAATCGATTTCAATCAAAAGGGAAATAAATTACGAGCATAAATTTTCATTAAAAGCGCCACTCTCCGGACCCGCCGCCTCGATAAAATCTCCGTCGCACATGAATCTCATATTTCCAATGCATATTTTCTCAATCGGCTTTTCCCGCATCCGTGCCGACCGAGGGAAAGCAAAGGAACACGCCGGAGGGCTGGGGAATGGATTATTACACCCTCCGAACACGGTGGAGAGGGAGAAGGGAGGAGAATGAAGGAGGACGGGCAGTCGAGCATCGGGAGTAAGGAACCGGGAATGGGGAAAGAGTTGGTACGTACAGATCCGTTCCCCTTGGAAATCGAGGATTAAGGGGCGGATACAGGGGACAATGGCGAAGAGGAGGGGGGAGTCTCAGGTGGTTACAGAAAAGATCGCGGAGGATGGACGGGAAAGAAGAGAGGGTGGGCTTCGTGCTTTGGCGAGTGGAGTAGGGAAGAAACGAAAGTGGAAGGTGAAACGGCAGTGATTTCCGAAAAAAAAGGAGGGAAGAATGGAGAGATGCGAAGAGGTGGAAAAGAGGACGAGGGCGAGAAATAAGTAAAAATCCGTGGAAGAAGGGTAGGGACGAGGGGTTTGAGAAGAATCTCGGGAGGAGCCGTTGGAGGAGGAAGGGGGGGGGGGCGTGTTAATTATTCGCTCGAGTGAGTCGCACTAATCAAAAAGTCCAAGAGGGCGAACGGGAAAACGGGAGGCGAGGCAAGTAGAGGAGGAGGTCTTCCCCGGGACGGAAAAACGGAATGGGGAAGGGGGCCGTTTTAATGGAAAGAGAACGAAATTGCAGAGGGTGCGGGAGGAGAAGGAGGAGGCTTGGGTTGACTCCTGGAACTGATTGCCACGCACCCAGAAGCATCCAAGGTTCTCCCCTTGAGCGAGCGGCTAACTGGTCCCGTCTCCCCCGGCCACCCCCAACCCCTCACGCCATGGAATTCCTCGAGTACAAACCGTATTCCTCCTCTCCTTACTAACACTCCCACTTCCCATCCCGACTCGTTGACCCCGAAGCCCAGTTCAACCCCCTATTCCCTCCCACTATAACCCCACACTCTTCTATACCAGTCTTCATTCCAGCATTCGCACAAGACCTCTTACTCCTTTCTCATCCTCCTCCTCTAACTCCTGTCCTTCCCTCCGCCCGATCGTAGTCCCTCTTCGTCCTCCCATATCCATTCCTCCCTCCTCTCCGCCGGCTAATTGCATTTGCACCGATCCGGCTCTCTTCATTCCGCGGAGTGCATCCCAGACAGGGAGACTCGATTGGGACTCAGGTCGAAATCTCGCTCCGTTGAGATGGGCTCCGCTAGACAATCGAGTCTCTGGAGTGAGAAAGGAAGGCGCGAAGAGCCAGTTAGCAGTCGTTGAGTTTAGCAGAAACACTATCTGTCGACGGAGAATATACGTATTCCACGGCTGCTAGTAAATGTACATCCCACATTAAGCTCTTCTCCAAAAGATTCTTGTCCGAATCAATTGAATCGTCAGCAAAGCAAGCCGCAGTAACTAAGATAGTAATGCATTGACCGTGGGCTCTTTCTCCGACACTGGAATGGATTATGAATTTGGAGTTTTTTAGGGATAAGATCATAATGGGATCTTCGCTGCATTTTGAATCACTTCATACCTAAGTCAACCAGTCATAATAGACGAGTGAGCGTATTTGACGGCTTGGTTATTAATAAGATGCAAGTGGAAACATTATCTTACAAATAAATATAGAAAATAAGGAGTTTTGAACAATATCTTTTGAGCAGAAGCCAGTAAGCTTCAAAGAAATAAACCTCGAACGAATTTATTGTAACCGTTAGGACCGCCATTGCTCGGAAGACAAAATTCGTCGTTGATTAACGAAACTATTACTAAGTATATTTTTCATTCGTAAAAAAACAAAGCAAAATGTCCGACTGTAATTCTCAACCATTTAATCTTTCTACCATATTTTATTTCTAATATATTCCTGCATTGAGATCTGCTAGGTCTACAACGGACTTGGACGGTTTGGACTCGCAATCAAGAAATTATTTTGGTTTCGTCCCTCGATAATCACCGCACTCAGTGGGAAATTCCACTCAAGCGCATGGTCTTTGCTTCCGATTTCCAAGCACATTTCCGGATAGTAATTTAAAAAAGGCAATAACGATGACTTCCGCTCCCGTCGATCCTATCATTTTCTTTGGACCTCCCTCTGCGACACTGGGTGTTTACACTCCAACATGAGTAATTCCACCGTTTCACAAGAGAGAGTGTGCCGCCAACCCCTCGCACATATACATCTCTCTGTCCTCCCCTATACCCTCAGCCTACCCCCTCACCCGCAGCCGAGCTACCCCCTTTGCTGCTCCTCGCATCCACGACCCCCACCCTTCCCCTCACGACTCCCCCGACCGCCGCCCGACCAACCGACCCACCCTTTGGAGTAGTAAAGACGGGGGCGCTCTCGCTAAACGCAAGCTGGGGCCTTGCGCCGCCATAAATCGCGACTCAACAAGTCCTCTCTCGGGCCCCGCGGAGGGAGAGAGAGAGAGAGAGAGTAGGGGGGGACTCTTCTCTCTCTGAGGAGAGAAGGGAGAGGGAGGGAGGGAAGTGGGAGCGTGAGGAGAGGGGATTAAGTGAGGGAGGGATATGGTTCGCGGGTGGAGTGGGCGGGGGAGATGGGGGAGAAAGCTCGAGCAATGCAAGGAGGATGGTTGGAGGGGGGTGAATGGGCACGGGAAGGACTCGACCCAAGACGAAATTTTTGCACCATAACGGAAGATCATGAGGCAACAAAAAATGCGGAAGGCACCTGTTCACTACACAAGAAACACTGATTTGCTGGTGATAAAAAAATATAATACTGATGGCGCAATAACAACCATCTTCTGGGCATTTATTATTTCTAAGGTTCCTCAGCAACTGAGAAAGTCAAAGCAAATACTGCATGCCACCTTTTCTTTTATATTAATATAAATAATGTTTTCTACGATCGCTTGCCTTAGCCATCATTCTGAAAAAGCATAACAAGTGCAGATTTGTTTAAATAATGTTTTTTTCAATTAAGAGTATTTCCAGGTGAATCCACTTTGGCTCCATTCCCATTAAAGTGACGCATTGTGATGAAAATTTTCTCATAATTTTTTAAATACAAATAAAAAGAAATGGACAAGGCTAAAATTTTATAGATATTGAACTCCCAGGGAGGAATTAACTTCCTTTAAAAAGTATTTATTTATTTATTTAAAAAAAATTGTGAAAAAGATATTAATATTAGAATAAAAAACAACGTTGTCTTCATGCTCCACTTATTCTTGCATTTAAAACGAAGTCCTTGAAGTCAGTTGATCATAACGGAGGAAGATATTGTAGCATATTATCTGTGAATGGAATATGTACAGAGAAAATATTGTGTACACAATTACATATGAGGTTTGTTAGCCAAGAGGTAACTTCCATACCGTAATCTTCATAATGACATATTTTTCAATCAAATACATAAAAATAATAAATAACAGGGTCTCGGCGATGGTTTTCTTCCCTTATTCCAGCCAACAGGAATGGGCGGAACAAATCCTTTTGCCATACAAGCAATTGAACATTTTTAGTCAACATTTACTAATTTTAATTCCCTCCAGTGACTAAGTCATCTCCTGGGGGAGTTGGGTCCATTCATACCCGCGTAGAGTGTCGGTGACCGATGTCTACGATTATTCTACTTGAGCGAATATTTAATAAACACCGGGAATAAATTGAAGTTAGTTGCGGGCCTTGACGCTCGTGGCTCTGAGACCGCTAATGAATTTACGATTACGACGCCAAAAGACGAATTAATCTGTCGCCGCCACGCTACAACCTGCTGCGTTTATGGGAAATTGCGGCCGGGTAGCAAAGTGGGAGGAGGTAGGGTGCTACGGGGAACGAAATGGGTCCCAGCGGTGCACAACGGGAGCCATAACTCCAATCTCTCCTCCCCCCACTGCCTCCACCCACCCTCCATCAAAACCCCTTTCCCAGCGCGCATCCTCCCCCTACTCCCGCTCCTTCTCCCGCCCCCAGACTGCTAAACGGCCGGACCGAATGGCCAAGGCCCGCATGGCCCGCGGCAGGGAAGGGTCCGCCGTGAGAGAGAGAGAGATACACGGGGGAGGGTTGATTTCACAGGGGGTGGCGGAGAGGCGGATGTCGCCATCCCCCCTCCCTCTCGTTTGGCGACCGCCGAATCAGCCCCGAGTTTAAAAACACGTCTCGTCCAACGCGCGACCCCTTCCATCAGTCTTCCACACTCGGTTTAAAGCAATTTCCCCCATCGGCGACCCCCTCTCCAATTTGCGGGTCGAGACCCTCTGACGCTTACCCCTTTCGCAAACCTATCCCCCTCCCAGACCACTCGCTCTCTCCAGGGGTAACAACATTCCCCCCACTCAGTGCCCTAACAACGGCTTCACCCTCCCTCTCGCTTTCCTGTTCCTCCCATATTCCACCTCCTCCGCCCACGGCCGCGCCCGGTCCGCTACCGCTCTCTCCAGCGGCCATACATCTCCGCACCACATCCACACCCTCCTCGATCCTCCCGCACCCGCCGGGTGCTCTCAATCTCCCGCTCCTCCCTCTGCCCTCCCCATCTCACCCACCTGCTAGGCGCGCTGGGGTGGGGAAGCAACAGGAGGTTCTGCGGCTTATCCCTCCCACCCGCACGGCCACCCTCCTCCTTCACGAATCCTCGTTCCCCCCACTCGTCACTCCCCCCTCCTCGCGCCCCTAAAACACTCCCTATACACCACCTCCGCCCCCTTCCCACTTACCCTCGCGGCGCACTTTGCCCCCGGCACAGATACACACACTCACATGCATAAACTCCAAAGCGCCACCCCACGTTCACCCCTCCCTCTCCCAAAACCCCTTTAAAACTTGTTCATCCTTGTAAATCGTTTCCGCGCGACCTTTCTCAAGAAACACTTGAACCGGACCCTTTTTATCCCCACGGTCCCCGAGCCTCGGTTTTACTTCAGCGACCCTCCGGGGTCATCGCTCCGATCGCAATCAGAGCGACTGAGTGCGCGAGCAGTAAATTAAGAATGGTTTTTGCCATTCAGCCGGGTGGAGGAATATTCATTTATGCTGCCAACTGAAGAATGAAAGACCCTGAAGGTGAAAGTAATGAAAGGGGTATTCATGAAAGCCATGTCTGCGACTTTGTATGGAATAAGGAAGGTAGATCAATGTCGTGGAAATCTGGGCATAGTAAGTAGCAAAAATAGATGGAGAACTGAACTGCATTTATAGATGGTATTAAGGGTATAAAAACACTCTTACTGAATGGTGGATTAAAATCTGGTATCAATGGAAGATGAAATTCAATGTTTTTCCCTAACATTTTGGTAAAATCAGTATCGTAGTCGGGAGAGTTCGATAAGATATTCTTTTGTGAAATAAAAATTTATAGAAAGAAGAGAATCCATGAACGACAATCAATAATTGATGTATGATGAGACAAGTGAAAATTCTTTGAAGGGTAGATATTTTAAAATCCAGAAAAGAAAAGATTTCGATAGAACGGATAAGTGAGGGATAATTGTGACGCTGTACTAATTAAATGAGGTATATATAACAGGAAAAGGAGGAATAAACGATGAGTAAATGGGCTTGGATCCGACGGTGCTCCCTCGACTACTGCGCAGCACTCGAAATGACTAAATACCAGGCTAGTAAATCACGAGTGATCAGTCGAATGAACACGACCGACATTGTCTTTCAAAGAAAAAAAAATCAGAAATTAAGTTGCTTTAGAGGTGTTTTGTCGCGAAGATTTCTCCCATCGATAAGGTAACTATGTTTTCTTTCGAAAGTTTCATCCACTTTTCCCTCCCTCCCTCGGCTCTAAAATCATCCTGAATCTATTAAGAGCCTGCACTAATGTAAGGAATGGCTAAGCAAAGAAGCACAAGGGTTATTAAAACGTTTACGTTAATGGAATGAGAATGACCGGAAACACGCCCAGGAACGTCATACCTATACGTTTTTGAGTGGGGACTTTCTATCGCCCAGCTTACTCAGAGCTATTTAGAGAACGAAGCAGAAGAGGGTCCGATAATTCCCTCGTGCTCCTTTCTGCTCCCCTCTACCCACCGGGCACAAAACCTTTCCGGCACAACGTCACAGTGACCACGTGGGTTCTGTCCACCCGTCTCGGAGGGATCTCGGCACAGGCGATAAATACGCAAGTGGCATGTCGCGATCCACGAGATGCAGGACAGCGATAGGTGACGATTGCTGTCGCGCGCGCAGAATTTCAAGCAGCTATCGAGGTTTGAGGGGCCGTCGAACGGAGACGCCTTCGGAATCTCATTCCGCCGGGACTGAGAGGTGTCAGTAAAAATAAAACTCTCCGATGGGATGATGGACGGGACATGCGAAGACGAGGAGAACCTTTAGCGCGGGGAGGATTTCCATTCTTCACGAGGGTGGCGAGAAAATCAAATGAGTCATCGGACACGAACGATACGCCACTCAGGGAGGCGGGGCCGTAAAGCGACAATTCCACTTATTTCAGAGCCTCTGGGCAAGACCATTTGATTAATCCGCCCCTTCCTCGATAGAGGATATTTTAGATGAATTTCAAGGTTGCTTTCTATCTAAATGGCAACTTTTTTTAAAGAGCTCTTTCTTTTAAGAACATTTTTAAGAACATTCGGTAATGAAAGAGCCAAATATGGAATTTAATTAATGATTTTTCTCATGATTAAAACTCATAGTTTCCTATTAAAAGTGAGGTTTTGCTATATCAGGTTTCCCTACTCTTTCAACCGTACTTCGAAGTTAGATGTAATTGTTTTGAATTAAAATTTACTTTAGAATGGTATTTATTTTAGAAATGATACGATCACTAAATATTTAGGAATCTCTGTTAAGGACTTGATGAAAGTATCTTAAGACAAAAAAGACATACTGATACCTTTGTCAAATGGTTCTCCATAAGTTAAAAGTTACTTCTTAGACACAGTTTGGCTATATGAATTTTAAATGTATTCTTTTTCTGCTTTCTATAAGACTAATGTTAGTGCAAGTATTTACTCAATTAAGTGAACAGATGAGGAAGCTGAGTACAAAAGCTCAAGGAGCATAGATTTCTACTTCAATTTTCTTAGAGAGCTGGTTCTTATTATATAATACCATGGACCTTGAGCATTCTTGTATTCACCAAAGCCTCTTATCCATATCTTTATTTCATAAACCATTTGTTTTCACGGAGGTTTATATAATTTCCGCGCAAAAAATTACTCCCAATAACTCTCGGTTATGTTCTACGTCACACTTGTCATACCTTAGGGATGTTTTATTTTATTTTTCCTGGAAGGAGAGCTCTCTCATGAAGTCAAGTCAAAGACATATCACTTTACTTAAAAATAACCATAAACCGCGTTCAAAAAAGGAAGACTTTTGGTTGTTGCCCACATACGCATAAAATGAATGTTTAAAACTCGGAAAGGAAAAATCATGGTCATCCCTAATTGCAATACACCACTTGAGTCTCTGAAGGGACTTCCTGATAGTAAATGTTGTAAAACTTAAAGGAATAAAGTAAAGCTCCACAGGTCTCTTGGGTCTTTCAATTTCTTTTTTAGATGCTGAACTACACCTCAAATTGGTGAAAATAAGCTAAAAATAATTCTTAGGCAAATCTAAACGTCGCAAGGCTAGAGCCGACAATAAGATAATGTCATAAACGCAATGCATTCGTACAACTCATAAAAGCCTGTATTAAAATGAAAGAAGAATAACTATCATAAATTCATTTTTCTGTTTAAATAATTCAGGAAAAATTTCAGGAAACAGTAAACTACAATGGTAAAATGAAATAAAAATAGACCATCAACTACCTCACTTAAGTTTGCCATCTAACACTGCTATTCGATCATTAGTATTATTAGTAAAACAGGCTTAACACTGCTTGATAAAATAGTTTCAGTTAATTTAACAGCTAATTTAAAATAATTTCATGATTTAGAACTAATAAATTTGAATCAAGCACGAAACAAATGATAATGGTGGTCATATAAGTGATGCAAAATATATTCCAACACCATACGTTTTCAGCGATTGACTATCTTTGAATGAATGTATTTGTAATAGAAGTTTTATCACGTTGGCCCAGTTCGACAACCCTTACGCCAAAGGACTTCATTCAATCGAATCAAAACAATTGGGACTCACCGAACTGACTCCGCATCCAAGGGTAAAGTGGACTAGGAAGGTTGGCGCTGGGGTTGTTGGCTTGCGGGGGCGTGTGCTGCTGTTGGGGGTGCGGTGGCGGGGGCTGCTGCTGCTGGACTATCGCCTGGGGCTGCTGCTGGTGGTGCTGCGTCACCACTTGGTTCTGGTGGTGCTGCTGGGGGTTCACGTTGTTGTACATGAGGTGAGTCTGCTGCTGGTGGTGGTTAGGCGGGCCTCCGTTGCCCACCATTTGGTGGTGCTGCGGCTGGTGCTGCTGCATGGGGATCTGCTGCTGATGGTTGGGGGGCGGACTCACGCCTCCGCCCATCACCCCGGGGCCCCCGGCCACCACCACCGCGCTCGCCTGCATCTTGCAAGTGGCGTACTGAGGCGGTGCTTGCTGCTGCGGCTGTTGCTGCGGCTGCGGGGGCGGAGCCTGCTGCACCCCGACCGGACTGTGGTGGTTGTGGTTGAGCGTGTGGTTGTGCGTGTGGTTGTGCGTGTGGGTCGGAGGCTGCGGCTGCTGCTGTTGCTGCTGCTGCTGGGGTCCGTGCTGCGGGGGCATGTGCCCCGCCGCCGCCATCGCCCCGGGCGAGTTGGGGCGGTATCCGCCCCCGCCCCCGACTCCCACCCCCTGACTGTCCACCATGGGATTGACGACGCCTCCTCCGCCGCCCCCTCCGCCCCCGGGGCCCTGAGTCCCGTAGTATCCGAGTCGGTCGTACGGCGGGAAGCGGGGGTATGGTGGCATGCCGGGCGGGGGCTGCCCAGCGGCCGGTGGCCCTCCATAGTGGTGCGGGATCCCCTGCCGAAGGCTGGGGTCACCGCAGGAGGGGTCCGGCGTGTTGACCTGTGCGGCGGCATAGTGATCTGGGGTGCCGTTCCGCAGGTCGGGGATGTAGGAGTTGGCGAAATATGAACTCATGCTCTCCAGCTTGGACCGGTTTTTATTTTACACTTTCCACCGAAGAAAACTTGGTCCGCGTGGGGACCTTCTTAAGCCTTCTCAAAGGCCTAAAAAAAACGATTATTCGGTGTTACCCCTCTATGAGGGGTGTCTGTCTTTGGTTTAACCCTTCTTCTCAACTTTACCCGATGGCGAACAGGTATATAAGCAGGAAACGATTATTGCACACTTTCCCGGACCAACACCCTCGACACAACAACTCTAGAAGATGATGTCGCTATGCATTGGGAGATCAAAGTAATAAAAAAACACAGCAAAGGCTTATTTCCCTTCGATTTAGCACACGATGAATCTATGGAGAAAAATAATTTCTTCTGCTCTTTTTACAAAATGGTCGAATTTTCCAAAGGAGAAAACTTTCGGAAACGGACTGATCGCTCACTAAAACGTGATTGGCCGATACAGTTATTTTTTTCTAATAACTATTGAAAACGAAAATTTCCCTCCTCAGTCAAGTGGCAATCCTTGGGACGTACAACTTGCAGAACACCATCATACACTGCAGAGGATAATATCTTCGGTGCACACTGTCGTTAATTCACGGCACCGATGGGTGATGATGTGAGGGCGGTGGATGGGATGACTGGGGAGTATGAAATGGGGATGGGGGATGAGGGGGACAAGACTTCCGGCCTCGTGGCTACCGATCCTCCGCCGACAGTCTGCAGCGGTGGTGGTGCTCGAAGGCCTCCCGGGCGATGCGAACGGTGGACCTGGTCGCCGGCGCGAACCGCCTTCCCCTCGTCTTACCTCCGCGCACCAACGACGACGTACTCCGGGACGGCGAACTGGGACGATTGGAAGAGGCGAGTACTGAAGACGATCCCTCTTCCCGACGAGATTCCCGTGGCATCCGCCCCTGTGCGATGAAAAGAGAGAGAGAAAGAAAGTGAGAAATGGCAAAAACACTGGAGACAAGCGATGGACAGGAGGAAGTGGTGCCGCGCGCGGGAGCCGTGCCGTCCAAACCATTCCCACAAAACTCTCTCCCCGCCTAACTGATCCGCTCCCTCCCCCAACCCCTCAAAATACGACCGAGCGGAGTGACTTAAACGTGGAAAAAAACGTGCGAAAGGAAAGCATCGCCTTCTCTTGTGATGTGGAGTCGGCACGCGGTGGCAATTCATATAACTCGCATCTTGTGCGTTTTTTTCCAATGCCCCCACTCTCTACGGAGGCTGTCGCAAACATTTCCCATACATGAATAGTTTTTGGAGAAGGGGTGACGGTAGGCGCGCGGGTGAGTCAAGGACTTGTGTGTTTAAAAAAAACCAACAAGCTTTTCCCTCCCAACAGCACGAAAGATATGGGAAGGGGAAGCCATTCCCGAAACACAGAGACCTCTCCTCCCTTTCTCACACCCCGATTCTTCCAAGAAGACAAAAAAAAGACCTCAAAAGGGAACCGCAGTGTACACACATTGGTTACGCCCATACCGATCGCTCGTGAGGGGAAGGCGGCTGAAACTCTTCGATCCCCGGCCATACTCATTCTCCCTTTCCCTCACCGCTACGTGGGTCGCGTCCCATCTCGTTCGCTTCAGCCACCCTCTCTTGCTCCTTCCCCCCGCACTTCACTTGGCCCCTTTTTCGCCCGCCGCGTGGATATCTGGGCGATGACAAATACATATCACCTCTCTTTCACTGCAAACAGAGGGTCCCGTGTGCTTCCCACTAGAGCTGAAGTGTCAATAATCAGAGCTCATTCTCTACACCTATTCCCGCTCCCTACCCTTCCCCTTGCCCTCTCTTCTCCTCCAATTTCCTCCGCTCACCGTGACGAAGTCTACTTGCGGTCACTTTGTCACTCCTCCACCACTGATGCCAACAGACTGAGCTGAAAAGTAAATCCCATAAATCCACAGGGAAAAACTCTGGCGTTTCCCACAAAAATCCACGCCCGAGGGTCTTTTGGCATGGTGATGGAAGTGTTGCAATTTGTTGACGCGCCCAAGTCAAAAACGTCCGTCTCTGGACAGCTGCATGATCAGATGTAGCGAACGATCTTTGCCGCCTTTGAAGGCAACAAATCACATTTAATGGCAAAACTAAGGCTCAAAACCAGCAGGATTTAAGTACTCTACTAAAAAAAGGAAAAAGGGTGGTACATGTTGTAAAGGCTTCCATTTTACCAATTGTTAACAGAATTACAATTGGAGAAATAAATCTAAACTTAGCATTCAAAAAAGACATAGGCTTCCACCCCGGAGGGAGAGATCGGTATGAGAATATTTCATTAAGTTTTTTCTATACCATTAAAAATATTTTGTTAAATCACAATAAGATAAATGATGTCATTGACAAGCGTTAAAATAATAAATTAAAGGCATTTGAACGACAATTTTCTCACCAATCAGCATTAGTGAAATAATGAAAAAGGCGCAGTTTGATTCGTTGCGAAAACAAAAATATGACGCCTCCGATAGCATCCCACAACTTCTTAACCCTTGGAATACTAATTAATTGCTCTCGGTTTTCGGAAAAAGAAGAAATAGGGTTTAACTGTCACGAGAACGTGAGATATTTTATTGAAACTTCCCCTCAAGAGAACTAATCAAATGATTTATATTATATTTTTTAAAAAGTTATGCTCTCCCTTGCCCTCTGGGAGGTCCCACCGCACCCCAATCCTTCCTCCCAACTTCACCCTTCCCACGTCGGTTTACTTTCCCCCGAATAACAAATTGCCCGGATTGCCATCCCTTCGGACCTTCCAACAATGGCCAGAAGGTTCGGATAATCCACCTCGGTGCGTATCTGCATCGCGGAGAAGAGCTAGAGGGAGGCTGTAGAGGTGAGGCCGAGGGCGGAAGAGAGAGAGGATGGCAGACGTTTTAGTGGAAGGTTGAGAAGAGGTGGGGGAATCGGGGTGAGACTGGGGGTAGGCGGGGGGGCGTGACGGTCTGCGGGAGGACTGAAATCGGGGGGCTGAATCTGGAAAAAGGAATCGGGCGGGCGAATCGATGATGCATGGCAAGAAAGGTGGCGAGCGTGGAGGGAGAACCACGTGGGAAAAGAGGGGATTATGGGAATGAAGGATAGTGGGTGGGTGAGGGTTGGTTTGGGAGCGAGGGTTGAGATCGATGAGGCGAGGGAGGAGGCAGAACACTGCGCTGAGTGCGAAGAATGAGGTTCCGGGGAAAAAATTCATGAGTCATTTACGAGAACCATTATTCTGGGAATTAAGCATGAGTACGTGGAAAAGCGTGAGGTCGAGGCTAACAGAATTATGACCGTTCAGCAAGGAAAAGCCGCCAAAAGTTGTGCGAGTTTTCAAGTTCCGATTAAAAATAAAAAAGCAGTGGGAGATATGGCTTGTTTTCGGTGACCCTCGTTTATGATAACACTTGTGAAAAGTAGGACAAAAGATGGTTATGAGTTTCACATTGAAATTCGAATTGACGGCAAACACCTCTCGAAACGGCCATTTAGATGTCCTTCGTACTTCATTATGTTCACCGAGTGAGTCGGTAAACACCTCACGAAAATTGATGAAAATGAAGTACCCGAAGGAAGATGCGTCTAAAGCCGAGTATAAGGTGAGCACAATAATTTTCCAATAGCCAAACTTCTCTCCGAGAAAATCTCCCAGCAAAATCAGAGAGCGGAAAAACTTTGCCTCCTTCTCACTACCACTGAAGGAATAGGATTCAACGAAGTAGGATGTAACATAAAAGTTCTTTTTTCAAACTTAAATATTAGCTCGAGAGAGTATTTGACAAAAAATTAATTTAATATTGACAATAAATGTAATACCGGACCCGAAGAAAATGTGGGAAGATAATAAAAGCAAGGCTACTCAGGGAGATATGTGGAAGGGAGGATTAAGGATATTGACCTCGAGTACAGCGATTAACTGCGGAACGTAGATTTTAGATTTCCATTAAGATAGAGATAGCTCGCTTCGCCCCCGTTATAATGGGGGGACTGAGGGGTGGAATGGAAAGGGTATCGGAGTTAGGGAAAGGGTAAACGGCGAAGAGAGAAACGGGGGATGCAAACGGAGGGGTGAATTGAGCTCTGGGGGAGGGGTGGTTTGAAGAGGGAAGAGTATGGCGTCGGCAAGGGGTCTGGGGGAAGTTGAAATCGCGGAGTGGTTGGGATCAGGAGTGGAGGAGGTAATGAATTCGATGTAGGAGGCTGCGAGTGTAGCGTTGTCCGGCAATGAATCTCTTACTCCCCCACATACCCTGACTGCCTCCTCTCTCCGGGGCAGGATGCTCTCTCTATCCGCCCATGTCCGATTCTGACGCCCCTCCTCTGCTGAATTCGTGGGGGTGGGATGGTGGAGAGATGGGATGAGGGAGCAAGAAGGGGTCCATCGCATCCGGGGAGCGCGCATCCAACGACCCTCTTCACCGCCCACTCACTCTGCCGCCCACATACTCAACGGAAATCAAGAACCTCCCCCGCCCTCGGTGAACATAATGAAGTACAAACGACGTCGAAATGGCCGTTTCGAGAGGCTCTCGAAATAAATCAAGGGGATCTTGCCCTAAGAACGCACTTTGATCATCAACATTTACTTTTTGGCGCGTGGATCTTTCGACCAAACCGAAGGCGTGTATCGAAATGGTTAACATTTTGATAACATACGTCAGTATGTATATCGTTTTGCTACCTTCGGAAATATTACATCGACATTCTATTATTAATATTGCAGGAAATGTTGCTGAGGTATGCTTACCTACACACTGAATCCAAAAGGGTAAGATGTATTTACTGCGGCCAAGAATTTAATATTATAACATTCTACAAGTATTTCGATGTATTTTTAATGAATTGAATAAATTACGTGGTATCATTTAAGGAGGAAAATACTTTGAAATAGTTAGCGAGAATTTCCGATCATTATTCGAAGATACAGAAGCATACTTTTACTGTTCTGTTAGGAAATTATAAGGCCGAAAATATATCGCACGATAATTTCGATGAAAAAAGATGATGAAATCTATTGATACTGAACTATAGTGTGATATCAAATTTTATATAACCCTGTAAGATGTAATAACACCTTGGCTAGACCGGTTGAAGCCTTGTTTTACTATTTATGGTAAATACAATGGTTTTATTAACTTATTATCAGATGTTGATTCTCACCAACAGTAGTAAAAAAGTAACCGTAGGATTTAAGAAAAAATATTTTTTAAATATTAAAAAAACAAGCAACCATTTAAAAAAATTGAAATTGTTTTTGAGAAAACTCTAAGAACTCATAAATTTTACGAGATGGACCGGCGGCTTGGGGTGCGGCCTCGGAGGGGGTTCCCAAAGAAGGGGGAAAATATTTAGCCGGTCGAGAGGGGGGCGTGGCAGTGACGAGGTGCTTCAAAGGATCGAGAGACCCATCCCGGCGAGGAACAAGGGTGTGCGCGAGAGGATTCACCCGAGGAAATTGGGGGTGGGAGGGGGGGAAAGTGGAGGGCGGGGGGAACACGAGGACAGGATGGATGGCGGCGAGTGACGCTCTCTAGCAAACGAACCTCGTCCACAGGAACGCTAAATGTAGAGATAGAGCAGAAGCTCCACAAGTGGGGCTGTGTAAATCACGTCATTTATTGAGTAGACCCTGAAAACCCTAGAAAATCACAACTTTAAGATGTTAAACCGTTCTAAAAATACGAGAGGAGATGAAATTGAAAAGAGTAACATACACCATAAGTATGTTTTTGAATCCAAATTAGTGAAATTGTACCCTTAGGACTAAATTTGCGTAATTCACCGCGTTGGTATTTCGCGCACCAGTTAAAAGTGATAGTATTTGTAAATGTAAACCTAAAGGTTATATCACGCAATTTTTCTACAAAGATTTTTGTACGTGAATGGATTTTACGTCGATTTTGCTGTAAAAATACTTCTTTGCCAAGTATAATTCCAAATTCACAGCTAAAGCTTCAAAGTAGAGGAAATTTTTATGGTAGAAAAACGATATGTTTGCAGCTCGGTAGGAAGTGGCGAAAAAACAGGAAGACAAGTAATTTGCCAACACCCAAAAAAATAACCCTTGGCTATAAATACTCAGGCACTCTCAGCCAGTGCCCCAACAATACTAAACAGCATCCCAATTCAACTTATGAAGCCTCATGACCGAGGAATGAAAAGCGGACCCATTTACTTCCGCGCCCGACCATGGGGGTGAAGTGGAGACAGCAAGAAGTAGAAGCGTTGTAAAAGTGGAGCAAAAATAAAAAAAAATCCAGCTGCGCGCTTTTTGTGAGAACAATCCTAGCCCAAGTTATGGGAGCGGGGAAAAGTCAACAATGAGAACAGCAATGAGTGAGGTAAATAAACCAGTACACTTATATTTTCCTGCCGTAGTGCACCGAAGCAACACAGATTAATTGAGACAGCCTATCAAGATATCGCACAACGCAAGCTTGCCAATATAGAAAAAAATATGAAGTTATGCATCTTAAAAAATTATAAAATGATTGAAACAGAGGAAGATTGATTGTATCTAGGTTTTGAAAGCTTTATACATGCCTGAAAAATAAGACAAAATTTCACAAAAGTGAAAACAATAAGTGGAATGAGCATTAACAATTAACCAAGAAATAAATGCGCGAAAGTAAATGTAATCATTCTCGAATTTCGTTCATTGCAATTCTGAATTTTTTTATGTTTACTAAATCGATTCTGTCTCTTGTTTTTACTAGGTCATGTACTCATCGGACTTCCAGGCCTTGTGAAGGGCCTCTTCCTGTCAACCTTTGAGCGAAGTACTTAATTTCAATCTTTTCCTATTTCCGAAAGGGTATTGATACCCAGCGGGCTTCCACGAAGATCGACAATTAAAACGCATTCCTATAAAGACATGAACGTTGCGAGGGTGAAATGAAAGGGAAAGAAGCATGCTTGGCACAGAGGAAGGGCTTCTTCGGTGGAAGTGGGGGCGAGTGTCTGGACTGGCGGCGAGCATTGTCTCGAGAATGGATCGCGGGGAACGCATGCGAAAAGGTTGGCGCACGCGCCGGGCGCCTCCGACTCCAACCCCCCTTGGCGGCCCATTCAAGCGTGTCCACGGGAAATCGCACGTGGCGCGTAAGGAGGGGGTTGGGGGGAGGAAAGAGGCGCAGGCCGGGAGGGAAGAAGTTGGGAAAGGACGTCGGAATGTGATAAGAGAGGCGGTGGAGAAGTCCCCACGGGGGAAGAAGGGGTGAAATTCAAGGGAAGGCGGCGGAATGAGAGCAGGTGGGATAGAAAGGGTGGGGCAGAGAGGAATTCGGAGAGGAAAATAAGGAATGGAGGAGGACGGAGGGGAGGGAGAAGTAGATGGCTCCGTTTTCCGGGCACATCGCGCCACCTACCTGAATTAATAACTCCTCCTACGAAAAGGATATTCCCTCATGAATACCCCTCCGCGCTCCATAAATCCTTCTTCCGAGAGGGACTCCCTCTCTCTTCTTGGGAACCGATTTTTATCTACAAGGACCGCCCTTTTCGGGTGGGTGGCCTCTTCCTTGCTGCCGCAGCAAGAGGAAGAAAACTTCTCGAGCGATCTATTCAAATATTCCGCAAAAGGAATCGACACCAGCGCGCAAACACCACCAGCGGCTACGCCACCTAGGGCAAATGTCGTGCTCAGCCCCGCCGTGGTTCCTTCCTCCACTCCACGCGTACGAAGACGTGGCTTCCGCAGCCGCTCCGTGTGAGCCACTGACTGTGGTAGAGAAGGGAGCGGAGAGACAGGCACGAATAGGAGGAAGAGAAGGAGAGGATGGAGAGACAGAAAGGGAGGAGACAGGGTGCCCTATCGCTCGCCCCCCACCCCACCCGCTTGAATCGGTTTGAGTGACAGTTGAGGAAATGTTCGGTGGGCGGACGAGGGAAAGGGAACGAGAGTGTGGCAAGGGTTTCGCTTGAGGAGATGTCTTTTGATGGCTCCAAGGGCACCACGGATGGGTGGGAGGGCCCTTCTCTTCTGGAGACTGCGCGCCCAAGGGGGAAAAGGAGAGCAGAGGGGGATGAGGGAGACAAGGTTTCCGTTCCTTTCACTATTTTCTGGGGTGAGTAGTGCAGAGTAAGGGCGGGTGTGGTATGTGGACCAGAGTTTGGACCGACTTTGACGGATGATAAGAGTCAAAGTGCAAGGGGACAGAGTTTCGACCGGGAAACAAAGAGATGTCGCTCGGTCTTAAGTCAAATAAACTCCCTAAAGGAAAGAAATACATTCCAAAAAAATATAAGTTTTGGAAAGGATGAGCACGTCAAGAAAATGAGCTCTCTATATAGTATTAACGTACGCTCTTCATTCATTACCAAGCCACTCCGTATCGTTATGCTCTGAATATTTGCGTTCTTATGTATCATGTTGTAGAGTAAAAAACAGGGAATCAAAACTCAACCAACTTTAATAATAAGTCTTCTGATAAACAGTTCACATTCTCATGCATTATCATTATACCTTCTTTTTTGTAAAGGAAATCACGGTATAAGTTGATCTACATTTTTATTTATACCACGCATTCCAAAAAAGTTTTAATGTGGCGGCATATGTTTCCTGGAAGCAAGACGCCCGAAAGGGATGGACGCTTAGAGGCTTACGAAGACATATTTCGCGACCAATGCCGTTTCTTCTGCTCCACCTAGCCATGTAACACGATCCTTGTGTTGCGTTGACCACTTCGACAGCGGAGGTACGATGAAAAATCGGAAGGGCGTGTGATGGTGGAGCGGTCCAAAGGGGAGTGGGGTCACGGAGAGGGTCGGGGGGGGCAAATCAAAGGGGGTCTTCCGCCAATGGCTCGCCTTCCTCTCACCTTGGACGGAGCGCAGACTTCCTGACCACGGCACATCGGTGTGACGCGGGTGTCCTTTCGAGGAGCATAATGACAAAGGAGGTGGTCAATGGAAACATATGAATGCACGAATAGGACAAAGACGAGGATGTAGCAGATGCGAGGGCAGACACTGGCTGGACTACAACGTGTGCCAATCACTTCCATATCTATGGAGGGACAGTAACCCACGGCAATTTTTCTCAGTATAAGACTGGAAGAATCGGGGCAATTTTTCGCCGTCTTTAATGAAAATGTGCCTTAGATAGGCCTTGGGATAACGCATTAAGTTTAGTGGGAAACGAAAAGCTCCTTGAGGGATCATTTATTTCTTGGCTGGCGATATTCCTGCCGGAATTATAAGTTCACATCTTAGAAGTGTCATTTTGCGGGTTACATAGGTAGCAAAATTATGTCATATTACGAGAAAATTAGCCCAAAACGAGTGATACATTTTGCAAAACAGCTGCGTAATTGAGAACGTGCATAAGTGAAATCTTAATCGTATTTCTGTGAGGCAAGATCTGATGCAATATTCATATAATGATGTGCATACCACGCATAAAAATAAAACAAACTATTAGATAGTTTCTAAGCTTATGTAAAATTTAAATAAAAGGAAAACCTCTATATGGGAAGAACTTATTTGAGGCAATAACGCTTAGATCATTTGGTTGGTAGCAAACTCTAATGGAGTGGTAGTACGAAGACGCCATAAAAAATTGAAATTCATAGAATGAAGTTAACACGGAAAATTTTAGTGACCGGCAAACGTGAACCGAATGAAAGAGAGGGGAAGAAGAATGGTGCAACTCCTCCTCAGCTAATATCCCGACTACAAGTGCTCAGTGAGAGAACGCTCAGGGGGAATCGAACCGCAGGGCCCAGCACATTGCGGCTTTCGGTGCGCGGTTTAGTCGGAGAGGGAAGGAGAGGGTAGGAGGAGGAGGCAGGCAAGGTGCTCACTGCTGGCGGCGGCGTCTGCGGCAGACGTCTCCGAAGGAAAGACGCGAGGAGGAGGGAGAGAAAGGAGCGAAACGTGGAAGGAGATGAGGGAATGGACCGTACAAGGCAGGAGATGCGCCTGCTTTTCCCGCTGCCAATCAACCGGGGGAAGGAGGGGAGGGAGGGTTATAAATTACCAACCCACGTCTCGAGGCTGCCCTCTAGCAAATGCGAACGAAGTCTCTCCCGTGACCAACCTTGAAAAAATTCGAGCGATTTTAATGATATCGTCCACTCAAATGGAAATTATAATTGCGAGGAAAGTTGGAATCCAAAAGGCGGAGAGTAGCGACTTGTCGCGTGGGAAACCGGTGACAAGAGGCATTCGGTAGGGGTGGTCGGGAAGGCCCTTGGTTGGGAAAAAAATTTTTAATGACGTTCTGTTCTACGAAATGAGTCGGAAATATCGCGCCTCTTTGACTGTTCAACCTCCACCCCTCATTTACCACTTCCACAGACTCCATTTCCTCTTCCCGATCTTCCCCCGTCCCTCCCATCCCTATTCTCCACACTTAACCACCACTTTTCTGGGGGTTCGGTCCCTCTTTTTTTCGAGAACACCGATGCGCGCGTTTGCCAAGGATGAAGAGGACCACTCGAGAGAGAGAGAGAGCGGAGAAAGACAAGGGAGAAGGAGTGAGAAGTAAAGGGAGGAGAAGGCGGTGGAAGTGCCCAGCACACCACACCACTGCACCCGAGGCAGATGTTCAACACGTTTTCGCTAACAGCGGAGATTCCTCTCTTCCTCCCCCTCCCGAGCAGCGCGGCCTCATGTGTGGTTGGGGTTCTGGTCGGAGTGAGGGCGGTCGGTTTGGGGAGGGGGCGGGGAGGTGGTGGTGGGCGCAGGGCGAGATGCGCTGGAACCGCTGGGCGGGGTGGGTGGAAACTTAAAGTGGAAGAGGCATTTGCATTTAGCACTCGGAGACGGTACTATCAGCGAGGGAGGTTTTCCTCAAATGAATTACGCGTTGTCATCTCTCTAGAATCCCAATCCGGATATTCCATCGAGTGAGTTTATTCCAAATTTTCAAATCTCTATATTAGTGAATTCTATTCTAAACTTCCACCTCGAGGCATAACAAAAATCTGTTCACATACTTTTGCGCAGCCACGAAAAACGAGAAGTCATTGAATCATGGAATAAAACAGCGAGAAATATGATTCGTCGAAAAAAGGAATATTTTTTTCGTATTTGTTCGGCCATTCGTGAACGTTTTGACGCAAAAAATCATGAAGTTCATCGCAGTACTTGATCCAGTTTCTAATTATAAACACATTTTACATATTTTCTATCAAAAAATAATTAACTTCTCATGTATGTTAAGCACCAAATTAAATAGTAATGAATATTAAATTACATTTTAAGCCTCGACTATTTGTTTATGCGACTTATTTTTCAATTTTTAGGCTGATATCCATTTTATTAGCGTTAAGGGCGAATGAGAATTCCGTGAATTTGTCGGAAGTCGGTAAGTCTGACTATTGGAGAGCCAACTTCATCCCACCAGCTTTATTTTTATTTGAGTATTCGTCAACGCTCTTTCCATCTCCATGGAGATTAGGAAAGTACTTCTCTTAATTGTTTGGTAAGATTATTTACTGCGAATTACTTAACAAAGAGTAGCTAAATCAACTGAAAATCATAGAAGTTTTGAAAGCATAATCTGAAAAGTAAGGGACGAATGCTTGAGAAGAGAAATATATACAACCAGCAAGAACTTCATGACCGTAGAGCATGATGGATTAAGTATTGTAACTTACGTTTAATTATACCATCAACATAGCGAGGGAACACTTAACTGGTTTTTACAACAGGAGGAAGGATTCTTGATGTGAGCAATCATATACTTGAAAAACCCTCAGGGAAAACTTAACTGGGTTCTAATTACAAGTTGATTTAACGGAAAACCAGTGTATATGAATGAGTGGAAATAAAGAATTGAGTCAGCTCTTGTGATTCAAGGTATCTCGTTTAATGATGCTACTTTCCGCTGTTTTTCCTGGAAATTGGCCCCCCACATTCCCAGTGATCCTTCGGAGTGACTTCTATGCCTCACGAGCCTCATCTTCACCTCGAGCTTTATAAATCGCTCACGTCCCTCGGGTTATTTTGGCTATGGTTTAGTTGGTTCGAAGCCAAGTCCCTTCTGCATCTATCTTTTACTCCTCGCCCTCGACTGCCACTCGAGAAGAATGAACGCGTGATCCGGCGAAGATTAAGATTGGAAAAGAGAGGAAATTATCGATCGGAGGCACGCCCCTACGCAGAGAGTGACGCAGGCTCCTCTCGATTCATTCCCTTTGAGATATGACCAGCACAAGGTTGTGTAATAAGGGCGATGTTCACCGAGGACATTAATTCTTTCGTACCGGCAGTGTCAAAAGCGGGTTCACTCAGTTTCTTCAGAAATACCGCGCGGATAAAACGAAACTGCCTCCCTGGCCTCCCGACCTACTTCAGCCTCTCCCCGACAGAGGACCTTCCGAGTGCCTTTCATCAGAGCGACCACCCGAGCGAACGGATGGCAGACTTACGGCCTCCCTTGAGCGGTGTTGCCGCGCCTGCAAGTGTTCCCCCAGTAAATCGGAGGTCACGATCATCTTCCGTCGTATTCCGGAGAGGTCCGCGATCTAAATATGTTCCAGATTACATCAATGAATAGGTATAGATACCTTCTAACAGCCTGTGATACACTTCTGGTCAAACTATTCCAATTACGAGACCGTGAAAGCATTGAAATATTAATGTATACGCTCGTGCGCTGGTAACAGCGATCATTGGCGGTTCAAATGTTTACAAATACTCACTTTGCGTCTTTTGAGCTTAAACACAAACTATACCACGACGATTGAGACGCAACTTCTCATGTGATTTTTACCGTTTGCCGGCTGAGAGAAATGTTTCGGGGAAAAAAATTGGTAGTGCCCTTGCAGGAGCCATTATATTACTCATAACAAGAGGGAATACAATGATATGGTTGATTATAATTTCAAACTGAAAGAGACATCTCGGCCATTAGAAAGTCTCTTCCAAGGGCAGGTCTATACAGTAGGTACCTCCCTCACAAAATATAAAAGAGTGAGGCTGGACAAAAACTCTTTAACTTTAAAATTCAAGGTTATTTTTAGCACAGAATAAATATAACTGCCAAAGTGAAGTAGGAATATTGAAAATATATCATTCACACCTGACTAACCAAGTAAATGAGTGAAGGTGTTAGTCTTAATAATAGAATATGCACCCAATTTCATGTGGTAAACAAATAATAATTTTACAATCATCCAATATTATTAAGGACGTTCGATTCTATTAGATCATTGTGCGATAAGTTTGCATCAATTCCGTGCGCTTGAGGGAACTCAGGTCTAATAGATTCTTGAAATTTTTCGTTCGAGACACATTCTTGCATTATATCTTCTTAGGTAATCCTTAACTACGTTTTAGATTTGGCAAATTCGTAATCGCTGATGCAGCAGTATTATAGAGGCTCCTTATTTTAGTACCCAACTTGCTCTGATTTGGCTTATATGATATCTATTATTATGAAAGTAAACTTCAAGCTAATGTTCAAGAACAAGATATGTGGCTCATCTTTTGAAAAGCACCCAGATAGCTCTACGCCCAGTAGACGAAGTAATTTTCTCACCGTTTCTCCTCAGGTCTGCGTAGTTATTAATAGCTTCCTGACTTTTCCTTTCCGGCTAGAGCAATTAAACTGTTCCCGAGACCGCCAACATCATCCCACGCCAACTCAAACAGATGACCCATGCTAGCTAGCTAGGTCGTGGTAATTGGAAAATTGGAACGCGGATGAGACAGATCCTCTGGTACATGAGCTTAAATTGATATCGCCAATTTCAATCCTTCGATTGCACGTCGGTACACTAGGTCTGTCACATATGTCGCTTATAGTATATTCCACAACATTTTAAGGATACAAAAGACCTATTTGAAGGAAACGGGAAATTGATTTAAAGTATTTTTCACTCGTTTAAGGTTCATACACATACGGAAAGGGAAATTTAACTACCATATACTCTCATATACTTTAATTCAAATAGTCCTCCTAGTGCTACTTGGAGTAAATGAATTAAACATATATGAAGAGAATGTAAAACTCTCGGGTTTCCAACTGGGAGATGGTTGTTTGTGGTACCGACGTTTCGAAGGCGTAGTCTGCCATCGTCCTCAGGACGCCCTAAGAACTACCATCACCCGGTTTGAAATCCGAGAGCATAACTTTCTAAGCACTCGCCGGGAAAGCCTGAAATCTTACATAAACGAGGAGGATTTGTAGCTATTTTCCAGGCCATCGTAAAAATCTACATGCAAAACAATTTCTTTGCATTCTTTCCCAACATAATGCATATTGCACGATCGAAACATCTTCCTAGTCATCATATAAATATTAATATTATAGTAATAATAAAATATTTGGTTATGAGCTACCAAAGTGTCATTATCGCAATAAATCCCTATGATAACGTTCAGGCCATTAATTTGGAAGTCAATTAAACCCTTTGTTTTCGATTTTCAGGAAAACTGTGTAGGCATTCCCAAAGTTATTTTGGATGTAATGTAACGAATTATCTTCTTATGAGTAAAGACTAGTCAACCTACACACCAATTTGTGATAAAAAGAGTGGAACGATTCAAAATTTCCTGTCTCCGGGTAAATGGGAGTTTCAACGTTAGACTCGACATTAGTTCCTCAAGTGTTGGGGAGTCGAACTGGAAGCAGCGCCCTCATCTGTGGCGTCGCACCCCTGAACCACGTGAAGGTAGGACATTCCTTGCCCGTTCCACCTCAACCTTGACCGTCAAAGTGGTCAAGTCGGATGGGCAGAGATGGGGGGGAGACGGGGAGGTTGACTGGAAGAGAGCAATAAGGAAGAGGACGAGACCCTGTTTTGCGAGGAAAAGTACGGAAGGGAGGAGACACAAAGGGCACTGCGCCCATGTCTCCTCACATCCGTCCTTCGCTTTCTTCCCTCAAACCCCCCACTTTTCCCTCCCTCAACACCCCATCGTGTTTTACGACGTTGTTCATGACGCGGCCGTCTCAAAAGGGACAAGACCAAAGAGTACTATAGAGCCTTCGCAACACCTCCGCCGCCGCCAGGAATACCTTTGAGTCATTCTGGGTTCAAGTGCTTGCCCTCTGTACAGAATTAGCCCACAAATGCATCCGACTTTCATGACAGCACCTCTTTGAGGATTCTTCCCAACCTGCTGTGCGATAAATGACCATTCATGTTCCATGTCTCTAAAATATTTGTAAACAATTATTGACCATGCTCTTCCATTTTTCTCGCGTGACTCGCCGTGAATATTTTCTATGTATCAGTTGCATCGGTGACATTTGCAAAAAAAAAGTTTCTATTTATTGGGATCGTAGCTCTTGTTGAACAAACAGGATCTGCGAAAACCAAGATCAGAAAACATCTTGAGAATCTAACTAGTCCGTGGAGCTGTCAAACATAGGGATGATGCAAAATAGGTAAAGATCTGCTGGCTGGCACTTTGAAGAATTTACTGTCGTTCACATGTGTACGGATAAAATTATCCTTATTCTCGAGCTTATATCTAAAAATGAACTTAAGTTAACCGGCGAGAGTCCACGGAAACTTTCTGGCAATTCAAATGGAAAATACAGAAGGAAATAAATTACTGATGCTCATTCAAGCCTGCATATTCTCAGGCCACAAACAGTATTTTAGTTATGATCGAAGATCTTTCACAATTATCTTACTCGTATGGAAAAATGTGAAGTAGTATATGATGTGCTTCGGGGCCACTGATGCGAGAGGTGAACTGAGTTAAATTTATGTAATTAAAAAAATCATGAATCCGAATCTTTTCCCATTAACGATGGCTGATAGTTTAGAGTTCAAACTAAATTTAATTCCGACATGTGCTGACAAGCCAAATTTGAAATCTCAATGCTATATTTTTAGTATCGACGTGTTTGTATGCATGGAAAGCATCCTGTTCGATCAGGTTTTTACTCTATAGTATAGATATTAGAATTATATGTTGGAATGAACGAATAAGAAATTTCAAGTTAATGCCTTTGTTTTTTAATTAGCTGGTATCTACTCCTGAATTTGCAGGTATGACTTTTTCTTGCCGTCACATTTCCGCTATCCCGGTAGAGTGCAGTGCACACGCAAGTGACGTACGAAAATGCTTCCCGAGTACCTGCTCAGTTTAATGCACCTACTCTATGGGCCAATGCTCCCCTGAAACTTTCACTCTACTTTTACACAACTTTTAAACCCACCCTTGACCACTGAAGAATGCCAATTGGATACGACTCAGCCAAACAAAAACAAACCCTAACATTGGCACTTTCTATTTTCGTTTCCATTCTTTCACCCGCCTGCCTTCTCCCGAAGGCCTCCTATTCTTCTTTCTTTTTCGCTGCGGTATTTCCACCTTCCACCATAAAATGCACAAGAGCAAACCCAAGGTTTTTGGACCCCACAGTGGAGAATATTCGTCCACTTTCTAAATTTCTCCGGCCAACTATTCCTCTTCGCTGCTTAGTTCAGTCAAATCTTACATCTCAAGAAGAGCAGAGGGTGAAAATCTACGACAAAATACTCAGATGTGTGCACGTTCCTTCAACTGAGGTGTGTTCTTCACTGTGAGTTTGGCGATTAAGTGTCTTGAGAAAGAGAGTGATTTTGTTGAGTGAGTTGTGTCCGTGGATTGGATTTAATACGGCAATTGGAGGTAAGTTAAAAGAAACAAGTCATTAACTGGTAGGCCAAGGTTTAGTAAAATCTAAATATCTTTCTCAGGCTTCGCACCGGGTAATGTTTTCATAATCCGCCGACGTTTCGGAAAACGGCTTGTTTTCCATTTTCAAGGCACGTGTTATTTCCGCCGTGACCACTATAACACTGTTAGCGGATTATGAAAACATTACCCGGTGTGAAGCCCGAGATAGATATTTAAATATAATACACCGGGAAAATCTTAAATCATTTATTCAGTAACATCTATTTCCGACTAAATTTCATCATAAAATTGCGTCTCCGCGCATCACCTACTGAGAGCAAGTGACAGAAAACCGAGATGGTGGAACCTTTGAGTTAGACAAGATAAAGCTAGAGTCCCAAATAAACGTTTTAGGAAAGCCTTACATCCATAAGATTCACCTAAAAGATGAAAATGTACCGAGCTATCAAGCTAAATAAGTCAACTATTAGAGTACCCCGTAGTTCTTACGAGGATTTTAATTATCATCGTGGTCACACAGACGAGAAAATATTGGGTGTGTGTAAATTTATACAGGATGAAAGGCTGATATAAAAATTTCCGAGAGGAAAATTCGAAAGCAATATGTAAGTCAAAGTTACAGGATACCGACGTCCATTTCTCCACTAAATTTAATCGAGGGCGGAAGAGATAGATTCGTCGGAGGATGGTCACAAGTTTTACTTACCCTAACCTACCGCAAACCCACCATCCACTCTCGATGAGCGGGGTCGACAGGAGAGAACAATTGAAACAGCTTTCACAATTCTGCTTACCAAAGACGAAAAAGTTATTTATTGACAATGATACAAGTTTGAGATGGTCGATTATTAAAACGAAAAAATTCCTTTTCATCATTAGCTGTGCCTAACCACAACTTGTTCAGCTTTGTACTACGACAATGTCAAGATTTGATCGTTCGTCAGTTTATATATTTGAATCACATATTTCGAAAAAGGTTCGTTCGTATATTTTTAATGGACTTTTCCACAGTTTTTTCATTTACACGTGAGTTATACCGATGGGTAGGAGTGATATTGATTCATATCTGCTTTTATTCAATTTACCATCGGAAGTTTTAGAAAAAAACTGCGCTCTTACTTAAAACATTGTGACAGAAATTCACTTTCATGCATCTCCAAAAAATTCTCCAAAATCCGAGATGTCTTTTTTTAAATTTGCTATCCACTTATAAGAATCATTTTTAAGGATACAAGTGAGTTTATAAGAACGATGAAAAACCTATTCCGGTAGATGCTGACATTTATAATAAATGCATCCTACTTACATAAAACCAAAAAATTTCTTTGGAAAATAATAATTCTTTACAATTGCCTGCTGATGGCTATGTTAGTACGGGAGAACAAATGCCTCTAATTCGCGTAGAGAAATTTCCTACCGATAATTTTGCTTACTCCTTGATCAAATGTCAAAGTTATGAACATTCTTACTAAAGATAGTTAAGAGTTTTCATTCGCGTAACTACATGATGCAAATGTGAAATCAACACTTCAAATGCTCTCACGCATTTAAAATACACAAGACATAGCTTTGGACTGAAGATAGAAAACAATCCTTTTGGCAGGCATCAAATAATTCTGCAGAAAATTTGCGAGTCAGAACTCAATGGCTAAAAATCAGGTGCAATTAGAACATTTTCCTCGTAGTTACTACAACCTATGCTCGATGAATATTTTGAAAAATGTTTCGGGTCATACCCTCCTCTTTCCCCACCGTTATTAACGGTCAATCTGAGTATAGTAACTTTCAGGCATTCCTCTTCGTATCGCATCGGGTATAAATTGTGAATAATATATCACGTGGGTTCTTCTAACCGCAAGACATACTCAAGAACCACATCACACTGCCTCCTTCAAAAGCATTTGACCGTTGCTCATTCGCTACCGCATCATGCAAAACCACTCTTTCCAGTTGGTCAGAAGTCACCGTAGCGAAGGCAATCAGCCGCCACACTCCTATGTCTCGCATTCATTATTCGCGGTCTCGTGCATCCATTGGCAAAACGACTTTTCATCTGACCACTCCCGGTCACAGTGGTCTTCCTCACCGGCTGATCCCTCCAGCGCCGTATCTATCAACAGCGAGAATGAAAGGGGGGAGGGGGGAAACAGCTAGAGCCTCGACGAATCCTTCATCATTTGC
The DNA here is from genome assembly GCA_963169105.1 of Ceriagrion tenellum. NCBI lineage: Eukaryota > Metazoa > Arthropoda > Insecta > Odonata > Coenagrionidae > Ceriagrion > Ceriagrion tenellum. Next base: position 52,240,837 of record OY720632.1, read on the forward strand.
AAAGCAAAAAATGCATTATAAGAACGCACACAGTCGAGGCTCTTTTCCGAAGCTTTCCCCCTTCGGCCGCGTTCAGGGCGCGGATCCGTGGGAGGGCTTGTCACCGCCGCTTCGCCCGGCGACCTTCCTTCCAGCGGCAAACATTGCATGTGCATGAATATTCAGGTCGAACCGATATGGAGAATTTGACGGCAAAGAAGTAAAAAAATGAAAGGAAGGAGGTGGAGAGGGAGGGAGAAGGGGAGGGAAAGAACGAGCGGCGTTATCTTAAGGGAGGTATCGATCGCTCGGCGGAGTGGTTGTAGGAAAACAGTTTGGACGGCGGATTCCCTCTTCCGACGTCTTCAAACTCGCAGTAATATGCCAAAATGTAATCGCTTAGGTCTCTCGGATGGATACCCAGAGAAAAGAATAAATTTGAGGGTAGCCCGTATGAAACAATTAGAGCGAGAGAAAAAGCAATGGGAATATAACATTTCATCACTGCAATCTGGAAGAAAAGGATAGGCAAGTTATAATTTGAAAAGAGATCTTTTTGCTGACTTCACTCGCCGTTCTTTCTTTGGTACTTTAACCACGTACGTTCAAAGACTTATGATAAGAGATTTCGTTACATTTGATGAACTTAGCACTAAAACCTTTTCATGTTAATATTTTTCGCTAACTATTTGGAATATTGATTTAGAAGAGCGAAAACTAAAGATGAAAAATTACGGTTGTTCAGCAGTTCAGGTTGAAATACATCTGACGCCCCTATAAGACGCAAAAAAAGTACGAAATCGATCCACTTCTTCACTTAATATTCCTAAGAATTTAACGTTTTATTTTCAACTAATGTTTTAAATACTTCCATTTTAATATCTTTGGAAATTAAGAATTTTAGATATGACTCGATAGATGACATTAATCTTCAATGAACAAATTATGTCTAAATATTCAAAACTTACAGAGAAATTGCGATTTAGATGTAGCAATATATAAACACCTAATTATACTGAGACAATATAATTCAAATTGCATGGGAATGTAGATCAAACTAGTTGATGGATTAGTTTTAAAAATATTTTTCTGAGTTGTGTAGCCTAATTGACTCTTGCCTTGTTCAACTTTCATTTTCTAATTAAAACTTCTTTATTCAGTCTTGTTAAGAACATTAGTTTCTCATACAGTTTATATGAAATGCCAGATATAACTTCCTTTAGGTAATAAGCATGCTCTCATATTTCCAGAACAATAAATTGACAAATTAACTACGGAAAATCTTTTAACTTTACAATACCTTATGAGATAAATATCGAATGGTGTCCGGTCTGAAAGGCAAATCATTTAGTATACTGGTAAATATTCAGGAATAGCATTCCCCAATTTTACCAGAAGTTTGCTCCAAAACGCTTGAGGGAGGCTACAATTTACTATCTCCATAGGAGAATGCCGAGGAAAGGGAAATCCGGTGCTAGCGCCTCTGACGGTCATCGCTCGAACTTCGTGCTCGGAGCGATGAGGGCCGACTTTTCCCGCGCTCAAGGAATGAGACGGCAGCAGGGGGAGTGGTCGCTCGCGGCAGGAAGGAGAGGGAAAGAAGCAGACCGAGAGAGCAGTTCACCAGCGAGACGACAGGGAATGGCGGGAAGGGGGATGGCAAGAAGAGGGGGGAGGGGCGGGCGAAGAGACTCATGCCCCACCCAAACAGTGGAAAATATTTATGGCCGGCCATTACAATTCATCTCGTGCGGGAACGGTGGGGCGAGGAGCTGGTGATCTTCGAGAATGTTCAACCGGGAAGTGGAGGTCAGTGAATGTTTTGCACTGCTTCCGCCGGTGCAAAGCACTGAATCAGGTTGAAGTAGCAAGGTTAAACGCTGGGTTTTGACCGAATTCCTTTCCTCCTTAAGAGTTATGCGTAAGAGAGATTGTAATCGCTTTGAATACCTATGTCGTGGGGGCCAATCCTAAGGGTCACGCGAAAATGCTCCTTGGTGCAATATGATTTATGATGGTTAATCAACTCACCTAACACCTTTTTATGTCCACATTCTTCTACTTTCTTGGTCTGACTGATAGTATTTATCTAATAATACCGGGATGACAAAAAATTGGTACATTTGAACTGCTGTTTAAAAAGAAAAATACGTAATGAATTCTGAATGGTTCGAAGATAGTAGTGCAGGATGAAGCCGACTTCTTTTGTTTACACCACGAATATATGTATTTACTGAATTCTATTGCTGCGCTATGAGTGACACACTGCATCATACTCAGGTTTGATTTCGTAATTACCGACCCAATACATCACCTAGTCAGTAATTATTTAAATTAAAAAATGATTGCCTGTAACTATCTGAATTTCGTTTGAGATTGAAGGCTACTGGTTTGGCTGAGAAAGAAATGAAGGTAAATATTTTTTTCGCAATCATATGATTTAAACAAAAGCCATCGTGGCTTTTTCTGTCACGCAATTTCCTTCCCTTACCGGCATTGAACGTGTAAACTGATAGGCTGCATTTCTGTCAATGGCGTTATTACCTCGGGTGGGCATGACAATTTCCGCATTGCGCACAGTAAGTTCAAGAGATTTTCAATTTAGCCAGCGGAAAAGATGATATCTGACAACTATAACCGTTTATGTATCGTTAACATCATATTATGCAGATCCTCCCCGTCCGCACATTCCTAATGAATGGCATATCTTAGGGTAAAATGGTGATAAGCAAAGTCCATGAAGTACTCAGTCCGGAGGATAGGAAGGAATGACTAAAGGGAAAAATGATGAATGGAGTCGTTCGGATTACCGAGGTGCCTCATAAGCGTCCTTCTCAAGGGTCTTGCTTTCAAAATGATGAAGATACGCGAGAGGGAGAGAGAGAGAAGGTGGGGAGGAGGAGAAATGTGGTGAAGGAATTGGGAGGATGAAATGGTATGGAATGAGGCATAAGGCGTTAGGGAATGAATAGCGCGAGGGGGGAGGTGGAGGAATGGGAAGGGGAGAATGCGATGAGAGGAGCAGAATGGGAGAGTGAGCCGAGAGGAACGCGGCGCCGAATCGACTGCTTCCCCGGCCTGCAGTTTACGCCATCTCTCTCGCTCTCCGGCCAGCACAGCTGTTGAACCAGTTCGGGAACTAATTTATGGAAATTTAAGTGGTCGTTCCGTTACGGGGAAGAAGAACTGGAAAGGCGAACTGACTGAGGGAGAGATTGGAAAAGGGGAAGGAAAGCGATAAAAGGAAGGAGTAGCAATGAAAGAGGGAAGAAAGGAGGCGCAGGGGAGAGAGAGATAGGGCAGTAAGGAGCTGAAAGAGAAAGGGATAACTCGGGGGAGTGGAGGGAGGAGCGGGGCGGGGAAACCCTTATTTATGGCCGCTTCCCCGCAAGGAAAGTGAAGGAGAGTTTATTTCTCCAAGCACCGATTAATACACTGTTTAAAGAAGGGAGATAGGGTGGGAACAAGGGAGTATTAATCAAACCCGCGACGAAGTGTTATGCTGCGCTACCACTTCATAAGTTGACGGCGCGTCACCCGTGATGTGAGAAATTGGGGGAATTCGCAAGACGGTATCCAGCACGTGATGCGTTTCAAACACGCTACGGGGACTCAACGATTCTCGTAAATCGGCTGATGGTAATCTTACACTCTTTAATCGGTTGTTACGATACTTGCTATTGCCACCATGAGGCTTTATGTCCTGTGAGGCCAAATTGAAACCACTTCATAGAGGACAGTTGAATTCCTTCAGAGATAATATGGTAGCATAGAATATAAACCTACGAAGAAAGATTCAAGGTCTTACGTAGTTTATCATGCTGAGGGCACATAAATGAATTTACAAGAATTGTTATACTTTCGCATACTTTGCCGTGTTAGCTTAAGTAAATTGCACATTTATAACTTTACGCGCATAACTTTACGGAATCGATTCATATTAAAAACTCTAACTTCGTGATTCTGCATAATGTTCTTTTGATTCGACCCGGGAAACGTCAAAAATAACATAATCTGAAATAAAAAACTAACAGTTTTCCATTCGCTCACGAAATTAGGCTCATGATTGCTTTCATGCTTATTTACGTCAATCAGGATTAGAAGCTCAGTATTTATTAGCTAAGTTTTGTGTGGAATAGAACAAGGAAGCTGTTGGGCACATTTTCCCACGTTCAGGAAACTAGGCTTTTGAGATGGCAAGCAATTATTCCCATTTCCACCAACGTTTGAAAATAATTGCGTCGGATCGGTAGAAATGTTTTCCTTTCGTTTTTTGTACGTATTTGATATGGCTTGTCGTCGGGGACGCGACCCCTCAAGGACGATCCTCTCTCAGCCGGCCAATCTCGTGCGAAAGCACATCGATCAAAACTAGAAATGCCATCGTTTCTTCGCCATCCCTCCCTCTCTCTTTCGCCTCCGTTGACAAGACTCTGTTATGAAACTTGACTGGGGAAAAAACAGGAGGCGGGAGAGAGGTGAGAGGAGGGGGGTGGACGGACGACAAGGATGGCGACGATAAATAAAATAAAAAAACAACATGCCCACTTCCGCTGACAATTCCATTTCTACTCTTCACTCCTCCCGCCAGCCAGAGCGTCGCCATCCACACTCCCAATTATATCCATCTCTCTCTCTCCTCCGTAGACTTTGTTTCCACGGCCGGTCGGATTGCGACGTACCCTGGTCACCACAATTCCCTCCCTCCCGACACCACCCCCGTTCATCAAATTCCACCCCCCCCACTTCTCTCTCATTCCCTTACACTTCATTTCCCGGACGATCCGGGACCCTATAACTAAACCCGACCGCGAACAGTTCCCCTCCCGCCACGTTTCCATCCCACCCACCCACCGACGCGACGCCTCCTCCTCCCCAAGCGGCACTATCCATTCCGCTTTGATGGATAATGTCTCCCCTGATAGAGACCAAAACCCCCCGTCCTCCCTTCACGTGCAAACAGGGTCCCGAGCAATGAAAGTTAGTTCCTATCCAAAAAACCCCCCGATCCCATCACCACCACCACAACATCCCCTCTATCTAACAGCTCGACTCACAAGCCGCGAACGACCAACCTCCCACCACCGACACCCACCGCCCGCGATTTCGCGCGCGGCTGAAAAATAACTGCGCAACAGTTGAAATCTCTCTTCCTCCCCCTTTCGGGCCCGGCGCGACGAGGAGCCACCACAGGCGTTTCCTCCGCGATAGCGCGGGCGCGGAGATGGGCCGATAGGGCTCGCGTGGCCCGCGGGCACCACACCGCCCCCCCCCCCCCCCGCCAAAACATTTCCCCCAAAGCAGAGAGCTCTGGGCTCCTGCCGAAAAACATTCCACCGCTGTATCTTTCTCCGACATCCCTCTCCTCCCCCACTCTCGGCCGCCCTGAGATAGTTTGGTACAGGCAAACGGCGAAAAAATGCGTCGTCCATCCGTCCACGGGAATAGCCATCGGGTGCCATAAAAATGATTCGCAGGTCAAGGGATGATGGCGTTGTGCGGGTTGTGATGCAGAGTCCAGTCTCCTGTATTGCTCCCTCGCCGATTATTTGTTAAATTCGCTCTCAATCCCTCCCACCTCCCTCTCTATATCTCATGCTCCTGTATCTCTAGTGTCCGAGTTCATTCCCTTTCATGTATTGGTTTTTATTCTTTCACATGAAACATGACTGCCCTCATGATATGAAGGTATCAAAACGTTGTGAAAGCACAACCCCTAGAGAGATAAGAGCTGGGGAGGGAAAACAAAATATTTCGACGGCGCGTGTGTTATGGCAAATCGAAAGACGTAGGCACGGGCCGCAGTTAAATGACATCTGTGTACAGTTGGTGCTGAAATGGTGTACGAGATTTTGTCGAATTTTGTTGAGTTATTCCAGAGATACAATGTATGAATTGAGTAATTTTTCAACGCTAGACAGGATTGCACAGCGCTATAATTCGATAAAAATAACTTCAGACTTCACTGGCACTCGCTTTGAGGTAAAATGATTAAGAGATTTCCCCAGGGATGATAAAAAGAATTGGCTAACGAACAATGGTACATTTTTTATAGGTTCAAGTCAAACCACCCCGTTAGTTCCCGATGTAACATTTTATCGTGGTGATAATATCTAATTAAGCTTAGTGATAAAACATTTGTCGAGTTTATGGACAAGCGAGAGGGCCCTTCTGAAAAAATTGTAAAACGAATTTTGTTACTATGAATACGAAGTAACTCGACTTATTAGGAATTTCATTAGTTTTTTTTCTCTGGAGAACAGTCCAGAATTGTTTCCATCCACATTTCCCATAATTAGCACGGATAGTCAAGAATCCAATGAAGACATAAAACGCAAAATGTATATTTTTGTGCAGGCACTTTTAAAAGATAGATACTTGGAAGATTTCACGACGCAAAAAAATTTACTTCCGCACTCAATCGCAGGGTTATCCAAAACATTTTTTTCAAGTCGAAAGGGCATGTATTCCATTTTGACAAGTTTGGTGTTTTCCCCTGTTATCCCTGAACTAATAACGTACAGCTTTCTATATCAACTTTCCCAGACTCCCCGCAGTCCCCGTAAATACCACTTTCTCCTCGCATCTCTCTTTCTCTTCGTATATATCCCCCGATCCGCCACCGCCGGCCCTACCACCCACCTATCCGCGCCAACACACACACACCCCTTGCTCGTGCCTCCCCCCTTAAGTACCTCCCGCCCACCCCCGCCCCCCCACTCGCAGGCGAGAAATTAACGCGGGAGGCGCCCGGAGGTCCCGGGGGCGTCGTTGGGAGAGACCGCCATAAAGAGAGCGCTGGGCCGATGATTCCCGAATCCCTCCCGCTCCGTTGTCGTCACCACCCGGGGGTGGCCCGGCGGAGGTGAGTGAAGCGCAGCGCGGCTCTGTGGCCACAAAGCTCGCTCTCTCTCTCTCTCGCTCTCTCGCTACTCACGCCCGTCCACTCTTGCACATTCTAGTCTTTGATACCTCAAAATTCGACTCCCTCCCGCAGTTAGTCGTCTTTGATGAGAGCCCTTGTGCATGTAATGAGTGTTCATTTCTACTACAATTTTATCCGGTCTGAGCAAGCAATTAGGTAATGGATTTCGGTATCCGGGGTGACCCTTTGAAGTCTTCAATCAACGTAGTGATTGAATCTATTCTCTAAGTTCACCATAAAACTGCAGCTTGACTAGTCAGACGACAGCAGAAAAATATTAATGCAAAAATACTTCCATGAGGAAGGGAAACTCTAAAGAAAAAGCCAATATAATATATCATTCATGATTACAACAAATCAGATCCCTTTTTCTTGCATTATTATCAAATGACACGATATATTAATCAGGATACCTAAAGCATGTTATTGATCGATGTCGCGGAGTGTTGACTAGGAATATGTGGTTTCAGATTAAAAATAGGATATAAACTTTATGACTAGACCATAGTAGAACAGCATCCACGAGTACTGCAAAATGCATCCATGAGTCCACGAGTACTGCAAAATTACTCGAGTTAAAATTTTTGCAAATATACAATCGAAAATATATAGGCAAACATTCTGGAACCCAATAGGGGGTGGTCAAAAGTATTTCTTAACGATCATCATGTGATGTCTTCAAAACCATTCTGGGAAGCTCAACGATTTGAAATAATTATCCTGGGTAACTATGCAAAAAATTCATTTCATTCCCACATCAGTGAATTTTTATACTTGAATAGGTACTTGTCTAAAAATTCATACCACGATCTACTTCCGATATTCTTTTCATTCTTAATCTATCCGCCTGTTCCCTGGATAATTTATCCGTTTTTTTCCTTATGGGTAAGGTAATCATACTTATTTACATCGTACAAAGTATGATGACTACAATTCACTATACAAAACTTTAATGAGTGTTTACTTTCCGGTAATAAGTTAAATTTGGAGGAAGAGAAGTATTTTAAGTGACCTAGTCCCAGCCATATTTCCCGCTTGGCTTTAACTATGGCGGGGATGGCGGGATCCCTAGCCAAGGGATCGCATTGGCTGCTGCTGACGAGCGCTTTTGACGGAGGGGGAGTCTGCTTGGCAGAGACTAATGACGGTGGGATGGGACTCAGGGTTTGGGGGGTGGAGCGTACGGGCTATTGGGGCCGAGACCCTGCGAAGGGAAGCCATGGCTGCAAAAAAAGGATGGGGAGGCGGAAAATGGTCGCTTCTTGGAAGCCGATGTGCGGTTACCTGAGGAAATGGAGGGCAGCTGATTTAAACTCTATACTTAGGCTCTGGTCCACAATTGGACGAGCAAACACAATTACAGACTTTTGAAGAATGATAGAGAGCCCCCAATATGGGTTCACTAAACCAAGGGTATGGCACGAATTCGCAAATACCAGCAACAAATATGTTTTCCTATCGGTTTTCTATGCATTTTATGAATATATAAACTCGATTAAATGGGATCGCGATGCATATATAAGAGAAGGGTAAATGTGGTTTTAAATATTTAAGATATTATTATTTAGATTTTTGATGAAAAACATAATTGCACTTTCGTCGACTCAGCCTGGTATTCAAAATTTACTTATTCACCCCGTTTATCATAGCGTAGAAACCAAGGGAAACACTGCCTAAGTTAGCTGATTACTTGGCTGAAATATTGGCTATCCTTAAACAAACACAGCTTGGCTCAAAATGTCACTCGACACTACTCTTAAGAATTCATCGTCCCAAAATAAAATAATTTTCACTGATGGTATAGCTAAGCCAAATTTAGCTTAGTAGTTGAAATCTGATTGAACTGAGCAAAGGCAACGAGAAGTCTTCAAAGAAATAAAAATAATGATAAAGGATATATGGTACTGATTCGCTTTCAAACTGTCACTGAAACTTCACATTGTAATGAATGTTAAAGGGCAGCCAGTAATATTTATTGAGTCTAAGCATGAAAAACATAGTATGCAATGGGAACACAGGTCGTCGTCATCGTTTCATGCAATTTTTTCGGTTAATAGGATTTAAGTTGTTACAGAGGAGAGATAACGTAGTCGAGGGAAACCGATCTCACTTGAGCTAATAAACGGCGATTTTGTCAAAAGATGTGCATATGACCATAACCATCCATAAATCTCACTATGTAGATATTAAAATTCAGTTTGTGGACCTTTAGGCATCAGATACAAAAGAATAGAAAAAACCAATGATGAAGTTAAAGTAACTTGTACTATTTTCACCCATTTTCCTTTTGGGTAGTTGAAAATTATGAGAACACTATTCCTCAATCTTTTACCTTAAACAAAGGTCCGGCGTCTACATAATTTACTCATTTGAAAGAAAAAATTCTAACAAAATATCATCCGATGTAAATTTCTCTAGACGATCGGCCTTTTTAACGTGTTTCTTCGGATTAGATAAAACACTTCCTCATTTGATGTATATAGGTTTTGGGCAGTTTAAGTTTTCGGTAATACTTGTATGGAAAAAAGATTCATCACTCATCAACTCTTTAATCGTTTAGCTCTATAAATGACGAATGTTGAAGGATAAATAACGTTGGGAATAGCAAAGTCCGCCTGAATATTGCTGTTTGATTTCATCCGACTTAGTTTTGACCAGGACTTAAACCGTAGCTAGCAAAAGAAACCAAAAAGCTACACGGTTCGATAACCTTGATTTTTAGTCTACTCATTTGCACTGAATAAGTTAAGATCGGATTATAGCCACACTTATTGTACATTAGGAATGAAAATGTTTTGTCCGCTTATTTCACTTAGAAAATCGACCAAGGGATGCGCAGTTGAGGTATCATCTTTGTCCCACTTGGGCAACGGTTTAAAAGAATACCAACTTGTCCTCGTGTAAAGAGGGCATCTGGGGAAGATAGTAGAGACTAATGGGATAGAAACACAGAAAGAGAGGGATGGTTTAGAGCTTGGAGCGGAATATAGACGAAAATAGAGACCGCGGGTTAGGTTGCCCGGCGTCATTGCTTGGCACTCCCCGTCAAACCCCGATCACGAAGAGTTATGGCTACTGTTTATCGGAAACGCTGGTGCGAACTGTGGAACTCGCACCGCAGCACATGATTAATCACGTCGTGATTGACGATGGAATCAAAGTCATGGCGGCAGAATGTGGGGGTGGGGGCGTGGGGGTGGTGACGCGAAGTGACCGGAATGGGGTGGAAACGCCTCCCCGCTCTGTCGGTCGGCCGGGGATGGACCGGGCGGCGTTGAGGGGCTGCCGGGGGAGTCAGCTGCAAAATGGGCTAGTTTGGAAAAGCTGGATGTGAACCGAAAAGGCTTATGGCAGTGGGGTTTAATAATAGTTGACGGGCGTGCAAAAAGGGGGAAGGCGCCTGTCTGAAATGATTTTTGGCGACCGGCGCAGCGAGAGACTAGAACGGGGTGACGGGAATGAGCAGACGATGAAATGGCAATCATCATGAAATGGAGAATCGACGAAAACAACCCCACATATTTTTTTTGCAAAATATGCTTAATTCCCAAACTCAACTGAAGTAGGAAATAATCTCAGTTGTATAATATAGGTATATACTATGCCCACCGTCATTTTATCCTTTGCTGTTACCCATTATTAATAGATAAGCAAACAAATCAAAATATTTTATGATATAGATTTATTGTTTGAAGTAGATATTGGTGTGATACATTAGAGTGGATAAAGTCATAAATTAAATTTGAAATTTGATTGAAATACACAGAAAACCAAAGGACGGAATGAAACTTTTGGGAAAATTTATTTGGTAATAATGGCCATTTTATAAATATAACTCCGTCACTAAGACCCTAAAAAGACTTATTCTCCACGATAACCTGATAGAGTTTTTAATCGGAAACACGACACTATAGTCGAATATTAGTATACTCAGTTCGTTCGTTAAACAGATAATCATAGATGACGTCAAAAACCCTTCAAAAGTCTATGCATCTATCGATGATACATAAGCAACAGTACACACGAAAAAACTCAAATGTACTGAATGTTTTCTGAAACACTTAAATAAGAACATGATAAAAGGAAGGGAATGTTTTCTAGATTAAAATGGTCAACTCAAGCACGTTTTAATTCTCTCTGACAAAGGATTCTGCATCCATTAACTTGACGTTGCTCCACGGCATGTCAAATACCATACATGTTAGGAAAAATGTATTTTTTCACGTCCAAAACAGAAAAATGAAAGCGCTCCAATTAAGTCTCCACTCTCGAGGTGCATGCATATTTTTCTCTTGCCGCTGTATGTGTATGTGTTTTTCGCTTCCGAATCTCGTTCGTTGACGAACAGGCAAGGAGGACGGAAGGGGTGGTGTAGACAACATAGAGTGCGGATCATTCTCCGCGGATTAGAGAACTCTCCTCATCGCGCTCCATATTCCCCGTGCAGCCCTTCAAAATCGCAACCAAATCCGACGGACGAATATCAAGCCGGCCAGGAGGGGAGGAATCCCCCATTCCCCACACGGTCCCTCCCCTCCCACGCCCCAGAGCACCACCCCGGACTCCCAGCGCCCCACCCCCTCCCTCAACTCAATCCCATCCACCCACCCCTCACGGCTCCAGGCTTTCATTTATCCTTCGAGACTCATCACGGAGGGCAGCACTGATGTCCGGGCTCCCGTGAAAGCCCGAAAGCAAACTTTTTCGAAATAAAAAAAAAACAGAATAAATGAAAAAAGGGGGAATGAAAAAAAAATAACGCTACCACCACCGTTACCCACAACCCTTTCCACCCGTGGGATGGAAACGAATAAAAACCCTTTTCCCCCGGTTTATGTACGCTACCCCCTCCACTCCCCCCCTCTCTCTCAGTCACCCATATACACATACAACCGAGCTTCCAAAAACTCTTCCACCATACTCTCTCTACCCCCTTCCTGCCCCTCCCGTCCACCGTCACCGGCATGCATTTGACGTTGGGGAAAAAAGATGGGTAAACTAATAACTTTTAATCCCATTCATCCCCGGAGTGACGTGCACATCACCGCAAAAAAGGAGAGTTTTGCCGGGAGGTCGGAGGGCCCCGGGATTGGTGGTAGGGAGGGTCGGAGTGGAAAGAGGGGGTTAGGTGGGAGGGGGGAAGGGAGTGTGGGGAGAAATAAACAAGGATCGAAGGCACGGAATAAAAATAGGGGGAAAGGGAGAGAAGAGGTGGAGGAGAACGTCCGTACTTTTTGAGTCCATGCAAGCAAGTGCGCGCGCCTTCCGCAATTTTGTGTCGGCGTAGTGGCGGCTCCCCGTTTCATTGACAGCGCCAGAGATAAGACATGACAGCTGAGCCTTTGGATGTGTATGTTCTCCTTTTTTTTATTTCAGTGAATTCCATGTGCATCGCCGCTACACACACCCGTACATTTTAATACGCGTCTTTTTTTTCGGACTCGAACGGCGCTCGGGGAGTGGAAACAAAACGCTGCCTTTTCACTTTCCGGCCGAATACAGTGAGGCGAGAGGGTGGGAGGGAGGGCACTTGGTGAAAAGCCGAGAGAGCGGCCCTCTTTCGCCGCGCACTGAAATGTGCCCCCCCCCACAACGGCTCGCTGCGTTCCGTGCAAGGTTTTAATTGCGCGTATAACGGCCGATGTTGTGCACAGATGCCGTGCCGGATAAGAGCATACGCTGGACTCGGGAACCTCACGCACGAGAGGAGTGCCTAATGGACTGAACCGCATGGTGCGTTCGATTGACTTCTCTCGCGATGGAACGGTCTTGACGGAAATTCTAGCTCATAATAAAACACAGAGAGTCATCACAAAGGATAGTTTCCCATAAAAATCAAACTATTAAGAAGCAGCACGATCAGTTACAACTAGTAAAAAAAAGTTTATAATTTTCATTTAACAAACGATAAAATAACTATAGTGCAGCCAAAGAATATGCTTAAGGACCATCAGGAAAAAGTATTATATAAATTTTATACAAAACGTAATAGTTATAACTTAAGGAAAAGATTCCGCCAAAATTAGGCTTAACAATTTTTCAAATATCAAAGACAATGAAATCCAGTTGGTACTGGCTCGAAACATTTATGGAGAGAAGAGCCCAGAGATATCCAACCATATTAGGATTTGATTTTCACAACAGAAAATCCCTGGGAAGAGTGCATTTGTTCTCAACATGGGCTATCTTTCAGACATTTGAATGCCTCTCCATATAAGTCAGAGGAAAACATTATTGTAGGTCGGAGGAGCACGAGTTGATATATGGTTGCAGAAACTGGGCCAATATTATTTTCTAAGCTTGTTATTACAAGTTTTTACAGTTAACTATAGGTATAACTAGAAAAAAATCCCGTTTTGTTTTCAATCACCAAACTCTGAAAGGAAATTGTCCTACTCAGAGAAGTGCACTTGTGGTGCACTTTTTCTATTCCGTTGATGGGTGTTGATTACAAAATCCGGATTGCAATCGAAGCAAAAAACTCTGCCCTTCCAAAAATTATTTTGACACTGCATCAACCTTCAAAATCAATAATGCATAAGACTGATAAAAAGCTTCCAAAAGACAAAAGAAGATTTCTTCTCTCTGAATAGCCGTGATCTAGCAAGCTAATGAATGCACTGTGAAGCGTTAACAACATTTCCATTACAGACGCTTTAGCAGATCATAGACTGTGTTCTTACGGCCTCATTGAATCTTCGGCCAAAGCAATGAGCCCGAAGAGGAAGAATCGCATACATAGACGCGCACTGTTGGTCGTCGGCATTGCCAGACACGCGGGATTGAGATCGGCGCACTGTGGTCTGGAACGCCCGATTTTTCGGACAAAAGTCGAATTTTCCGAACTTGTTCAAATGACTCCAAAATTATGTCTAATGGAAAGATAAAAGATAATTTTTTTTCCATTATGCCATTGCTTAACAGGGTGGTAGGGTAGAGTACGACAATTTTTTCTCCTATAACACAGTTATTTTCCGATATATAGAGCTGAATTTGAGGGACATTTATAGTATTTCAATTTATGACATTTTTTAATGCTTTTTTGCTCCATCCATAGAATGAGTCTACGCTTTACTTAAAGTGTAAAAGGAGTTTTAATGGCATCTTCGGCTTGTATTCATCGAGTCTCTATCGTTCATTTTGTAATAAAGTCTTTAACTCCCATATGACAGTGCTCAAATTAGTCTCAGACGAAAATTCTGTTCGTGTGTGAAAAGTTGGTTGAACAAAAAAACCATCCGCTACCACCCTGTTAAGCAATGGCATAATGGAAAGAAAAAAAATCTGTATTTAGATAATGTGTAAAAATCTTTTGCGGTTAACTGCCATTTTCCTAATAGCTCGCCGATTTGTGTTACTTCGCTGGGCCTACGGAACGCCATATCACGGGCAGACAACTATGGTCGTACAGAGAGATGGCTGTTTATTGTTTCTGTAATATGGAGTCAAATATATTCAAGTTTAGTCATAATGATTTATTTTTATCTTTTACTTAAGGCTCAATCTCAACAATTCTACCTTTTGTCTAACAAATATTGATCTGCAGGGTCATCAACATGGCATATCTACTACATTGGTGTCAATATAAATAAAGTACTATTTCACTAAACTATCATTCGTATTGTGCTGTTTTAATCACTTAATTACAGTAAGCCATACTGTGCGTTATAATTCTTTTGAAATGCCGTCAAAGAGGGAGTGCTCCTACATTTTACGGGAGAAACAAGCTGCGAAGTATAGTGCTCGTTTTTGGATATATATGAGCATTACGAAGGGAGCTTGAGTAAGACATTTGAGAATGTGATAAATCAATACGACGGAGGAGTAGTGAATTGATGAATGCAAACACTACAAATGACTGGTGTTTGCGACTGAAAAACTGGTGTTTGCGACAAGTACAAGTTTACGAGCTAATAAACAAAATGATGCAGCGCCATTGGTTGACAAAGTCATTAACGGAAGCCACGACAGAGCCAAAAATATTAAGAAGGCATGAAATATTCACAAATCTGGCAACTGGTTTACTGTAATTAAGTGATTAAAACAGCACAATAAGAATGATAGTTTAGTGAAATAGTAGTTTATTTATATTGACACCAATATAGTAGATATGCCATGTTGATGACCCTGCAGATCAATATTTGTTAGACAAAAGGATAGAATTGTTGAGATTGAGCCTTAATTAAAAGATAAAAATAAATCATTATGACTAAACTTGAATATATTTGACTCCATATTACAGAAACAATAAACAGCCATCCCTCTGTACGACCATAGTTGTCGTCTGCCCGTGATATGGCGTTCCGTAGGCCCAGAGAAGTAACATAAATCGGCGAGCTATTAGGAAAAAGGCAGTTAAACGCAAAAGATTTTTACACATTATCTAAATACAGATTTTTTTTCTTTCCATTATGCCATTGCTTAACAGGGTGGTAGCGGATGGTTTTTTTGTTCAACCAACTTTTCACACACGAACAGAATTTTCGTCTGAGACTAATTTTAGCACTGTCATTAGGGAGTTAAAGACTTTATTACAAAATGAACGATAGAGACTCGATGAATACAAGCTGAAGATGCCATTAAAACTCCTTTTACACTTTAAGTAAAGCGTAGACTCATTCTATGGATGGAGCAAAAAAGCATTAAAAATGTCATAAATTAAATTACGATAAATGTCCCTCAAATTCAGCTCTGTATATCGGAAAATAACTGTGTTATAGGAGAAAAAATTGTCGCACGTTGTGAAATTATCTTTTATCTTTCCATTAGACATAATTTTGGAGTCATTTGAACAAGTTCGGAAAATCGACTTTTGTCCGGAAAATCGGGCTTCCTAGACCACTGTGCGGCGGCTGGAGGTCTTCCCCCGCAAATGACGGCGTTTGGGTTCGGAGCACACGTGTTCCGTGTGCCGCGGCGGAGAAGCACCTCGTTCCGTCAATGATCACCCCTCAAGGACGGACCTCTTTTTTTCGCATTCACCAGTCTCGGTCCGCTGAGCTCAATCACATCGTCTGCCTGTCGAGAATGTTAGTCTAAGGGCGTTGTTGCCGGCGGACATTTGCAAACGGGCGTCTCGGAATTCAGAGGAGGGAGGATGACCCCACGGACAAGAACTGTTCTACGCCGGGCTTGCGTAACTACCAAAGTACAATTGCAGGAATTGAAGTGTTTGTTCGGAGAAAATAACTGTTGATAGTTAGATGCAAATTCTTTGAAATATAAATGATACAAACAATAGGTATGGATAAGTACCTAAACGTCTATCGACTGATCGTATTCTTTGAGGCATGGAAGCATGAAAAACTAAGAACGTATAAAATTTAAGCCATAACATTTGAATATCGTACCAATATTTTGAAGTTTTTAACAATTACCAGCAGTTTGAATGATTGTAAAGCGACATGAGCTCTCTGATTACACTTTTAAACTATCGCAGGAGCTGAAGAAAATCAATCACAGCTTTTATTGATTTAAATGCTACATAATAGTTCAAATCTTACAAAGCTGGACAGTGTATCCATAATCACTTACCTAAATAGCCATTTATCGCTGTTTACGTTTGATGACAAGTCTTGAGAAGAATGGAAAATCGATACCATCCGGTGAGACGTAGATTGGATGTTTGGCGCATTCAGGTGCGTGATTTATGCCCGCTAAGTTTCCCGTTGAGATTACCCTCATTTTCGAATCGAGTTTGATGCCCCTTTGTTATCTGTGCATAAACTCGCTCCATTATTGAGTATGAGCATCATCTGTGCCTTAGGCGAAGTAATTATTGTAATTGGTCTCGTCCACTAGGAGTAAACCACTGCTCACCAGTACTCTCTTTTGTTTGTCTGTCTTTACGCCCGCACAGAAGCACGTGAACGACTTGTTTACACATATTAGTTGGCAAATAAGCTTTGATTCTGTAAATACGTAAACATAAATGATCCTTGTATGGTCGCGCAACAATCCCTTGGATGAAGCACTCATTTCTGAGGGAAATAAACATTCCCGTGGTTTCAAGGATATGCCAATCACAATAAGGAAATATAGCATTCGTCGATTCAGTTTCATGTAATGTGAGCATTTTTGCTTGCCGACAATCACCTAATAATTAGACACATGCATTTTGTACAAAGATATTCATGTAGTAAATTTAAGACTCGTGTAGATAACATCAAAAAGTATTCGTGATCGCATGCCCGAGGGTAACGAGTTTATGAAAGGAAATGAAGTAATACTGGAGCCGTGGAACGTAATGGATAACTTAAATCCCTCACACCCAGCCTTGATTACTATGGGAATATCGGAATAAATTACATAGACAATCGGAGCCCAACAGTTGTGCTTACTTCAATTGGAAATTTCAATTTTTATTGACAGAATAGACACGGAAATTCTGTAGTTGGTGGGAAATTTGGTATGTATGCGGACAAAAGAATGGGAAATCTCATTGAAAATACCGATAAAAATCGCATTTTAGTCAGGGCAAAGGGTGAGAATATGATTATGGGACCTCAAGTAAACATATTTTATGAAAGAACTCCCGTATAAAAAAAACCCTCTCCCTACATTTCAAATTGATTTGAATTGTCAACCACAAACTTAGGGCTAGTCGTCAGAGCCAGGGGGATACTGCGGTAGTATTACTACCAACGGCTACCAACTATGGGACTCAAAAATGGCGAGTGGTCTGTTTGCTGTTTCACCTCTCTACATTTTATCATCTTCTCTTGTTTGAAACAATCTCTCACGTAATTCCTCGCATAAAACCGAAAATTTTCCACGGCGTGGTTGGCACGGCGCAGCTCGGCCCGCAGCTGCGTGGTCAGAGATATGCAGCCCCGAAGAGTAGGCCGTGAGCCTCCTCCGAAGATGCCTGCCAAGCGACGAGCGGGAATATCGCTTCGCCACACGTTAGCAAGTATCCGGATGACCTTCATCGCTGAGGTCACTCGGCTCCGAGAAAGGAAAAGGAAAAATTGTGGGAGTGGCCGTGAGGGCAAAAGGAAAGAAAAAACATGAGAGGGGGAGGAAGAAGAGGCGAGTTTTCCAACCGACATTCCAGAAGGTTTTCTTCGCCGTTAACGGTTAGGGCCGTGAACAGGGAGAGAGCGGGGGATGTATGCGCACGTCAGGGACGCTTTTCGAGGGAAATAGGGCCCGGCCATTGCTGCCGTTGCGGACGGTTTGTTGGACTGCGAAAAGGAGAGCGCGGGAGATTAATATCATGAGATAGCGACAAGGGTCTTAACACATTGGTCACAAGTTGATCCCGCACGAAAATGAGCTTACCCAACTCGCCTTACTTTTAATCACACCCGAGGATAAAATGTAACCCAGGGGCCGGGGGAGGAACGGCGGGGCGCACTTAGCGTTTGCCAACGAAATCTTCATCATTAAAACGATCTCCTGCAAGAGCATTACGGGGGGAGGGAGTGAGAAGGAGGACGGGAAGGGAGCGGAGTTTTATTAAGGGACGAGACAACGAATTCAAAACAGTGCAAGAAAACAGGGATTCAGGCCAAGGAGGCGAATTAAAAAGCCCCGGGCGCTTTGCACCGTCATCCGCCCTCCCGATGGCCCCTTGACCGCGGATGGCCGGGACGATGGATAAGCGGGCGAAGGAGGGAGAGGGGCGGGCGGGCGGCCATTTTTCAGCTTAATTAAAGAGGAACTAAACGATGCGCATCTCTGCACACACTTTAGGAGCGCCGGAAGACAAACGGGAGCGAGGTGCTCCTTCTTAAACGAGAGAGGGGGTTGCCCAGGAGGAGGGAAAAAAATTAACCCTATTCAATCATCCAAACAAAGCGATACTTTTAATTATTTTAACGCTATTTTTCAGGGGAAGTGCTTTTGTTTTCGAACGCACAAAGCTCTGTGAAAAAAATGCAGGAGCGAAATGGGTGGAGTGGAGAGAGGGAGGGAGAGTTGAGGATGGGACGCAGAAATGTGGGATTGCTCCCGCTCTCATTGCTAATGGATTTCGTGGGAGGCGCGGGGAGTGGGAGTTTATTTCGTCAGAATGGGCAGAGGACGAAGGAGGAACGGGAGTTGGGGGGGGGAAGCAGTTACAGGGGGTGAGACACCCTCGCCCAACTCCCGTCTTTTCCTCTCTCTCCATCTCCTCCCCCCCTTCTCGTAGCCAATGCCCTTCTCACAAATTACTTTTTTGACATTTTACTTGGGAGATAAAAAGCGGCACAGAAGGAGGGGGAGGGAGTGGTTGAAGGGGGTGGGGGTCAGAGGTCGCGGAGGAGGTCACGGGAAAAGACAAAAACCGGAGCTCTTGCAAGGAGGGAGTGGTGGGAGTATAGTTTCGGATAGGTGAGGGGGCGGTGGGAAGGGGGGGAGGAGATGAGGACGGAGCGGAAGAGGATTAAGGGTAACAATGGGAATTAAGAGATGAAAGGACGACGGATAGTGTACACGGTGAGTCCACAAAGTTTGCTGGAATCCGTTGGGGAGTTTTTACAGAAAATTGGGCATTGCCACGCCGGTTGCGTTACAAAAACGTCCCCTCAGAGCCACCCAATTTATAGTAGAATCAACAGTGACTAAAATTAATTGACTTGTTGACACCTCAGCCCAGATTGATTATTATGTAAATCGCTACATAAAACATTCAGCGAATAACTGGTATACTCGAAATTTTCCTCAATATAATACCCAAAGTCCCGGATAAATTCAAGTGCTAACAACATACACACGTTTTACAATGTCAAAGGGTAAAGCTATTTTCACAGATAGACCATGGAAAAAGATTTATATGGCAATCAAATTTGAATGAAGTTTCATTTTCAACCTTGAGAATTAATTTCTTATGCTAGTAGTAATGTAAATTAAGCCTATTTAGCTTGATCGCTATTGAAAGTTAAAATTCTATCAAGAAAGTTATATTCTTTCCATGCAAAACAAAATAATCAGCGTCACAAAATGGTGACTCTCAAAATGAGTTCTATAAAAATACAATACGTTTTTGTCAAACAAACAAAAGCAATGCAAACCGAGAAAACAAATGTATGCTAAAGTTTATATGACAGCTGAGATTGCCTAGTAAAATGCTCTATTACACTGCTTTAAATTATTAAACCAGGCAAATGAAACCACAAAGAGATCATGGTTTGGATGGCAACACAACACATGCAATCACACTTATCAAAAGAACTGGACTGAGAGTCTCATTAAGTAAAATTTAAGTTGTTTTTTTTTCAATATCTTTCAAAACAACACTGAATTGCTTTCAACAATGAGATGAGATGTTGTTGGGCAATGTATATGTTTAGTAGGTCCAATTTTAAAGCACTGATTTATAGGCATAAACACTTGCATTCTGAAGGCCACACACTTTGCTTAAATATCATCGAGGGATCCTCTCAAAAACATTTCCCAGCTCTAGATACATTATAAATTATCTCAGTCATAACTGTACCCGCAGCTGAATCCTTCCGTTCCTTCCTTTTTCAAGTTTTTTAACTAAATGTAGGAGAAAAACTTATTATAGCTCATTATCTGGATGAACCTGGATGGGAAAATTAAAATCCAAATATCCCTTCAATATGACTTCTTCTCAGCGTCAACAAATAATTAGGAAACCCGACAACAATGAGGCTGAAATTTAGCATAATCAATTACACATAATCAAACAATTATTCTAGAGGTTGAAGAATTTCTATTTTCAACTATTATTTTTTAATTGAAATTTCAGTGGATTGCTTCCATTTAATAATCCAAAGCTTCACTTTTTCTGTACCTTATTGAGCAAAATTAGGAATATTTTAGACTTCACATTTTCTGAGTCTGTCAACATTGACCTACATATCTGCGAAATTAGGTACCACGGAATGGGCATTGACATCTTTGATAAGGGTCTCCGAAATTAATTTTCTTCATCCATCGTGAGCTTAAAAAGAAAACATTAATGGCTTCGATCTGATAAAAAGAGCACAAACCTACGCTTTAAACAATCATTGGTTACAGGTTAATAAAACACTTGGCTATAGAAAATATTACACGAAAATTACTGCAAAGCAATTCATGGTTTCGATTTGGCTCTTAAATAGATCCATTCAGCACATTTTTTTCACCAACTGAAGATATCCCTCCGTTTTCACGCCGTTCAGATCTGATATTCGGGAGAGAGATCCCGCCTAGTCGGCCATAGCGGCTCCGGCGCAGCGTGCCTGCGTCTGCCGGGATAATGGGAACCCGCCTCACGGTTCACCCAACCAGCTCGCGGCTCTCCTCCCTTCCACAAAATGGCACGGCCTTTGCGTCTCGATCGGGTTCGTTTGGACCGTTTTCTAAGTTCTCCCATCCTAGCGAGACCTTGACGAATGATCAAGAATGCGCATGATTTTTTCTGAGCAGTGCACAAAATGCACACGAATAAGGAACGTAACGAGCTTGGAAGTCGGGAAAGGACGGACTGAGACGGCAGAGCGTCCTTCCATTGTGCGAGCGAGCGAGAGCGGTCGTTCGGGGGGGAAGCGACGGCTGGCTGGGAAAACGGGGGGGGAGTCTCCGCCGCCGGGGCGGCTGGCTGGCAGCTGGTTGGCTAAGCTCGGTCAATGGCCGCGGCACGGCATCAAAATGGTGGTCACGTACGCCGTCTCAAAATATTCCTATTTCAAAAATATGCCGACAACCTCCCCCAACGCCCAGAGTGTTCGTGCAATCTCGTGAGTGGATCATGTTCTTGATATGTTATTACCGTAAATTAGTCCGTCGCGATATGGTGGCTAGTTTTTGCAACTTTTTGTTGCAACACGTTCATTTTCGGATAGGAGGGACAGCATGTGAAAAAGTGACACCCATCTAGGAGGCATTATCGCTAAAAGATATAACAATATGTATGGCTGTGGGTAAAAACGTTCGATTTACATAGTTGGTACAATTTGGAGATTTATATTGGCCCTGGCATTAATATTAGAGTAACCATAACGCTAATTTATTTCATCATAACCACAACATATCCTAATCAAACACATCACCAACTAACCATTTGAACTGATAAATTGAATATCATCCCACATAGGCCAGACAACATTATCACCACAAACAGAAGCATTTAGAAATATTAACTTTGTAGAAAACTGGCAGATCCATGAAGTTATTACTCTATTTTGTTTATCAATAAAAAGACATAGATATAAGTACCTCATCTCCTTAATTTAAGAAAAACCGGCGTATCGTTCTCTTAATATTTTTACAAAACATTTAATGCGACAGTTATAGACTGTTGGAGGAATGACAAAGATGTTTCGCATTACACTGCCTTCCAAAAAGAGTACATAATGCCAGAATTAATATTTCAAATCGGTGTTTTAGATGAATGCTTGTGACCGTTGAAGCAATTGGAGCCCCAATAGCTCTCCCATCGGGGTACAATTCAGAATAAATGTTGAAAGTCAAACCACTGTTCGTATACAAAGCCTAAATGAGTTAGGAGCTCGAATTTAGGTCATGTCAACATGAGTATGATCTCTGCTCTCCATTAGCACCTACGTGCATCGTAATTACTAGGTAAATCTGATTTACTGACAATATTAGGTAAGAAGTAGAGCTATCACTCATAAATGCATTCAATGAAGATGAAATTTACCTTAGCTTTTCTTTAAATTAGCTAGCTAACTGTCGATTAATACTCTCTTCAAGAGGAAAACGGATTGGTTTCAGGAGTCAAGAGAAAAGGCGCCCTCAGATAATTCTCTTCTCTTCGGATTTGGTTACATATTATCGCACATTCCTGCAACATTGTCCACCATTTAGCCCTAGTGACGGCCAAATTAATGCGAATTTAACCATCGTCAAAACTGAGGGTTACGTGCTCTTGGATATAAATGATTTCCCTTCACCAGTAATAGTGAATCAATCTTCAAATTCACCGCAAACCATAAAAATACAAACTGTTGATCAAAACAAATGGTCCTCACGACCTAAGTGAAAACATGGCCGAATTTTTCAGCAGTATATCAGAATTAAATCGAAGAGAAAACTACTCGGAGCAAAAAAATAATGAATCTATCCCGTGACGCCGTAATTGGCGAAAAGAGGCGTTAATGGAAGCGAATTGAGACAAATGTCTCCGATAAAGACATCGTGCGGGCACGGCAGTGTGAGAGAGAGAGATGGGAAAAAATTCAACCGCGTGTGATTAGTTACCGTCATTTCCGTATCACGGAAGGGACCCTGACTCCCTTCTCCGATATATATATATATATATATATATATATATATATATATATATATATATATATATATAAACCGCCAAAAAAACAAACGATATAATCCGGTAATAAATAAGCCATTCCGGGCGCAATTCTTTTGTTGGGATTCCGGGCCCAGGAGCGAGTGTGTGGTCGTGTGAGAGAGTGAGGTGTGGGGGTGGGGGGGAGGGGCAGTCTGGGAAACGACCAACGGGACTCCCGCGAGTGTGTGAGCCGGCGGGAGTCGGGTACAGAAAAGCGGACGGATATGAGGTAACAATGGGCCAAGGTGGACTCGGGAGGTATGGCGGCGCGTGATACAGCGTTATAAGGAGACGCTCGCAGGAGTGAAGGACTAGACGAGGCGGCGATAATAAACATGCTCGCGAAAGGAAGACGAGAAATACGGGGGGGGGGAGCAAATTATGTATTAAGCGGCAGAAAAGGAGCTGGAAGTGGGTAAAGTCGTGGGAGAAAGAGGTAGGAGGATGTACGAAGGAAAAGGAGTGGAGAATAGTGGTTTGGTGGGTGGGACGGTGGTGCGGATTCGGGAGATTGGGAGAGGCTAGGAGGCGGAATATAATGAGACGAGGAGGGGGGCTGGGGGCAGCAGCAGCAGCAGCAGCTGACGGCTAGGCCGAGTTTTCCATGCTGGCGTGACCGAGCCCAGTCTTCTCCTCCACCTCCTTCCTCGGCGAACGGCGGCGACGCCCCCGCCCGGTGAGACTGGGAACTAGCGTGCGGCTGAGTGGAATGCGGACCGGGCAAGGGAGAATGAGTGGCAGGTGAAGGAAGGGAGGGTCTACCCAGAGGAGGAGGAAGGAAGGTATACACCTACCTATATAAATATGTGGAAAGACGGAGGAAGTTGAACCGAGAAGAAGGGGGAGGGAAAAAAGTGGAAAAGAGAGAGAGAGAGAAGGAATAAGATTCGGGACGCGAGGGAGGAAGCGAAGAAGAGGAGGCAGAAAGAAAAGAAAGAGGAGGGAGGAAGGGCGAAGAATGCCGGCCGCAAGGAGGAAGCAGCCGCATTCCGTTTCCTCCCTTTTGCACGATGGCCACAAGGGGGCTTCATTTCACATCGCACTCAAGTCAAGGGCAATCGCTTCGGTAGGTACTCCCCTCCCCTCTCGTTGAACTGTCCGTCGTCTCTCCCCTCGCTTAATATCGCTCCACCGATCTGCCGTTCCCTGCACTCATACCCCACGTGTGTGTACAACGCCGCTCACTTCAATGAGATGGCTATGCCTTCGCTACCTCAGAATAAACGTGCACGGACCGAGTTCCGAATCTCGGGCACGGGATGTCACGGGGCAACGCGTTCCCCAATTCCCTCCGTGTATGTCCGAGTGCCTGTCAGCGCAAACACACGTAGCTAGACCTGAGAACTGGTAACGCATGGGCTCCTACTTAATGTATGGAATAACAGGCGTCACAAATGCGAGATTTTAGCATTAAAAATCACATTACGTCGCTAATTGGGGAAATATGATAATATCAGTGTTTTTTAGCAAACTTTAAATGAGACAATAGTAATTAATGCTAATTAAAGTAAAGAAAACCTGCAGCATATTACCACATAATGGAGATGAGATGATTAAGCACAGGAAGAATCCTACGATAATTTCGAGTCCATATTAATAAATCACGGTCTGATATTAACATAAATATAAAAGATGCTAACAAAGCACTCCTCTAAATATTAATTATATATGTTTTTGATGGTTCCGAAATAAATTACGCCAAAAAATTCCTTTTTGTATGACGATAAAATTAAAACAACTTTAGCACAAGCTCCAGTCACTTATAAATCTCAAAGTTCAGGCACATGTTCTCAAATAAGGCATACGCAAAAACTGGATGGGAAAATTAAAATCCAAATTATCCCTTCAATATGACTTCCTCTCAGCGTCAATAAATAATTAGGGAGCCCGACAATATATGTGGCTGAAATTCAGTATAATCAATTATACATAATCAAAAAATTATTCTAGAGGTTGCAAATCGTCGAAACCCAAATTATTCGCTTTCATCAAACCTTCTGATTTTTTATCTTGAACTGAGCTTGGATGGTAGTTACGTACAGGAGTAATGATACAGCGACTTGACACTATTGACAATGATAGAAAATGCACCATGACTGAATATCTTTTGTCATATTATAATAATTAAGTCCCAATACCTAGCGTAAATTATTTAAATCCCAGATGATGAAAACTTTTTATTGATAAGTAGTTATTTTGTATTAGGCATTATAAAGGTTTGGAAAATTACCTTTTCACGAACTTTGATAAAAATGCGATAGAGAGAGCTCGACAAACCGTTTCTATGGTGAGGGAGAATTAAAAAATTTCCATACAAAATTTGAAAAGAACTTAGCAAGGTCAGGCTCCAAAATGTGAGTCCGGGGGGGGACGAGGAGAGAAAGGGCCAGGGCTTGGAGCATGTTTAAGATGCGATTTTTTTCATCTTTTCCCCAACTCATGAAAACAAAAAAAAATCGTGGAAAAGTCGTGACGCCGATCCAAGGCACCAAAACAAGTGAATAAAGTGGAGCGAAGAGAAGAGGAAAATCGTCGTCGCCCGTTTTTTTGTTTACCATCTCATTCTTGGTCGATTTGGAGACGACGCGGGCAAAGTGGAGTCTGGAGGTGAATAGGAAAGGGGAGAATACATATGGAAGAGAGAACGCTGAGGAAGGTCTTGGCACGGATGGGGACATAAAAACGGTAAGATAAGGCCTGAGAGGGAAAAGGAGAGAGACTGGATATCCTGTATGATTCCGTGCACCCTCAAAGCATTTTCACGGGATCTTAGCTTAGTAATAGACACACAAATTGCAAATGGATTAGAATTGGAATAAAATGTATTTGCAAATCACCTTTAGCTGTTCTGCTAAATAATAAAAAATAAATATCATTTATAATATGAATAATAATGAACTAAATGCCCCAATCATTGTATAGTTACTTCGGCAATGGTGCAGTTATTTTCATAATATTGAAAACAATAAAGACCAGGCTGTCCCATAATGTGCCATGGGATTTTCTAGCTGTGTTTGGCCCTTCAAAGGCTCGAGATATAATGTTTCAACTTCGGTAAAAAGTGGCTGATTTCTCACGGTGAAGACAGTCCTCGAAGCAATTTTATTAATAACACTACTCACTATCAGATTGGAGATTATTTTTCCCTGGTATTTAATCCAACGGGTAAACCCATAGTATAGCATCCAGATCGACACCGAGGAAGACTACTGCTTGTCCAAAATGCCCAAGGCGAGGCGTCGGAAATGTGCGATCCGAAAGGGCCCGCTCATATTACTTCCCAGTAAAACCAAACCCTGTGGCAACAACATTGGGAAAGACCCAAGAGGAGTCTATCGCCAAGTTTACGAGTCACAGGTGTGTTTGCCCAAAGGACTGGTAAGACCAGAGAGAGAACGAGAATATCATAGAGTCATATGATGCTAATGGGAAGGAAAGAAATTATTAGGAATAGAGTTGAAGTTGATTTGGAAAGTCTTAAAACTGAAGTATTAGAATGCGAAACTTTCAACTCGGGGACTTGGAATCGGAACAGAGGGAAAAAGCTTTTTGGCCAAAGGTAAAATTTTAAAGCCAAAGGTTTAAAATATTAAATCCATTTCTGTGGCCTCCCACCATAGAGTTGAAAAATTATGTAAGCACCAGCTTTTAATCGTAAACTACCCCAAACTTCAAGGAACAAATTGAAGGAATTGTGGCTTCTAAACAATGACGAAAAGAGCATAAAATCCTCAACATTACGCGTCACTATCCTTATTATTTTTTATAAGATAATTAATAATAAGAATAAGAATTAATTCTAATAGTGCGTAGAGTCTATCAGGTAAAGTATTTGTGTCACGTTTCGTAAAGAAAACGCTTGATGTACACCTACTCCTACAAGTTTTCTCCATGTTTACCATTTACGAACATTATTGTTATTATCGCATTAAAAAATTGGTTAACTAATTAGTCTCTCAGGAGTTGTAAGGAGGCTGAAAAACAAAAGCTACTAATTGCTATTGGTAATATCTAGGAATACTAACTAAAAAATATTTACTTCAGCTTTTATGGAGTGCCTAAACATTCCGCTCATGTTTAAATCTTCCTTTCCTGAACCATAAAAAAAATTGAAACAGCGAAAAGATAGATATTAATAATGAGTCAAAACAGTACAAAATACGCAAGACACCCAATTACCTAAGTTTTACTTAGTATAGTTATGGGTAGTAAGGAACATACACTTTTTAAGTAACTAATGCTAAAATTATTAACATTTTATGGTAGTGTGGTCACTTGCCATGTTTGTATTTTTTCTCCTATTCCATCTCGTCATTACAGCAGCAATAAATTGAAAATCGACAATAATTTCTGTGCCTAACGATGTTGTCAATCGGAGAAACGCCTCCTGCTGTAAAAACATCGCAAAAAGGGACAAAAGTCTAGTTATTCATAGTTGACAACAAGAAGGAGCGAGGTGAGCTTCAGTACAAAAGTTTACAGAATTTTCTGCCCTTTAAGTCTCTTTCTGGTTTTATATCATTCCCTTCATGATACGCTACTGTTTTCTGGTATTCATTTACTCAGTCATTCCCGACTTTGAACAGTAGACTTCCACTTGGAATCAGGAAAACAAGAGGAAATGGAGGGAGAGGGAATGGCGAGGAGGTGAAGGGCGTGTCGCATGGGTTGGGCACGAAGCATTGGAGCGAGCTATTTTCTCCGAAAAATAAAACGAGGGAAGTCGGAAAAGATAGGGAGTTAGGAGAAGTGGCAGAGGGAGAGGAAGCAGAGAAGGAGAAATGGGTCGTTGGGGTGAGATTGTGGTGTGGGTGATGGGGGGGCGGGAGCGGGGGAGAAGACGGGGCGAATATTCCAGAGAACGAGAAACTTGGGCGGTGCATGTTTTCTCGGCACGGAACTCGGAAGATTTTCTTTAATGGAGGAAATGGAATCGAATCGGGAGGAGCATGGACTTGTGGGTATGGGGGGGGGGACGGGGGCGGAGAGTTGGACACACTATCGCGATGAATACGGAATCGGTGTCAGTCAGAGCGAGTCTTCGGAATAGAAGTGCAGTGTTTAATCCGAACCGTGGGAGAAATGGCGGTGGGTCGGACCACCATTTCCAAAGGGAGATGGAATTGAAAATGCACGTTTAAATTTAGTTCGAGGGATTCTCCATCGGCGACTTCATGCATCAAGAATTCACGAGAGAAAGAACAGATGTAAAATCTAAAATAAATCCGAATTACGACCAATATTCCTTATCATCACCATGTATACTGTATCAATCAAATATGCGAAATTCGACCGCACAGGTACCCAGTCGGAATACACGGATCTTACCTTTAATGCCACCATAAAGAATCGATAACTGACGTAATCAAAGTCGCAAAAAGGAATATGCTTATAATGATTACTCTCAGGAGGAATTTCCGTTGATACCTACTCTACGAAACAGATAAAAGTATGAGATAATATTGTAGTTCCTTTCAAACAGAAGAGATTCTGACTTCTCACTTCTTATATTAATTTTTCAATAAACGAAATTTGCCTGTTTTGTTGCAGAATGGTGATTAGTATTGAGATTGTTTAGTAAAAATAATTTTATTCTTAGAAACTAAAATAAAATCCACTATAGCGAGGGAGGTGTGGGAATATTTCCAATTACTTCAAGTACATTTTCCCTTTCTTGTTTCTGAGCGCGATTTTTTTAGTACCTATTATACCGTATTTGATATTTTAGTTGGAATAACTATCAAGTGGCTATCCCAAAAATTAAAGATAAACAGCTCACTATTTTATCTATTCCAGGGCTAAGTAGAGAGCAGTAATTTGGGGACTGAGAGACCATTGGAACACCAATCATTCCTCTTAAGCTCTACGACTGAATTACGGGTCAATGAGTGGATTGCGTAGGTCATTTCCTCTTCTTTTGTTTGACTGTCCTCCAATATGTTTTATCTGAGCTATTGCCTCAACGCTGATTTGTCATATGTTGCCTCACTCACCTAATTCACCTCTTTGGTACTCCTTCCCACCATTATGTCCATCATCATGTGATGTCTACTTCTTCCTCACCCTCTTTCCCTCAATCACTCCGTAAAATATTATTCTTAATGGGAGCCTTTTCCAGATCCAGTTCGCTTTCCTCTTTTTACTCTTCGAATAATGTATCTATTTTCATTTTTTATTTCCAAAAACTATTCATTTCTCATATACTTCCATTTTATCCTTTACATTTTTCACCATAGTCACATTTCACTATCACACCACTGCTTCGAAAATGTATTCACAAAGGACGGAAAGGACGAAAATGTATTCACCTAACATAAATGAACCAAAGGCTGACATTAATATTCAGCGAAATGGAATAACTAAAAAACTGCGACCAATTTAAAGTAACAAGTCTCCAGATTCAGAAGGAATACCTGCACGCGTGCTCAAGGAGTTGGCGCCATAGATTGCACCATTCCTAAAAATCATATTTGGCAAATCATTATTCGAAGGCAAGGTTTCCCGAGATTTGAAAACAGACGTCACACCGATGATAAAAAGAGGACACAGTCATGACCCAGAAAATTGTTGGAATATATAGTTAACATCGCTTTTATGCAAGACTCTCGAACAAATTGTTGATATCAATATCATGACCTTCCTGAATAGTCGGCCTGGATAATCTTGTATATGGCAGTCTGCACGTATTCCGGAGGGGTAGATCCTGCAAAACATAGCTGGCAATCTTCCTTCACGGCATCCCTAAGTCAGGTGAATTGAAATAATACGTTAATGCGATATTCCTTGATTTCAAGAAATCATTCAACAAGGTTCCTCACAAAAACATCCCACACAAATTGCAATGATGCGGAATAAATGAAAAAAATAGTTAACCTAGTACGGGAAGTTCTCAAATAAAGAGTATTTATTGATGGTATTAACTATGATATGGTTAGAATCACATCCAGTGTTCCACAAGGAAGCGTGAATGGCCCTTTTTTATTCATTATTTATATTAATGACCTAAATTCTCGAGTTACCAGTAATTGAAGATTATTTGCAGATGATACAGTGATCTAGCGTAAAATAACCGAAGACGCGGACTTAGAAGTTCTGTCATCGGATCTTAGTAAATGTACCACAGTACTACTCTTACCAAAGTCATCACACCAACCACATGGTCCATTTTTAAAATTCATAATGGCCTTTCATCATATTCACTCGAATGAACATCAACTACAATGATCGTATGCTAAAGGTGGCTTTTTGATAAGGCGGCACCATTTCAAGTAACTGCGGCTTGCCCGTTATAAGCCCAACTAGATAAGCATAATCTGGAACCCTATCCGTCTCTTTCATTCCAAATGGTGGAAAGGCCAAAGAGAAACAAATGAATAATTCTGAGGCATCTGCATTGGTTTAAACGCGGTTGACGGGAATAAGTTAAGCCATAGACAGCGTTGGTGGTGGTGTATTCCCGCGAGGGATTGGTTGTTAACTTGGGGGTGAGGGGGCAAACCGCATGACGCAGCGCTAAGCTGGGGATTCACGGGACCAGAAAATGAAGTCATTTCACGGGGACGAGGGCATCGGGAGAAGATAGATTTGGGGGAGGGATCACAATAGGGGAGGAATGGGAGGAGGCTAAAGGAGAAAGATGAAGAACGTGATGCGGTCGAAGATGAAACCGTGTTGAGCAAGGCGGCGAAGCAGAGAAGTACGACAGGACGGACGAATTTATCAACCAGCGCTGAGATAGAGCGCACCTAGACAGTAAATAATACATGGAAAAAACTATGGACACGCGCTAAAAATAATTTCTACCATTCCATCATTCTGACAATCACGTTGGACGGGGCATGAAGGCGCGAGACCCCTTTTTTCCCTCCACTCGACGACTGTTGGTCTCGAGCGATTATCCCCGTTTAATGCTTTTTGCTGCCGACCGGTTCTGAGCCTCTCGGACCTCTACTTTCGTAACCTTCCGCCACTACAGGTATCCGGTGTCTCACGCCAGAGGCCGCGAAGTACGCCGCCGGCGCCTAATACGGACGAACGGTTCCATCCCTTGAAGACTTCAGCCCCCATCTGAGGAGAACAATTAATTATGGACAGCGACCCATAAGAGTCGAGATCCTATCCTCTCCTCCGCGCGCCGCTTTTGCTTTGTCCTTTCATATTAATGGACGCGCTCAAATTGCCCGCGGAGGTATCTCGTGTTTGGGTAACCTTCCCAATGGGACGGCGACGCGAGAGGGGAAGGAGGGGGGTGGAGTGGGAGGGAGGGGAAGTTGGGCATGAGTATGGGGTAAAGGACGTTGGGAGAAGGGAGGAGTGGGAGGAGAGATTACGCGGAGACTACACGGCGGAATGTGTCTTAATTATCGCACGACGAAATCCCCCAAGACAGGAGGTATGCGGGCCCACGTCTCCATTGTTAATTTTGCCTGTTTCTCATCTGGCGGAGTGTGACTGCTTAGGAAACGAGATGGATTTGATGCTTCAAAAGTTGTTTTCACATGTGCCAGGACAATTTCTTTAAAGGAATTTCTTTGCGTATTTTCTCCTTGCATTCTGTCCATGGGAAATTATTTTTTGTACAGAGGTAAAACATGTTTGACATAAATTTTTGACGGAAAACTCATTGTTCCCTTCATGGAATATCCAAAAACTCATTTTTTAAATATATCTATATGTATAAAATTACTCCTTCTTATACCAATGCTTAAATCTGAAAAAATAGCGGTGAATTTTGGTAAACCCACGATTTACGGTTACGATAATTAGACAGTGGGAGCTCAGATTAAGATTCGAAGTACCTACCTATATTACACGTAATGAAGGATGATAATGCCTTTTCCTAATGTAGGAATATTTAGTTTACTCAATAATTTTGCATTGTCCAGTTATCACCATTACCTTGATAACGCTAACCGAAGCAATGAGAGAGAATGAACTTAAAGGGTATTATATTTTCGTAATTATTCCGTATTATACAACCTTTCATCAATATTTATTCTGACACCTGATATTTAACCAATAAAATAGCCCATAATTAATGTTCTAAAAGTTGCCAATCTAAAGTGAGCTTCCGAAGTACTGAAATAATTGATCTTTGCACTAAAAAGAATAAAGTCTTTCTCAGAAATGGGGTTGATTTGCGTTTGACTACTGTAGCTATACAGGGTTTACCCTGATAATATATTAATTAAATAATTAATTATAGTGTAAAGTCACAAATAGTTGGCAGTTTAACTGTTTTCTTACGTCTAGAGGCTACTTCACCGGGCTTTCTGAAATCAGTTTCATAATTAGTCCTTGGAAGCTTTTCAAGTGGGTGCCAAAATGACTGATTTCAGGCAGTTTTATTTCCTTACATGTTTACAATATTAAAATCTTTTCCTCGAGGTATCATTTATCCAAAGCACGGTGGGGCTGGGTAATTACGATGTTGGTCTTGAAAAATGTCCTCCCTTTCATCTGCCTCGCTCCCAGAGTCGACCGTTCCCCGTTCCAGCCGCTGTTCCCTCGCCTTCTCCTCCCCCAGGCTCGCCGCGCTCATCAATCGTTGGTCTCCATCTAATCGACGCCTTTTGAGATACCAACTCTCTCCTATTTCCACCTTCAAAACGTCTCGTTCCCTTCCCATGATGCGCGTCGTCAGGCGAACAAACACACACACATACATATATACACACACGAACCTACTCACGCTGCCTTCCTCGGCCGTCCGCATCCCACGGCAATGCCCTCCCATCCGCGCGCCACCGCCTCTCAGACAATTTTCTGGGTAGTTAACTAATTAGAGCCCTGTAATTACGGCCATTGTTCCGACACTCCCCTTTCCTCCCGTCTCGACTGCCTTAACCCGCCCATAAACCCCTTCCCAAACACCCTAACGATATCATTCTCTTTTAGCGCTCCGCTACCAATTCCACTCATGCACACACACAAAAGTATTACTACTCCCCAGCAGCCTTCGAAGCCATTCTCAAATAATTAGAGGTCAGGCCGATGAGGGGAGCATCTTCAGTCGGTGCCGAGAGTGTCGAGGATTGAGATGTGGTCGTGTGGGGAGGGGGAGAGGGGCTGGGAGATCTGAGGTCACTGTGGGAACGGAAAGTAAGAAGGATGACGGGCAATTTAGAAACGAATTTAAGAGAAATGGAGGGATGGAGCTGAGGGGGGAGGCAAAGGATGAGATCTGAAGGATGAGAGCGAGGCGAGAGATAAGATAGCTATAATAAAAGCATTGGCAAGTTTGAAATATGACAGACGCCGCGTAATGCATGGACTGCAGTCAAACGGAACGGACGTATCTCTATCCGTGGGTAAGATTAAAGACTCGAGAAATGTACGTCTGATCTCTGAAATAGATGTGTAATAAATGCATATGTATCACTGTCAGGACTAGAGAAACTTTATCCTTGCAGGTAAATTGAGATTTAAATGGAGATATATAAAAGAGAATATACCTACTACACAAAGAATCATCTTGAAACAAGAATTTCTTTTTGATTTCTACAGACAGCGTGCTAAATTGAGAACGTTCTTATTTACTACAGGTATTCGATTAGCAAGCCAGAGCATAGTTCGATTAAGCGTGAAACCTTGATCCCAATGGTTTTGCATGAAAATTTCTAGAGTTCATAAGAATGCGGAAAGAAGCTAGATAACTGAAGCTGAATCGTCTTTTTGGAATAGCAATTTAATGTCTTAACTTTACCAAAATAATACGAAAATCATTTCAATACTCTTCTGATTATATGTATATACTTATCGCACAACACTTAGTCTCGTCAGAAATTGCCTCGGATGTGATTCAACCAGTAAGAAACTTTGCGTAGAGAACTCATGTTGTTCATGTTTGCCGTCTCAAAGCGAAACTGGAGCGGTGTTACGAGCGACGATGGAGAGAGAGAGAGAGGGTAAAGGGAATAGGGTGTTCCGCGTTTGAAGAGACGCGGGTGGAGGTCGGCTTGTCGCGGAAGAGGAGCGGGCGGGCAAGGGAGAGTTGGCTGAGGTGCACAGACAAAAGACGAGAGCACGGCGCATACACAGGTCGCATTTCCTTGTAAGCGTAGGTATTGAGAATAGGAAGGTGTCACCCGAGTAGAAAGTTACGCAACGGACAAAGGAAAAGAGAAAGTTTTGGGATGACAGCTGAAACGTTGACTAGGATGCATTTACCTGACCGATCCCAGGAAAGGCACACTGGCTCGAAAAATACACGCCCTTTTGAAATTAGAGCGGACAGCACGGCTAAAGAGAACTTTTAGTTTTCATCCCCACGATTTTCACCCGGATACTGAGCATCTGCTTTCCGGAGACACTAAGACTTCACATATAGTATAGATTATGGGATCCGTACGAGGAAGGTAAGATAAAAGAATTAGAGCGCGTGCAAAGGAGATCCGCTAGGTTTGTTAAAGGTCGTTATGATAATTGTATAAGTGTTACGAGTTTAATAGAAGAACTAGGATGGGAATTACTATCAGAACGCAGGTTAAAATTTAGGTTAAACCTTTTAAGTAAATTCGAAACCCATTTGTTCACAGATGACGTTAGATATATATTGAGAACCCCTGCGTATTATGCTAGGTTTGATCATATTAACAAGATTAGAGAGATAGATTGTCGTACCGATAGATTTAAAATGTCATTTTTCCCGCGTACCATAAGAGAGACCAATAGGCAGCGTATCAAAGGGATAGGTAGGTGAAATATAGTTAGAGTAGTTGGTAGTGCATGATGCATGTAATAACAACCATTAATCCCTTTCTTATTATGTAGATACTAACCATGTGACCCTATTATCTAGCATGCCTTCATTAAATATCCTAGTTGGATGTCAATAGTGCATGTCTGGTGATCTTCACCCCCTGCCACGCACCCTCGTGGTGGCTCGCATGGTATTACGTAGGTGTAGATGTAGATGTATAGGGCATTTCCATTTAAGATCAAGTGGTAATAGCACGTTACTTGATAACAAAAGTTTCAAAGAAATGAGGAAAATTAGCCTATACCTTAATCCTCACATCTTCTCATTGCACAAGCCATATACGTAAGGATTCTTTCACCGAGGAGTACATATTCAACATACGATTAATAATTAAATGCATCTAAAAATGCATTAATATCCACAGGTGATAATGCAGGAGAGTTAGCAAGTGTTTGAGGAGATGATAGAAATTGCTTCCTAATTAATGATTCAAAAGTAAAAGATTATCACCCATCAACTCATGACTAGGAGTTGCTTTCTTTTTTGACAAAAAAAACTTTTTTATTATGAAAACACTATCCGGCGATCCATCAAACACAAAGAAGATAAATATTTTCCGGATCAGCGCGCGTGGCAAGAGTAGTGTTTGTCAGGACAAAGGGAAGGGGGGAAAAGAGAGAGGAGATAGAACAAGCAACAACGTTTAACAAGAGAGATACCGCTGCTTCCCCGCTTTGCCTTTCGACCCCAGAACAAGAGATGTGCGGCGCTTGTTCAATCTCCCTTGGACCCCTGTTGGGTTGATCGCCCTTGTCGATCGCAAGCACGGGAAACTCGGGAGTGAAATCAGACGTGGAGGGAGGGAGAGAGAGATGGATAGGTAGATTGAGGGGAGGGGTTATGGGGAGAGGGTTTCCGAGGGTGGTGGCGCTTGATGGGAACACGGCATCGCGCCATGGCTGGGAGAGGGGCGGGGGGCTTGGTCGGTTGGCTGGAGGTGAAGGGAAGGTCGCGCGCGCATGGGGGAAGGGGGAGGGGGCGGAATGCGGGATCGAAGTGGGGAGGAAGGGCTGAAATTGCCGCCAGCACGTCGAACGACAACCCACAGCTCACTCATTCTCCCGAAGAGGGCGCGGGAGAGGAGGCAGGGTCGGGGGTGGCAAGGGAAGCGGGTTGCGTGGGGGGTGGGAAAAGGTTGAGGAGGACTCGATCGCATGGGCGAGACTAGCGCCGACCGAGCTCTCTCGCCACAAAACCCACCCCTTCTACCCGCCCACACCTCCCCCTCTCACCCCCATTGGATGAAGCAGGTGTGAATCAATCGACGATCGCCCCGCGCACTCGATGATATTGCCGTCACCAGAGGGAGTTAGTTCTATTCCCCCCCACCACACACACACGTCCCATTCCACTTCTCCATTACCTCTCTCACCCTCCCGATCTCTCTCTCTTCCTCCATCTTTCTCTCTGTTTATCCATGCATGTACGTATAATCTATCTGCTTCTCTCCTCCATCCACCCCTTTCACTATAGTTCCCACCCAAACTCCTGACAACCCCTGCCCCGCACCCCGAACGCGGACCCACCGCCGTCCGTGTACCAGGTGGCGCCTTCACTATCCCATCTCCACGCTCGGATGAACACATGCATCGCACACACGATCCCACAATGCACTTCGAAACGGCAAATGCACTTCCCCATTTTACCATCCTCCCCCGATCCCAACTGCACGAGTGCGAGGGACGCCGGCGAGAACCAAAACACGCTCTTGCAAACCGCACACGCCCTGTGGCGTCGTCCGCATGGGGAATAGCGCCAGGAATCATCCCGAGTTTCCCACGAGATGGGGAGGGTTCGGTACAACTTCGTGCTGTACATAGGTTTCCCGACTACATTTGGTCCATGGGCTCATTATAGACCTCCCGACTGTGGTGGGGAGACGAGAGAAAAGCAGGCAGGAAACATGGCCAGCAACATGAAACAGTTCGACGCAAAAAGTCGTTTGTCGAAAAATAATTATTTTTCGTTAATACATGTGAGTCATGTGACAAAGTTTGGATTAAGGAAACGTTGTATTCCAAAGATAGACAGATCCAGATTCCGTCCATTATGTTGTCATAATCAGCCTAGGATATCTATGCTTGCCAGTGCAAGAAATCTCGCTGAGGATATAGCAGTCGCAATCACAACACATCCGTTCTCATCACTGAAAAAGATCGTTCACATAAAAATTGTAAGGGTAAATATGAAAACTTTTTCAATGCGATACTATCAAATGGAGAGAGCAACAAAATTATATCTATACCTATTAAATCTATGCATTGCAACGTAAGAAGCATAAATAGGACGCACATTGCTTTACGACAAATAACCTATTTGTTAACCAGAACGCATAAGCATCCGTTAACCGCTTTGGCTTGATAAAAAAAGAGCAAAAAAATGATGTGGAATTTCAAAGAAAGACACAATAACTAGACTCGAGGTAGCTCAAGTAAGTGGAACAATACTTGGAGTGGGGGAAAAACCTTAACGGATAGACTGAAGGACGACTTGCGACAATTAAAAAACCGCAAGAACTCTCGTACAGTAATGAAAGAACCCTGTAAACGAGGAACATACACATGTACACAGCATTTTCCTTTCAAGGTACGTGAAAGGGATACACATGACGATCTATTTCTTTTCAGATTTCATTACAATCTTCCAGCCAAGTACACAGATCCGTGCTTTAAGAGATGATCGATATGAACACAAATGTATGGACAATGCTGAGCTCCGTTATAGGATACGGAAATCAATTTGAAGGTCCACATACATTGTGTGCAGCATCATCATTGCCTAGGTCATTATGCAAGATCAGCAACCGTGAGACTCCGTCAATGAATATCACCTATCCTTCCGGTCTGGTGTCACTCCCGCTTTCAAAGCCTACGCCAACGCCTCACCCACGCCGAGCTTCTTTCAAACGCACCCTTTTTGCCGCTTCATGCAGACAGGGGACTGAGTTGGATAAAGGCTGCTTATCCCACGGTTGAACTGGTTTCAATGGGGTTAGGAGGGAGGGAGGGAGTACTCCGCATTGGAGGACGGGTGTGCAGTAAAATACGGCAACGTGCGCTTTCGTCAGAAGAGTCGATTCCGAGCACGCGATTGAATGATAATAATCGCGCTTCCGACCGCAGCGTACGTAAAAGATGCATAGCGGCCGCCGTCAAGGCTCGCCGAGTCAAAAAGGCTACGGTCATTCCCGACGCGACAGTCAATAGGTGTCGAACTCTTTCGCCGTGGAAAATCAGAATATTATTGATTGCCGTTTCGGTGAAAGGGATACTCGATCGTTTATCGATTCTAAATATCGTCTCTGGGAATAAATCACCAACTATTTTTTTTTTCGCTCTCGGAGCCATTCGGAAGGAATTCTTGTGACATGATTTAAGCATTTACCACCCTCCATAGGTTTCACGAGAGATGAGTTTTGAATGGCGAACCAAAAGAACCAAATTTAGTACCGTGGCATAAAGATTATTTTGGGGTTCATGAATTCGTGCGAATTTGCGACGGGATCAAAAGAACGAGCGAATTCCGGGAAAATTTATGGCGCATTAGGATGAAATAAGCGTGTAATCGATCTGACTTTTCACCGAAGGGTGTCCGTTACATGTCACGTGGCGAATGTATAGGTGCTATTCGAAAGGAAACAATAGGAATGTAATATATATCATCTTGTCGAAGATTTCTTCCAAATTTAAGAGGCGTGGCGATGAAAAAATTCCACATCTTGCTAGGTATTTACGGTCTGACTGGTAGTCATTCGTGGTTATATTGAAGTCAGTCATAGAGTAGAAAATGACTGCGTAATTATTGCCAAACAAAGAACTTTAAAAGCTACATTTCATTTCCTATACGCGCATTGTACTAATTAACATTGAATGTAATTAGTAAGCTACACTACGAGCAAAAACGTTCTCAGGGAAGGAGCATACGTCATCAGGAGACAAGCTTCAAACCGTAAGCCGGTGAAAGCGCGCGATCACTAAATGACTCTATGCATTCAGCGCACTCGAGCCTCTAACGTGACGATTGGGGAGAGAGGATTTATGGCACAAGATTTCCTCTCTCGGCTGATTCAAAGCTTATCCGTTATTATGAAGAAAAACACGGCTTCGACCTTCCGTTTCACGTAAACAACTGCTCTCTGGGAGAGCGTATCTCGTTACGGGCGCCCATTTCATTACGGGGGATTGCGCGCCGCAGTGAGAGAGACGATGCCGGGCGCGATGAGGCAGAGCCGGAAGGGAGCACTGTGACAGGGCGATGGGAGGATTTGTGACCGTCGGGGAACCTATGGGAGCCGTTCTTGTGCACTCTGCCGTATGTGCACTTCATACAAACGGACATACTGAATGTGCACACTACTGCCAGAGAGGAAGCGGGGAGAGGGGAGGTGAATCACAGATTTGCTCTCGGCCACCATATTGCTATTTCACAATGTTGATGGAAAAGATGCGCTTATAAGCGATCATCCAGTTATTTCATTCATGTTCATTCATCCAGTTAGTTTTATTCATGATACTCGATACGAAGACAGCAAGTCGAAAGGCCTGGGCTCAATCAGTCAAAAAAGAACCTTTCCAATCAAAGTATGAATGAAAAGGAATCCTCTCCACAGTCCATGAATTAGAAAAGAACAAATGATTCCTACATTGGATAAAGGTTTCTCAGGTCTTCCACCGGGTGAGCAGGGGGTCCTCCATCCAAAACTTGCCCTCCATCTTCAGGGGGTTCAGCTTCCGAAGCTTCGGAAGCTGAACCCCCTGAAGATGGAGGACAAGTCGTTCTCCGAAACGTTGGGCCCCATGGACATGATCACCCGGTGGAAGACCCGAGAAACCTTTATCCAGCAGATACGCCGGAAAAATCTGAGATTCCTATATAATCTTTGTAAACACCCTACGAGAGACAATAGCAAGCGATCCCATAAAACCAGCGATAAAAACGGATAAATAAAATAAACGATTTCAGGGGAAGGTAAAAGGCCAGGAAATGTGTTTTAATAGCTTTATTGTATCGCATTTTTTTCCTGTATCAGCTCATGAAACGTGAAAAGGAGTAAATTATCCATCAAAAGATAAGTGAAACAAAGACAAGTTGTTAGGAGAGCAAGTGATTAGAACACTATAAACCCGTAAAGTTTACAGTCCATAATAATCCACAGCTTGGAAAAAAATAGGGTTTGCTAGTTTTCTTTGCTTTTCTTGCGGGCGTACGCCAGTTTCGCAATCGGGAAATTTAGGGAGGGCGGATTTTGGGGCCGAGGGAAGGATTCAAAGAGGAGTGTGGGGGACGGGAGGATTGCGGGGGTGGGAGGATATACAGAGCGGAATGGGGGCCGGCGGCAAGAGCTAGCTCACGGCTTGCCCTCCCCCTCGCTCCAACCCTCGAGCGATCCCTGACGTACGAATCCAAACCCACCCCCCGCTGCGGCAGCGGCGGAGAGAGAAGAAATGAGGCTCAGGGCTGCGGGGAACGAAATCATAAAAGGCGTACGAGTCCGGAATAAGTCCTCGGGCGGAAGAAGAAAAAAAGCACTCGTAAGTTGCGCAATTATCCCGTCGCGTAATACGGGAGAGATAACATTCTCGCCGTATTCCCGGGGCAAAAAAAAAGTGTCCCGAGAAAATGAGTCCCGGGAAGGGAATATTTAATTGTTTATCGGCACGAAAAATTTGGCTGGGCTACCCTTCAGCATGATCAGCGAACGAAGCTAAAATGAAATGGGTTAGACGAGGTGGAGGGGGTGGAGGGTTTGGAGCGAGAGAAGGGGGTAGTGGCGGTGAGTGACAGGCGGGGGGTGAAGGGTGGAACGCTCGCCGAATTAAGGACGGGAGGAACGCAGAGGGGGAGTATGGAGGGAGGTGGTGGGGAAAGAGGAAGAGTGGCATGTCGGGAAGGGTATAAGAAAGCAGAGGGAAGAGGGGAACACGCGGAGTGGGAAAAAGAGAGTGAGAGTGACGGGTGAAGGGGCGAGGGGGGGGATGACGGGGGAAAGGGAGGGCCTTGTGGGACGGCAAAGGGGAAGAGGATTGGGGGATAGAGAGTTAGGGGGCTGCGGGAGAAGAAGCCAAAAGGCGGGCCGGGGAATTTAGGCCGCCATACTCGAAAACTAGATCCGAATGGCACCAACTCGGAGAAGCACATAAAGACTGGACTTAAGCCGAATATTTTAATCGAAAGAATCTGTCACCACGCATCATCATTACGCTGTATAAGTGCGACATTGGTTTGTAAGCTTTGCAGTCATTGAGGACAGAGCTGTGGAGAAAACATAAAAGAAAATGGAAGACAAAACTAATAATATCAAAGTCTTTCGACAACGACATGTCGACAGCATCACATAAACTACGGATGTCGCGTGAAACTTTGCGATTCGTAGCCCAACGGTAGTTGCTGTAATGTTGCCAAATTTTTAGAGTAATATTTATGGTCTCAGTTGTTGCTCTCAGATTGAGAAGAGTCCCCGAATGAAGCAGAGCTAAAGAGTGTCAAAAAATTTAATTTAATTTATAAAGTTGGCAGTATTCATCAGTTATTTTGCATATTTACACCATGGAAACAATACTCTTACGAATTTCACGGTAGTTCATAGTCTGAAATGGTCAAATAATTTTTTATTCATTTATGCTAAATTTTTTATTGATTATGATTTTCCAATACTTATTTAAGAAATATATTTTGATGAGAAAACAGCGAGAAACTCTCTAAAGTAACTTGAAATTACAATAAAAACCCCATACTTACAGTATGAATCACGCTTTGAGTTTAGATGACTGCGAATACATTCGGAAATATAATGCCATAAAGTTTTCTTAGGATATTCCCATATAATTAATGGAACGGCCAGAAATAACTTCACGAGGATAGAATTGGATTCGCACAGCTCGACATCCAGGAAGCCTCCGCTCGTCTCGGCGTTTCCCTTCGGAAGTAAGTTTTGGACATCGTCCAGCTCCTCTTTTGGCCTTATTTTTTCCCGTTTTACTCCTCTTCCGCTCGCTCTACTGCTCCCGCTGCCCTTCAGGTTCCCACTCCCCCGCATTACCACTCCCTCCCTCCGTCCTCTATCATAGTGACGGTGGAGTAAATTACACATCGCTTACGGTGGCACCGCCCCGAGATATAAAACTGTCCGGGGTTCTGCGTCTTATCTCATAACGTGCTAAACGTCATCATTTGTGGGATTCACCTTGAGTTGCGGCCAGGAAACGAGGGGGCGGAGTGAGGAGGTGGTGGAGTGAGGAGGGGAGGAGAAGGGGGCGGAAGATCGTGGTTTTGGTGGGAGTCGGAGGTCGGGGGCGGCGAGTCGGTTTGGAGAAGAGCAAGGATGAAGAAAATTACTGTCTTTTTCGGCGACGGAGGATGAGGGCGGACGATGTGAGGGCAGAGAGAAAGAGGGAGGAGGGAGAACGGAAAGGGGCGTAGGAAGGAGGGAGGATACGTCTTCGGTGCCCCGCTGACCCCTGGAGGCTCAGGGAGTCCCTCGTCCATTAACTGGGCAGCGAAGGGAAGGCTCTCCTCGACGGTGCGAGATGAGTCTATTTCGGAGGATTACAAGAGGACATAACTTATGCATTCAGATATTTTCCAGGCGGTGAGAGATGAAACAAAGAGGGTTCAACAGAACATCCTCATCACGTGATTTATGTACGCATGAAGCACCTTTAACGAGAGCCGTAAAATTTTAAATGATGCATTGATTAGTAATTTCAATGAGAGGTACTAGCACTACGAAAGGCTGGATTAAATGTGAGCATTTCCAGAGAACTTACACTGCGAGAGACTGGAGAGAAAATCCAACTCTCCACAAAATGTTCTCGATAAACTCTCTAATTCACAATTTGCCGGCGATTTGTGTTTACAATATGCAATCCGGATTAGGCTCAGATTTAAAAATACCATAGCTAAATATAATTTTATTCTAATTTCAACAAAGTAGGGAAAGGAGCACAAATTAAATATCACAAGGAATTGTAATGAAATCCAGTAATCATATGTTAAAAGTAAAATGAAAGACAACCTAGGCATTGAGTCTTACGCACTGCATTTATGGTGCCATTTTTTCTAAGTAGGACAAAAAAGCTTTTTTTTCAATTACCATGCGTCAATTATTTATGTTTCAGACGTGAAAACGATAATCTGCTTCTCTTAGTTAATGTAAACGTGCCCGATTTCATCAATGGTATCATTAGCCGCCTACCTTGGTCAGCACTTATCTTTCTCCATATGAATCTTCATTCCACTACTCCTTTAGTAGTAAAAGAACAGGCAAAAGTCAGAGAATAAAATAAAGAAATATTATAATACTTATGCCCATTGCGCCACAACTATCAAAATAGCAATTAATTAGATCTCCGGGACAACCGTCTTGTCACTGTCACCATGACATGAAAAACACACAGTGAGATACGGACTAAAATACATAGCTCTTCAAATATGGAAATGACAAATTAAAACCACAAATTAAGATAAGCAATCTTGGCAGTGGAATGGTCATAGCCGTTCATTACGGCACCCACGCCGAACGCCGCGCCGCCCTTACGAACTTATCGAAATGACCCTTAAAGATTGGGAATGGGGGGAGAGGGAGGGGACGAGAGGGAGGAAAGGGCAACGGAAGAGAAACATTTTGATCTCCCTTTTTAGGAAACGATGCGCCATTGCCAAGTTTCCTCCACCAAGCCGATGATAAGGGAGGTGTTTTCATACCGCTTGCCAGAGCTCCGACATCGCGCAACGCCGCCCGCGTCCCCTCTGTCGGGTAGGCCTCGGATATCCCGATTCAACCCCCATGCCCTCCCCCTAATTTACTTATTCACCCTTCCACCATCCCTTCCCACCTCTCCCTTCAACCAGACCGCCGTCATAC
This sequence comes from Ceriagrion tenellum, assembly GCA_963169105.1. Classification (NCBI taxonomy): domain Eukaryota; kingdom Metazoa; phylum Arthropoda; class Insecta; order Odonata; family Coenagrionidae; genus Ceriagrion; species Ceriagrion tenellum. The sequence goes on from OY720632.1 coordinate 52,284,608, forward strand.
ACATAACTATCCTAGAGGCAGCGGAGGCGGCTCCTCTCTGCCATGTCCCTCCTCCACCTCCCTCTCCCGTCCGTCCGTCCGTCTGCCCTCATATCTTCCTCTCGAACGCATGTATATACTCCCACCGGTCTCCCCCAACCTTTCCCCTTCTGAAACTCCCCCTCCTCTTCATCACCTCCGCCGCGGCTTGCATATGGACAAGGCCTGACTAGAATGGCCAACGACCTTCTCCTCGCGGCTTAGACGAAGGCGGATGGACGCCCGAAAACATTAAATGGGATGAACGAAAGTAGGGGGAAAGAGAGAGAGCGTCTGAGTACTCAACGTTTTTTAAGACGAGGGGTTGAGGAAACAGAACAAAAAAAATGACGAACAAAACGCGGGGACAGGTTGGATTGCGAGGTAGAAAAGGACTGGGCTCAGGGGGGAGAGGGGTTCTCTCATTACGTGCAGCAAACGTGCTCCTCGTATCGATGGCGCGCACAATGTCGAATGCAAATGTGTTTATTCAGCTCTTTTCAAGTCCTCCCCCTCTCCGCCGTACCTTTCGCCCCCTTGCGCTCTGCCCCTCCCCCTCTTCGGGATAGGGAGTGGTGGGGGAGTAAATGGGAGGGTGGGGATGGAAGGTGAATGGGAGGAAAGGATGGGGCGGGGCGACGGCTGGCAACATGCTCGATCGCAGCGAGGAGATATGGGGCAAAGTGTGGGATAAGTGAAGGGAGACAAACATTATGGGAAAAAATGAGGGAAATTGCGAGACGATTTGCAGCTCCATTTTTCAGGAAATCTCTTTCATGTATGCGAATATTGAATCCCTAATGCAAAAAAGTTAGAACTATAGTCTTGCTTATTTTTGCTCACTGTGCGGATTTTTTCTTATTTCTGACGCTTGATGCTCAAGGCAATTAATGTTCGATAACTAGAAATTATGTGCGTTGATAGTTTTGAAACTGGATTGTATAATGAGTCTAAGTTGACGATGTATACAATTTTTCCACACTGATACGTGTAACATTATCAATCGATCACAAAGATCAATAATGCAACACCATTCAAGTTCTTTGAATAATCCTTCTCCAGAGAAATGATTAAGTGTAATTTATTACGACCATAAGAGAAGGATTGAAATCATCGATCGAAACTAAGAGATTTCTCACGCCAATTCAAACATTTTACGTCGTGTGATTAATTACACTTTCCGCATATTAACATTTATCATGAGGCAATTGACTTGAAATCCATCGAACAAGCAGCATGTCTGAAACTCCAAACACGATCTTGATAAATGAAAGTATTGATACTGAGCTTGATGAATGAGGTATTCCATCAATATTCGGCTAAAGTAGACAAATGCGATGGAAACCAGGCGTTATGGTGGGCAGGTACACGCCGTGCATAACTCAGTGCGCGCCGGGGGAAATTACAGAGGAGAGTTTTAAACACGAGACGAGACCGAGGAGGCATAATCGAATGAGATGGGAGAGCGAGGGAAAGAAGATATATATGCCTGCTTCAAATGCTTTACCCAGCAATTAGGCCTATACAAACAGCGACAAGGTTGCCACGATAGGGACCCGAAAAAGGAATTATCTGCGACGGAAGAGCGCACCAAGGAATGAATTGTAAAAGGGCAAGGCAACGAGGCCCTATGAAAAAGAACGGCTGTGCGCGCGCGGATGTGTGCATAAAGCGCCGAGGAGTCTGAGGGGTGGACGGAGTTGTGAATCCTCCATTGTAAAAGGCGTTCGAGGAAGAGAGCAAAGGGACCGAAGGGAAGAGAAGAGAAGGCAATGCCCGCTTTGCTAATTGACAAGAGGTGGATATATGGATGAGGACGGTCGCATAAGTTATGGAGGACGGATGAAACTGCAAAGTGGCCGGGAAGAGAAGGGAGGGAATTGTTATTGTAATCCGTCCCGGGAGACACTGGGGGCGCTTTTGCGCTTCGTATGACTCGGGATGCTTGGGGTTGGGGAGATGGGGTTTGTAGTTTGAGACGGGAAAAATAGGGAATGGAAACAGATTAGTCGAACCTCGCCGTGGAAAGGCGTATCTTTTTCTTTCGGTCACGCTTTTTGGAGATGCTCTATCTGAAGGATGGCTGATCCGTTCAATGGGCACGCAAATTTGATATCTTTGGAGTTATTTATGGTCACTTGCGAGAACTCTCGAGTTGAGAAATGATTTGTGGATGGAGAGAGCTCAGAGTGCGGCGAGATTAATCGACGCCCAAATTGGACAAGGGGCGCAATTTAAAGAAATATTTTTCGATTCGGCCGCAATAACTGCACCTAATCACTGTTTTCAATGGCTCGAAGCTTCGTTTAACAGTAAGTTTCGATATTTTCTCTGCCAAGCCATTGTACTCCTGTCATTTCTGTAAAATAATGATATGAACCTTTAGAATTGACGAGAGTTAACTTGGCCTAATTGTACACGTACAAAATAATGATAACATCACGAAACAATATTATTGAGAATTTAAGTTTATTTCCTTAAGACATTAAAGAAGTATTCCAATTTTCCATAAGATCTATATGCTGGACTAAGTGAATAAGCAGTAACAGTTTTTTTCTAAATAAGTTTTGACAACTTCCATGAGCAGTAAGGGTTAAATGTTCAAAGAAGTATAAAGTTTAGCTATTTCAATTCATCAACCCTTGTCTAAAAAATACAGAGCATACTGAAAATATTAAAGCCATGACACCGTAACCTTTCAATGAAGTTATAAAGTACTGTTAATTAATCGAAGGCAATGCATGAAGACGAAAGTATTCAAAAATAACGAGAACTAAAAAGCTTAATGACTTAATGTTCACTCACATCTATTTTGATAAATGTCTAGGGAGAGGTAAAATAAATAATCATTGCAGACGCAACTCTCAAACATCTTTAAATCAATATAACAGTGTTTCTTAATCATATTTGCACCCTAGAATATACTCTCTTAATATATGTAATCCACATTAATGAGACAGCTTCTAGAGGAACATAAAATTAACTGCTCATAATATCTCACACTGAATCAGCGCTCATTTCCACTGGAAAAAATTCGTGATGTTGCTCGGCAAGTTTTTGCACGGAATAATCTCCATTACTGTAATATTTATGAGGGAACTATCTAATTTTTCAATAGGATATCACAACAACAAAAACTGTGAAATGTATACATGGGGATGACATGTAGCCTACAGAATTTGGTTAATTAAATGTCAAATCACCATAGCGAGCTACTTATAGTGGTTGAAAAAATAATTTCAAATCCCACGATAATCAGATATTGTATTAGGTACTATATCAATGTTCATATCATCTCAAGTTTTAGTGCACGTTAAGCCGCTATAACGGAAAGGGTATTTGTAAACGTCCAATAATTCTTTCAAACTCTGGTCCCCAACAAATAAATGTCCAAGCCAGTTAATCCGCATATCTATCCAGTTATGTATATATACAACAAAGCTTAAAACATGCATAGAGATATTAGAGTGAATGCATTATAGCAAATTTGAACCAGTTACTCGATGCCAAAAAAGCTCTCAAAAGCAGCAAAGTGTGCATGACGAATTTTCCAGCCCTAAACTCGAGGAATATGAGGCCAAGAGAGACATGTCTTAGTCCTCCTCGATATTCAAAAGAGCGTTAAACAGGCTAGTAGAGGGGGGAATCTAGAAGTGGATTTTGAATGAGGGGGGTTGGGAAGCAATGAAGATCACAATGCGAGGGGAGTTTAGGAGGTGGGAGCTGGCGCAAGGCCGACCGGATGACCACCGGTTTTGCATTTGTGATGCGTACACCAAGGGTGAGATGAGGAGATGAACGTAAATGCGAAGCGCTAAGAACGGGGCAGGCGACGCCGCCGGCGGAGCGGATGGGGGGATCCACAAAATCAACCAACTCGTCACGGATTACGCGCGACCGACAATCGGGACGTCCGGAAGGAGAACGGGTTGCCTTGGTCATTTCCCCAAGACCGCCCCGCCCCCCTCACACATAAACACCCTTTCCTCCCCTCTCCCCTTGACCCGGAGCGTAAAAATAATAAAAAGGAAGCCACTCGGGACCCTCCACTACTGCTTGCTCAGCTCCTTTTGCGTCCACTCCCTCCTCTTCAACCGCTCTTACTCCTCGACATCCACCGCCAACTCTTCCTCCTCCTGTCAACCCACTCGCACATGTCCTAATCAAGACACGGCACTAACGACGACTCAACTCGCACGCCAACTTACCCGGGCACCGGCGATCCCTATCTTGCCGTCTGATTCTCGCGTGACGAGGGCACGTCCGCGTCGCCGAGGGGCGGGGTCCTCCCGCGGAGACGTCGCCTCTCCCCCGCGGGGGACGGGATGCGGGACATCGCTCCGAAACGTGGGTGGGAGAAGAGATGACGAGAGACGGGGGGACCTGGTGTCTCGGCAACGCCTCCTTATTCCCTCGTCGAGGAAGTCGGTGGAAGAAAGAACTGCTAACCACACGCGGTGAGATGTGCAAATCACATCGCACTTTGACGGCTCATTCTAGGGAAAGGGTGGAAATCCAAACGGGGTAATCGATGTGGAGCACAGTCCAAATATTCCTCCGTGATCTCCTCCGCCACTCAACTCGCACTGTCAAATGGAACTTCCCGGAGCGACGTCAGCATGGCAAACCAAAGCGCGGCACACGAAGTCCCGATCTCACGTCACGAAACCTCCTCCGCCCCATTCTTGCGAGCGCGGAGCGATCCTTAATTAAGTCCTCTCATTTCTCCTCGCTCGACAAGCCGTCCTCGTCCGCCGCGCGGCGGGCTCGCGCTCCTTTTGCGGGGCATCAGCACGCGGGGATCTCTCTCTCTCGCCCCCCCCTTTGGAAGCACACGCACGTGAGAGAGTCAGAGCACACGGCTCGAGAGAGAGAGAGAGCGTGGTCGATCACGTCCGCCCGCCGAAGGTTCCCCGAGCGACTGTCACTTCCCAGGCCACACCGCTGTCAGCGTTGGAAACATCACTATAGCGCATGGCAGGGTACTCCCTATTTCACCACCACCTCATATTTCTTCTTCCCTCTTTTTTTACCCACTGCCCTCCTCCTCCCTCCCGTTTCACCTAACACCCCCTCCCCGTTCCCCAAATCCCCCCCCACTCTCCCCTCCTCGCGCTCGCTTCGACGCCTCCCTCCCCATTCCTACTCTATCCCCCTCTTCCCACCTCTCCCACCTACCACATCTCTCCCTCGCAAAGCTTCACACACACACACACACACTCGCTACCCCTCCCCGAACAACGCAACCACCCACCCTTTGTCCGCACAGCCTCCTCCTCCTCCTCCCACCTTCGTCCACCCCAACCCACTTCACAGAAAAAACCTCGCCACCCTCCCCCCACACCAACATCCTCTCATCCCTCTCCGTCCCTTCGTTCACTCACTCAAACGTCCCCTTCCCTATTTCTCTCTCTTTCTCTGCCCCCCCTCCCCTGCCTTTCGCGCCCCCCAACCCACTCGTTTCCCTCCCTCCCCACTCCTCCTCCTCCTTTTGGTTTCCGCTGTGGGGTGCGGGATGGAGCGGCCCCGAGTTTGTTTTGAGGGAGAGGGGGGGGCGTTTGGAGTGAGGGGAGGGAGTTTAAGGGGGTTACGGGAGGGTGGAATGATGTAGGTGGTGGGAGGAAGAGGCGGAGGAAAGTCTGTTTGAGTGAGCGAGATGAGCGCGGGAGGCAGAAGAGATAATAATGTTGAAGGATGACACCTTTGGACCGAGTGTTTCGACTGCGTCACGGAATGAGAGTTGTTCATCACGAATGCACGAATCCCCCTGGCGTCTTTTTATTTTCCCACCATCGTTCCTCTTTACTTCCCTCTTTCCTTACCCTTCCCCTACTTTACGTTGTTTTCTCTCTTTTCCTCACCATCTTTATCTACTTCAATCATTTCCTCTATTCTCTCCTCCATTCTACATTTTTCACTTAACAGAATGGTCATACCCGGGCCTAATGCGTGTAATGAAGTGGCCATGATGTAAAATTGCATAGTAGCTACAGATGCATTTCTAATTGGAGAATCTTTCGTGAGTTATTTGGGACAGTTCTTCATATCCCAATTCATTCGAGGAAATTTTTTAACGATACTCTTAAAAGCTATCCAGCAGGGAATTATTTAAAATCCGTCACAGGGCATAACTTATGCCAAATCATGATATGCATAACTCCTTGCTTAAGATGGCTTAGAGAAAATTAACAGTAAAAAGGCGCTGACATACCCGGAACGTCTTAGCAATAACGCTTTCGTTCAGCATACACTGCTATATGCTTTCAATGGTTATCATTTCAATATAGAATACAAAACCTGTGATGAGCATTCCAACCTAATGCTCTGTAATATGGACATCTTCCTATGATGTTTACCTGAGATTCATCATCTATTTTTGAGGTACTCAATCGAACTTAACTGAAACATTAAGACTGTTAAACTTTTAGGAAAGTATCAGTAAATACACGGATCGCTAGTATAGAAATCACGGGTAATAATTGAAGCAATCTTCTTAAATGGCATTCTTTCCTCTAGCTGTACATCTGGGAATTTCACCCAGGGTTCCTGAAAATAGCCCACGAAGCTCCTTGAAAAATAAATAACTCGCAAGAAAGAGCGTATGGGGGTCAGAGAGGAAGCCTTGAAGAGACTGGGACTGGGAGGGCGGGCGGTAGTGAGGGGAGATGAGATATGGAGAGATAGCGAATGAATTGAGTATGATAAGTGGCCCGAAAAGGTGTTGGAGGAGAGATGGAGTATCGGGGGTCCACGTGACAGCTGAGCCGTCCAATCCGACGTAGGCCCATCTTCGTCACCCTTTGCCCTCTTCAACCGTCCTGCCCACGCCATTCCTCCTCCCCTCTCCACTACCCCTTGGGGTCCCCTCCCATACACCCCGCCCACCCCAAGTCCCCTCCCCCCGCCTCTTCCGTCTCTCCGACGCCTCGCAATGGCACCGCTCACTCATTCTGCCGCCGCGAGGAGAGCTTGGTGCGGAGGGCTGCCGAATCTGGAGAGAGAACCGATGGCAGCGCTCTGCACGGCTGGATAATCCGCTCTGAGGAATCGGGATCGGTGGTAAACCATCTTGTCACTATTTCCGCGCGTGATCCGTTTACTCAATACTCACTGAGCACTTTATAAGAGAATTTCCAAACTAATTCATGTTCCGATCTTGAAAGGTCGTTTTACATGTGACATGCTATTGCAGAGTCTAGTGTAATTATGGATGTGCATTAAAAGTTGTGTCTGATACATCGGTAAAGTAGTAAAATGCATGCTCAAATACTCACAAGAGAGATGGGAAAATAGCCCCTCAGTAACTCCGAGTCTACATTCTCGCATTACGAAAATTGTTGCTGTTTTCAGTTATTCCACCAAAATTCAAATTCACCGAAATAAGAATGTCTCCGTTCTTTCAATTTATCTATTCGTGATGACATCCGCTGACTATCTTCTCGATTATCGAGGTTAAGGATTTTGAATGAAAAAATTGAGCCCCATTGAATGTAAAATTGAGGCTGGGGCTACTATTTGTACGCTTAAATGAAAGAGCGATAAAGAATCTCCGTCCACATACTTGCAGCTAGAAAAAACAAGTTGCACGGCCACCAATTGTTATTGATTGTTCGAAAATAGACTGCGAATCTAATGAATTAGAATGACTAAAGTCTTCAAATAGTCCAACAGATGTCCATCTGTAAGGAGGAAGCTCGCCAAATATGATTCCATTGAGAATGGAGCGAATGGAGGAAGGCGGAGGAAAAAAACCCGACGGGAAATACTCCAGAGCTTGAGTAATCGAGGCGAGGGACAGTTGTTTTTTTCCACGGATTAAGCTCGCTCAGAGGGGAGTCAAAACACGAGAGTTGAAATCTTAATCGGACGGCGGATATGAAAGAGAGGGAAAGTCCCGTGAAGTCTTCGCATCCTTGAAAAGAGGGAGCGTGTGACCGTTAGGCTCTCAGCTGGAATTTCCGAAGAGAACGTGCCTCAAGGGGTTCATCAGCGTCCGGTGAGTAAATAGAAGCGACAAGCAATTGCCAATTACGCGTCGCTATTCCACTAGTCCCGCCAATCTCAAGGCGAAAGCGTTTTGTTTTCTCATTCAGGAACGCATTCCGCGACCTAACGGGGAGATATCCTAGAGGGAGAAGGGAATGGAGAGAGAAATAATTCAACTTTTACCGTTTTTTATGTCAACATGGGGGAACAAACATTCTCCGTGAGCAAAATATCTTTCCTGGGAAACCATGGGGGAGAAGTATTGGGCGAGGGGAAGAAGTGGACGCGACCGCGAGTGGAGAGAACTAACTAGAAAAGGGGGAGGATGGAAAAAATTACAGGGAGGAGTCACTCGAGTGGCGTTCTTAAGGACTTCGCCATTTGTCCTGAACGTTGATAAATACCGCGCATGAATAAGCTTTCGCTTCCGATCCGAAAACCAATTCCGGAGATAAAATGAAAGATGGGAGATATTGAGAGGGCTAAGGGAGTGACAAATTTCCCTGCCTTCTGCCGGGACTGAACACGTCTTTGAGAGGCGATGACCTCACAAGAGTTGAGATGCCGACGTGCCCCCCTCCTGTGACACGAAACAGAGGCAAAGTGACAGTGATTGAGGCGGGGAGGTCGGGGGAAGGGAGTAAGGAGAGGAGGAATGATGGGGGGAGGAGGAGAGAAAGTGGGGAAGGAGGAGAAAAAGGATGAAGAGGTAGAGAGGGTAGGACGAAGAGAGAATATGGGGAGATGAGTATTCGTATGGAGCTCACGCAATGGATCCGAAGGGAATGAGAGGGGGTTTGTAGTCTCTGCGGGTCGAACGGACGACGTTACTCGGGGCAAACCGCACGGGTGTCGCAGGGTAAAGGGAAGTTAGTAAGCAGTACGAGGGAGATGGGGATCGGCGACAAGGAGCGATGGTCATAAGGGTCTGGGAAGGGGGGGGGAGAGGAATGCATGGGGGCCGGGATAAAAGCGGTGGATTCCGCCCGAAATTGGATGCTTCGCGCGGAAATACAGACCGTAGTGGATAATGTTCCCCTAAACCCGCACTCTCGCTGGTCGAGGTTCGCCATGGATCACAGTTAAGGCCTTCGGTCGGCGTTGAATCAACTCGTTTCGAGTCTCGTTATCTCCACCATGACTTCATCCTCTCGGGTTTTTTCACCAACAGAATCCGTTTGTATGCGATATGCATCTCAATTGGAGACGGATGTGAAATGGATTGCACAATAATTTTAAGAGCTTAAGTCAGGAGTAATGATTATCAGAGACCAACAAAATATATTCAGCCTAGCTTATTCGAAACTGCTCAGTAAATAAACCATTTAGTTCCATCTTAATGATTTTTAAGAGACAACATGGTTTTGAGGGCAAGAGTTCTTACTTTACTCAATCTAGAAGTATTTCTATAAGTTTATTACCGTTTATAGATACTTGTTTTAACCTCAGTCCTTATGTCAACAAAAAAATGTGGATATCGATTTTGCCTATGAATAGACCGGAAGAATGTTATTTACGAAAAAAATTAAAGGTGGACCATAAATTCAAACCAATGATGCTTAGATTATTGCTTGGATTACTACAATGGTAATTAGAGGGTTACGAAAGCATTGACAGACAAAGACTTTCAGCTGGAATATCTTAGCAGATAATTCATATGTCATTGTTGAATGCAGATAGTTTTATTCAACAGACGCGTTTACCAAAACACCCTCAAATCAAAAGGACAGGATAATCGGAAAAGAGACATGGATGTATGTCGCTCATTCCCGTGATGTGCGTCCTCCGTGCCAATCGCTAATCTTTGTAAGCCGACCCGTGGGCGACGAAGGAGGGCAGAGGAGTAGGTACTTGCAGGAGATTCCTTTGATAAAGGCGCGTCGCTCTTTGATTTAGACGATGGGATTAAGAGAGGGAAAAGGGAAAAGGTGGAGCGGATATGGACGGCGACGGAGATGGATCGGGACTGAATGTTGAGAAATTAAGGCCAGATGAACTCGCTCTCCCGAAAGGTAGCTGACGAGGAGGAGGATAAATGGAGGTGTTAGGAGCCGATAGGATGGAGAATTGTTCTCAAACTAAGATAAACCATTTACTCTCCATTTATCCCACGCAAGTCACGGATGTTGCGCATGTAAGATGGTGTTCTCTATGTTGAATTTACTTCCATGTGTTACGTCGAGTGGACGGATACCTCGGATCGTCACTTGCGTTCGTCCTTATTGTACGTCTAATGGTTAAAGACTCCGTTAACCCTCTATCACGCTCAGTGAACTAGAGGTAACACATTGAAGTTTTTTTTCAAGTGGACCGGAAGGTAATGCCGTAATCTGCACGAGGTGCGGAGGGGAGGCACACTCATTCAATTGTGATCTGTAGTGTTGAACATACAACAATTATATCAAGTTAAGAAGAATCGATTCTCTTATGTTTTGGCTCCAAAATATGTTAAAATATCGCCACAGCTGATGTCCCTCAAAGCACAGAGTCACTGTGGTCATACACTGCTGCCATCAACTGTAAAATACAGATTTACCAATGTGTATAACGTAAATCTTTATTTCATTTGGCGCTCTAAAACCGCTCCTCCGTAAAGATATGCGTATCAGGAGAAACACTGGACACAGTCGTACTCCTCACTTGTAGCCACCATCAAGCCTATTGAAACGAATTTTCCCTACGACATATGGCAGCGGATGGGAATTGAACGCAGAAGCATGACCAAAATAAATTGGTGAGGAGGGCGTCCGGGCCATTGTTCGAATTTATTGTGTTCGATGAATAGAATCGAGTGTCTGCTATTATTGCAGAGATAAGACGGTGAAATTTCCTGGAAAAAACTGCACTCATCCATGAAATGGAACGACCCGTTAAGCGGGGTGACAATCGTGGATTCACATTACAGTGTATTGTATTTGTTCCGTTCTGAAATGGACCATGCTCTTTTTCAAACATCTGAGTTGTTTTCAGTACTGGAAGGAGATGACAACACGAAGATTGAATGAACCAATGAAGTCATAACTAAAAATACTGATCCTATATTACACTCTCATTTCATTACCAGATGTACAAATACAATACATGCTGCAAAATAACTGATTGCTCCTCTCCTAGAGTTAAAGTTAATGATATAATGATGCAAATACGAAATGGCATATAGCTTAGAGAAATCAATGAAATTTTCCAATAACATCTAACATTATATAAACAAATAATTGGCCTTCTAAATTCGTTATTCGTCAAGTAAATTTTGCGCAGGCGTAAAGTAAATTTTGCACCAAAATCATATTTTTTACCATTTCAATATCAATATCAGAATTGATCATGTTAACCATTCGGTCAGCGTGATTATATTTACTACCCGACCAATGTAAGTCTGTGGCCACAGTTAAAGTTTAACATGTGAACATGAAAATAGGTGGAGATAAAAAAATATAACCTCAATCTTCAAGGAACGAAGAAAGGGATAGGAAGGTGTGGTGAACAACAACCAAGTGGCATAAATGCAGCGGGGGTGGTGAGGTAGGGGGGGAGGGAATGAAAGAAGAGGGATGATGAGGGAAGGAGTGAGGGGAATGAGAAATGAGGCGTGTTGATTGGTGCTTGCGGGCGATCGCTCACCGTCCGAAATGACAAGTGAAGCCCTGTGAAGGAGACGCACCCTTCGATAAGGGAGGAGATTGGGGGAGAATGGACGAATGAGGCGGGAGGAGGGGGGAGGATTAAGGGAGTGAGCATGAGAACGGGAAGAGGGGCGGGAGGCGAGGAGGAAAAGGCGATGTGGGAGACACTGCCGGGAAGGGGGACGTGAAAAGAAGTTGCATAGAGGTTGGTTTTGGAGATAGCGAGGCAGAGAGAGGGGGGAATATGTGTGAGTGAGGAGGGGGGGTCGGGAGAGGCAGATGGGCGAGGGGAAGAGAGAAAAATGACGGCTGCTTGGAAAAGGATGGGCCGAATGGGGGGGAGGGAGTTGGTTGGTTGGCGACGGTGGCGTCCATCGGCGGCGGGGGATGTGCGCTGGGTACCTTGGCGAGCAGAATGGTCGAGGGACGCCGTGGTGGAGGGTTCAAGGTGGCAAATGGGGACGGGCGCGACTTGACGGATGGACGGGGTTACCCGTGTCCGAGGAAGAATCGGAAAGTAAATGGCTATCGAGAGAAAAAAAATATCCCTCCAAGAATCACTCCCATAATGGAAGCTGTAATGGAAGATCGAGTGGAAGCTTTCACATGTCATTTATCAAGGAGGCAAACCATACGCTGTTCCGATTTGGTAAAAATATCTGCGTTCAAGGGTGCAATACATATCAATGTAGGAGCTAGAGTCAATTTATAGCGCAACTTTCAAAATGTAAATATTCAATCCTTTACATTGTTCTTTGTTTTTCGAGGACTTTACTATGTTACTTAATCGGTTTCCGGACTTTAAAAGTGACACTTTTCCAATAGTCCCAGCTCATATCATGTTTCTGGAGTAAAAGGATTGTAAAAGGAACTCCCTGTAGTATCTTCGTACTTTAAAACATTACTTTTATCAATCAGAGGATTAATAGGTAGCAAGCCCATCATTTTATGAGGGTCATTTTCAAAAGTTGGTCCGAAATACCTCTGAAATGGTAAATTAAATCTATTACATCTCTATCTTCATTTATGCACATAACTCTACTTAAACTAGCATATGTCACCTCTTTAATCCTATACCACGGCTCGATCCTTTGGTCCCATGGCGTCCGAAGCTAGCTGGGACTTCAATTTAGGAGGCTCCCTCTTTATCTTCTCTGATTACCTAATAGCCATGAGACATTGCCAAATATAACAATCTTATAAATGTTCAATTAAGCGATGGTCACGGAACTTATTTATAAAGCAAATATATTACTTATTTATTTTACAAGTTTCTTCGAGAAATGAGCGATGAATTCTCATAGAAATAGACGCGGTATAATACGGGCGTCAATTGATCATATGAAATGTTTAATACACATAGATTTACTAAGATTTACTTATTTCACTCCAAGATTTACTCTGAAATAAGTATTAAATTCCCATTGAAATAAACGCGTTAAAATCCGAGCGTAAATCGATTAACCATCCCGAGCCGAAAAGGGCGATGAATCATTATCTGCTAGAGTACAGCCTCTATACATAAATACCTGTACCCTAGCAAAAAAACTTGTTGCACGTGACAGGTCCCTTGTGAAAAAGATAGCTTTTAACAAACGTTCCACTATTTACCAGTAAAGGATTTTTCCCCACAGAATAAATGGGGAAAAAGCGGACTCGTCCGATTCATTGCTTTCAATTCTCACTCTTCCTCATCCTCTCACACTCGCCCCATCCCAACCCGATAGCTCTCCCATCCTCCACCCCTCACCCTCTCCCTCCCTGCCTCCCAACTCCCCCATTCGCACCTTATCTCGCCCTCCTAAAACGCCAAGCCACTCCGACTCAAACACTCGCTTCCCATCCCGCGGCCTCCTCTCTCTTTTCCCGCTCTATCTATCGCTCCCGCACACAGTTTTACGCCCTTTTACGGGAAGTTTAATGGAGAAGTAATAAATCTCGGCCCGATCGACGGATGCTCCGCCACCCCCGCAGCAGCAGCCGACGCGGCCTTTGTTCCTCCTCTTCCCTCCCGCCCTCCCCCACCTTGTGCCAGGGCCGCCGGCGTCAAAAAGGAGAGGCGCCCGCCCCTCAAAATCCATTTTCACTTGCATCGCAAACAAATCCAAAATCGATAGAAAAACAACAATCATCGCAGTCGATAAATTCATGCTCTCGGTTTGGCACATGTGTTGAGTAGATAACTATAACTACACCAACATTAAGACGCGTTTGAAAACTTTTCGTGAGGTGATTGTCCCTTCTTCGCTGAAAAAACATACTAGATATATTTTTGGTTCCAAAATGAGTACATCTTTATTGATAGAGGAAAAAAATTACCATTTAAAGATGAACGCTACATTCAACGTTACCTAAACAAAAAGTTTTGTACAAATATTAAAAGAAACAGATTTTTCTTTTACACTTGAGATATTGTCATGGATAGCTTTATTTTAAGCTTTTTCTGAAAGGTTGGCTTTTCTTTCAAAGGCATTAATATTCCATTTTCATCCATTTTACAATAAGCATATCGTTTTATTTACTATATGCACTTAATTTCAGCATTTCAATAAACTAGAACTTTTATGAGGTGATGATTTTTTTCGAAATTGTTAACAAAGAGATAATCAAAGGACTCGGTTTATTGGCTCGGTCATCTGCAGCGTCGGAGAGAAATAAATGCTGTTTTCCAGTCTGAGTTGACTACACCTGACCTAAGCTTCCCATCCCACCTTTCTCCGAAGGGCACACCCTGTTCACTCCCCGCAAATGGAAAAGCTATCCGAACGGAAGATTTCACATTTTAAAAGGTATCAAACCACGCGCACTCTTGCAAGTGCGAGGGTAAGACAAGCAGAAGACTCCTCTGGCAGCAGGAGGAGAAGAAGAGGAAGAAACTTTCCCGACGTCGCACAGACACCAACGCCCTTTTATTTATTTCGATCAGCCCCCTACTCCTCCACCCCATCTTGTTTCAAAACACACACGCCATTTCCAATCTTCCCCCGAAAGCCTTATTTACCCTCCCTCACTGCCTCCCTGTCTCACTCTCCTCCACCCCCTTTTCCAATCATTCTGCTTCCGTCTCCGGCAAAAAGAAAAGAATTAAATGGGAGGTTAGAGGGAGAGGGGTTTTTCCGGGGAGGGATGGGGGTTTCCAGAGGCAGGGTTGGAAGGATTGTCAGGATGGAGGTGGAGGGACGGCCGAGTGGATAGTGGATTAAAAATATCGATCTATCACCAAAAGTCTTCTACCCTGCTATCCTCTTTTCCGGGGTCTCCCCTCCCATGCCACAAACATGACACAGGCCGCGCCCTCCCCCTCGCCCCCCACCTCCTCCCCTCCCCCTTTGAACTCAACCACTCTCCACTCTGCGTGTTCGCTCCTCTTTCTCTCTCCCTCTCTCTGCTCCTCCCATCTCTCTCGCTCCATTATCTTCGCACGGGGGGCACAATAGAGAAAAGGAGAGAGAGGTGGGGGGAGGTAGAATTGGGCAATGATCTTAAAGAAACACGAAATCTCGAAAGGGACAGTAAGAAAATATGCTCGGTTTTGCACAATGGCCCCTTGCTGGATGCCTAAGTGTGATTGAGGTATTAGAATAAACGTGAAATATAGGCTTGTTTTCTTCTGACTTTCGACATCATGACCCGGCGCGGGAAATCCACGAGGGTCAGTATCTTTTCCGTTCCATCGATTTACTTCTCCGCAGACAGGATACTCGGTCTTGAATTTACAATAGCCATAAAGCAGCCAGATGCCAAATGGCATCGTATGCTTGGCTCAAGCGCTAAGGATTATTGTAAATGACAAAACTTTTTTTATAATTTTCCACCTAGGGAACATAAAACCAACCTTTATTTTTTGTAAATAATATATACATTAGGCTTCATTGTTCCTCTATAAATAAAGACTAAGGGTAGTTCATACATCGGGAAACTTTAATGTTAATAGGACTAATTAAATAAGCATCTCATAATAATACTTTCGTGTTCATAAAATAAAAATCGGCTATTAAACTTCAAGGAAATCAATACTGGTACATTGTTCTTTTCGACGTAAATACACTTATGTTCACTGGACATATGTGTGAATTCTCCGATGGATCAAAAATTCATTTTTTATTGAGAAACATGCAGAACCGGTAGGCACAATTAGAACGTCTCATACTCCGTGGAATGTCAGGCAGGCGGGACGATGAGGCAACAAATGCTAAGCACGCGAAATATGGTCGGTGTCCACAGCACAAGCGTTTACCGAAGCTGGTTGCTCCCCGGAATAATTGGCCGAGGGAAGAGGGCTGAGGAAATTCCGTTAAGCATGGAGGAATTTCACGGGTCACTGCACCATAAATATCTGGATTAGATGAGAGGATGTGAAAGATGTCGGCGTAGGAAAGGGGTTGGGGTGGTTGCAGATGGGTAATGGGGGGAAAGGAGAGGGATATCGGCGGTGAACGGCGGTGCGGGTTAGTGGGAGGCAGGAGGTTGAGAGCCCTCCTCTGGATGAACTAGCTCCGGAGACGAGAGAGAGAAAGAGAGAGGGGGCGTGGTAGGATGAGGTAGAGGAGGCGGCCTCTGACGGATGGAAGTAGGGAGGGGGGGAAGGGAGGATGCGGAGGAGGGCGGGAGGGAGCTCTGAGGAAAGCTGGGGAGAGTTTGGAGACATGTCGCGCTGGTAAATGGAAGGGTGGGAGTCACCGCTGAAGTTGGGAGCCCGGGAGATGGAGGGGTTTAGGGGCGGAGATGTCAGGAGGATTAGAGGTGGGTGGAGGGCGGGATTGCGGAGAACGGACCGAGGGATCACCGCGGGGCCCTCTGGGAGGGCGGCTGGGAGCTCGGGGGAGAGAGGGGATGGGTGGGGGGAGGACCTCTCTCTCCTCCGTCAAGACGCTCACCACGCCCACATCTCCTTCCACCCCTCTCCCCCAGCTGCCTTCCTGTCTTCCGGAACAACTCCCATCTCCCGACATTTCCCGGCCATCGGCTCCTCCGTCGCTCCGACAATTCCACTTGATCCGGTCAATTTGATTATTCAATTCTAAAATTTAACGAAATCTTCCCGGGAGGATTGTAGCTTCGCGATGTATTTTCTGATTTACGAACTTTCTAGTCCTATTTCGAATTTAGAGGGAAGCGATAAGATTCTTGATCGCAGATATGTACCAATAATTGGATAAACAGTAGCATGTTAAATTCTGACATTCTCATAGGTTCATTTTACATGGGAACAGAATAAAAGAATTTAATTTAGGTTAACACAAGCTACAACCTCAATGTACAGCATGTCAGCCCTCTCTTATTCATTGTTTATGTATATGACCTAAGTTTTCGAGTTAGCCGTAAACTAAGATTATTTACAGATACGGTCTTCTACCGGGAAATTAGTGAAGACGCGGACTCAGAAATTCTATCATCGGACCTTAACAACGTTCATTCGCCGAGCCAAGAGTGGGGACTATAACTAAATCTTAGTAAATACACAACAGTACACCTCTTGCGGAAGTCATTACACCTCATGTCATGTCTACACTGCACGTGGAGTAAACATGAAGTCCTCAGAAAAAGTCAAATACCTTGGAATCACCTTAATTTCGGAATTGTGGAGAATACACAAAAAAAGAGTGCCGCACTACACTTAAGATACTTGAATCTATAAGCGGAAGGTTCTCGGATGAAAATGAGACGTGCTACCTCACTCCAGTTAGGCCACACGTCGAATACGCTACGAGCATTAGGGACCATGGACAGAATGATTTAACTAAATAAATAAATAAAATACAAATGAAAGCTGAACGCTTCGTTGAAAACAGCTACATGCAAACATTTAGTGTTTCTCAACTTTTAGAGGGATTACGTTGGGAGACACTAAAGGTTCAGAGGCTGCACAATAGACTTAGTTTGCTAGATAAATTCAAAACAGGTGTTTCAGGGTGACACAGAGAATGTCATTTTAACACCACAGTACATCTCTAGGTTCTACATAAAATAAGAGAGATACATAGCTGAACAGAGAGGTAGAAAAATTCTTACTTTCCACGCAAAATAAGTGACTACAGTAAAACCGGAGCTACACGTATACACTCCATTAACATAAGTCACCATTTCATCTCCCAAAACCTTATCCTTTATATCTTTACACGACTGGCGTCCTAATACCTCCACGCACACACCCATGTGGTGACTCGCGGGGTAGTATGTAGAAATATATTCAAAATGATTGCTTCCGCAATCTCTCATGAAATGAGTCCCACCTTATTTCATGGATTTCGGTAAATCTGTGATTATATAGCGCAAACCAGATTTATTTTCCATCGCAATCCAACCATGAAAAATCTAAATCCATTAAGAATCTTTCATTCTTCAATACTTAGATACGTTCATTTCGTAGTATCTCTTCAACGCTACTATTTCATGATTGAAATTCATGACATCCCGGTTAAATTAGCTTTTTAAGTTGCAAAAGCAGCTATAAGAAGATGGAGTACCCTGTAAAGCCACACAGCCACGGCTCGTGGAAGTTATGTTAGAGGATTATTTTCAATAAAACTTCATCTTACGGCCTTTGAAAGTTTTTCAGAAAAAAAATCTTCATACTAAGTCTCAAAAAAGGAATATAAAGTAATGAGCTTTAGTATTCTCTGGAAATCAAATCAAAAGGCGCAAAACTCTGCTAAACTATATGGTTATCAGTATTTCCACACCAAAATAAATACAAAGTTTCATATGTAAGTTAACTAATAATGTTTTCAAAACAAATTTTAAACAAGCCGTTGGATATTTCAAAGAAAAATAGAAAATTGTTGGTAACTCTGCAAGTAATTTATTTTTTCATAATTCGGTTCACCAGTGCGCTGAGAAATTTTTCACTTTTCCCAAGTAATTTTCAATCGGTTCATCTCACGCTATTTGTCTCTCCCTGATTGACACTAGCTGACAGTCTCCTGCGTTCCAATTTTCAAAGTTCCCCAAGCAAGAGTCAATACGAGGACATATGCAACGCAGGACAACGAAAAAAAACAAATGATTCACGAAAAAATACAAGGAGAGGTTTAGGTGGACTGGATCTTGTCCTTTGTGACTCGCAGAGCGCAAAAAGACACGTTTGGGCGCGTCAGTCTGGGTCTCCCCTACCGCTAAAGGATTCCACGCCGCCCGCCATCGGCCCGAATTCAATTTGATTGATGAAAGTGCTCCCTCCCCTTACCCAACGACCCCCCCCCCTCCGCACTATTCCATATTTTTTCACCTCCTACCCTCCGTCCTTATTTCCTTTTCGTTCTCTTGGTCTAACCTCGCCTCTATTACACCGCCCCAATCTCGTCAGCCACTCTCTTCTCACATACACTCCATCCCCAAAGAAACGCTCCTTCACGCACCTCGGCTCAGAACTCCCTTTCTTCAGCTTCTAATGCTTCCAAACCAATGCGCCGACACCACTTACCCCTACCTCCCTCACCGTCCCTCGCCTCTCCCTCACTGACGCCTTTACCGCTGCACTTAGGAACCCTCTTCCATTACAGAACTCCTCCCTTCCTTCTTCTCCCTCCAGATTCTCGCATCGCTTTGAGTCATCCTCGCCCGAGCGTGCCAAAGAAGGGAGAAGAGACGGAAAAAATCGAGAGAAAGAGAGAGAGCGCAGATGGCGAGGGAGAGCTATTAGATATAATAGTATCCACCATCCTCTCACATATCTCTCCCGTTCTGCGTCACCGTCCGCTACCCTGCAACTAGAACATCAAATTAGGAATCCATTATTTTTCCGGTGTCGCCAAAAATAGGTATATACCGTAAATTTTGGACCGATGCATATATTCCAGTCAAGGAAAAGGGTATTTAGAGTCATAAAGGAAACGCTAATCGCCGACAGACGTCCAATGCGCGATTATTTCAGAAAAACTCTTATCTACGTCCCAAACGAATCTGTTTACAGGCGTCTGACCTATTGGTTTGACTTAAAATTTGAAAAAATAAGTGAACATCAGGAGCTATAAAGCACTTATTATTGATTTAAGTCATCATATCACTGATATACTCAGTGAAGGATCAATATATTTTTTCATTACACTAAATATTGTGATGTACTTTGTCAGTAGTACCTTATTACCCATTGTTAAGGAAAAAGGTAAATATAAAGACTACTATCATAATTTTTTCCGGGCTGAACCAGCCAAAAATGAAAATAATAAGATATCTATTAAAAATTATTTCGTCTCATGATAAGATATCATTTTAAAATATAATATAGTCGAAGTTGCTTATGGAAAAATGCAGAATTACTATTACATAAAATACAATGCTAAGCAGAATGAACGATCTACAAGGCTTAATAGTTTGAAAATGAGTGAAAAAAAGATTAGGATTTAGTGGTGGGTTTAGCCTCATCCTTACGGCAACTCACATTGAATCAAGTCTCAGAACGGAATCAACCCGCCCCCCGAAAAAAAAGTGGTGACTTGAGTGAAGCCAGCCAAAATGGCGCCGAGTCTTGACATCGCATTTTCGGGGAGGGCGGGCGCAGGGCCTGGATCCGACGCTCGAATCGCATTAATTCCGCGTACGTGGATTTAATTGAAAGTCTCCCCTCATCGTCGTCTTATGTACTCCTTCAGGAAGGGATGGAGGAGAGGGGGAGGGGGAGGAAATGGGCGTTGGAGGGTGGGGGAGGGGGAGAGGTTGAGGAGGGAGGACAGGGTATGAGGAAGGAGGAGGTCGTAAATCTTGGCCCGTCATTCTCCTCCACGCCGCGGCCCGGGGGGAGGGCGCTGCAACGTGGGTGGCTGGGTTTCGGGAGAATGGGGGCCTGGGGTGAGAGAGGGTGGCCCTCGGGGAGGGGGGGTGAGGAGAGTCGGGGTTGATGTGGTGGTGGGAGGGGGTGGGGGAGTGCAGGAGGGTTGAGTGTGGGATTTGGGATGTTGCGTGCGGATGGGAGGAAATGGGGGGGGTCACGTGGATTCGATCGACTGTGGAAGGGGGGGTGGATTTTGGAAGGAGGAGTCAGTCGGCGGTGTATAACGGGGAGGGTGGGGGAGAAGTATTGGGAAATGAGAATGGATTAAAAGGGGATGAGGAGTAGTCGCCGAAGAAAGAGACAGAGCGAGGGGGGAGGGTTCAATGAAGACTAAGCAAATTTCCTGGGGGTTTAGCACACCACGGCGAAGACGAAAACCGAAATCGATCGGAGATTACTAATCTCTTCTCTCCCTCACTACTTTGCGCAGTTCACTTCAAATATAAGTATAAAGTATTCAGTAGCTTTCATGCTTTTCTTAATTCAATGCTCACAATGAGTAGTATAACATTCAAAGACTGAAATGAATAAAAAATTGAGTTTGTAACTTATTCAAACAGTTTAATTTTCAGACGACCGGTTTTTATGCAGAAGCGACATCTTCAGGACGGGACATCTTCATCTTACAAAATCGATTTGATTTATTATAATGGATTTTACTAAGTGTATCCTGACGTCATCGGATGTATCAAAGATTGAAATTCAAATCAATTTATTCAAGAATGTGAAAAGGAATGTTTAAATGACGTTAAAATCACTTAGATAAAAATCAATTAGATCTGAATGAAATACATCAAATTTTCGTAAAAATATTGACTCACATTATCAATTTATAATGTCAGAACTGAGTGCTTGAGTTTCATAAAATGAAACAGTAATGAATTTAATTCCAATACATACATGGCCATTTGTACACTTACATTGTAAGAACAGAATATGCAACATATTTTCAAAGTAAAATTATATGCTATAACTTCCATTGTAAATTACTTTCGACCTTTCAAAATGTGAATAAAATTTCACTCAAAAAATATTGAGGAAGAACTTTTTTTTCCATCTGAAAGACCTGGGATATACTGGTAGAATTAATGCACTAATTGTTAAAATTATAGATTATGGAAGGATAAAGTCCAAAACAAGTGGAAGGAAACGGGGAATTTTCAATTGGTGCTCAAGAATATCCGTTCATTGTTCATTAACGATGCGCCTTGCTCCGAGATGGCGACACGCTTGTTAATAAAATGGACGGAGAGAGATAGGAATACGTGGAGAAATGGGAAGAGGATTTCGTAATTGGTGGTTGTGAGAAAGGGATGATGCGAGGCGAGGAAATTTCGGAGCAAGTGTCTGTCTTTCCATTATATTTCCTTCGGCCCCGGAGTGCCCCTCGGAAATTCCCACGGAATTCGGCGCATCGTCCGCACCGCCCCGGGAGGACTGGGCTCGTGGAAAAAAAGCGACCCATTCAAACGCTCTTCTTCCCTCGGTGGACTGGAGCGTTTCTTTTAGACCGCTTTTTTTAATGTCTGTTTTTCTCACAGCCGCCGGTCGCTAAGGCTGCGCGGGGAAAATTGTGGAAAACCTACCTACGGTCACGGTGGTCACTCACGTGGAAGATTTATTGCTCGTTTAAGTCGAAACTCCCAAAAAGTAACTCTTATTCTATTTCTTAACCGCGACTTCATGTTTTTTTTTACTGTTATCAACTTCATATCTGACCGCCACTAATGCATCATTACCTTTGCAAAGCGTTATTATTTGATAAAAAAGCAAATGTTTGTTTCAGAATTTCACCTGATATATTTATGGTATAAGTGTCACATTATGAATTATAAGTCACGGAGCAACAGTTTGGTGAGGATATAATTGAAGGAAAACTGATGGAAAAGTCCCTAAACGAACATGGGATTAATATATAGACAAGATAAAGAGGAAAGTGCATTTGAAGAACTAAAAAGGGAGTTAGTGAAATAGTATGAGATAAGGAAGGATTGAGGGCTTCGGTCAACCAATCTTAAGAATGCTCGAGCAATCATTGAATGATGTTTTATGATCGAAAATAATCAATTATGCGAGAATCCATGGTAAAATAAAGCAATTAACGCTAATGTAAGCCAAGTAATAGAATTAAAGCACTAGTATTTGAGCGCTAGATTTCTTCAATAATAAAATAATATAGGGATAATTTAAAATTCAACCAATTCCATGGGTGACGACTGATTTTTAATAGCACTTCAAACCAATCAATGGTAAAATATGTATCTCACAAATTACAAAAGTGTAAGTGCAATTCATTACTGTTGGCACCAAATTCCAGTGACGTTAGCACCATTTTTTGCGAAATTACCAGGGCAAGGGTTGATTAAAAACTCTGACGGAAGAATTATTTAAGGATCCATTTCTCAATGCTACATCTGGATCGTGTCTCCACAAAGGGATCGAAACCGGAAAACGAAAACATTCCGCAGAGAGCGCTCCGCGGGAATCATGGGAAATGGGGAAGCCCCGTGAGCTCCACCGCGAGTGTCTCTGGAGTTGACATCGGGGCTGTGGTTCCACGGGGAGAAAAAGGGACCACCGTGGCCTCCCTTCCCGACCCTCCTCCCGAGGGCGCTCCTCTACGTCCCTCTCTTAGTTTTCGCCCTCAAGCCGCCCTGATCCCTTCCCCATACAGACTCACTCCGCGGCCCTCCCTCCACCGCACACCGTGCAACACCGTCGCCCACATTCCGTACCCCCCCCCCTGCCCTCCCTCCCCCGATCACTCACATTCGCCCCGCCAAGCTCCCCTCTCTCCCCTTCCGTCTCGCCCATGCCATCGACTGTCACAAAACCAGAGGCGGCCATATTGTTCGCAGCGAAGGTACAAGGGAGACCCATTCGGCCATGTTCTCTCGCTGTCACCTCGGCCCGGCGAAACCCCCAAAGCCCTCTTTCTTCGTCCCCCCCCTCTCTCTCTCTCCCACCTCCTCCGCATTCAACTCTCCACCCTCCCTCCCTTCATCACAGCCTCCCGCCTGAAACCGATGCAGCGAAGGCTACACCAAACCTCACCTTTCTTCCTGCCACATTTCGTTCCCTCTTGGTAACTCTTCAAATGGACTAAAAGGGTACATCAAATGGATGGCTGGGTGAATATTGAGTTCCATTATAAAAAATTCAATTTCATGAAGAATCACTCTGTTCCTGCGGTACATCTAGTCATTGTGTTGAATATGCAGCCTAATTTATTAGAGAAAAATACGCAAAAAATTCTCCCGCAGACTGTGTTTAGAAAGCTGAACATTTCAGGTTGAAGCGAGAATACTTATTGTGAAGAATATGTTGTTTCTTTTGCATAATCACAAATATTTTGTTTGCCTGAG
Source organism: Ceriagrion tenellum (assembly GCA_963169105.1). Classification (NCBI taxonomy): domain Eukaryota; kingdom Metazoa; phylum Arthropoda; class Insecta; order Odonata; family Coenagrionidae; genus Ceriagrion; species Ceriagrion tenellum. The sequence continues at coordinate 52,308,370 of OY720632.1, forward strand.
GCAATACCGAGGCAAGAGGTCATGCGCCAGGAAGACTAGGAGCGAATTTTCAGGCATATTCTCACATATGATGGGCACCGAATTATTTAAGCTGATTTTCTCACGAAAAATGTCATCAGAATAAATTGAACTTAGAGCAATTTTGGAAATATCACCCCCGAGCTTCACTTTGCTAAATTAAAAACTTAACGGCATTCATGAAGAGAGCATTCACCTTCTCACAAATAAACATGATTGGACTCAGCAACTTACTTCTATCTACTCATTGCGCAGTGTTGTTTTCTTCTTAGAGAAATTTGGCGAGAGCAGGATGGTCTTTAAGGCTTACGCGTGCTCCTGAGCATCTGAAACAGAAATAGCCAGTCAGATTCGCAAGTTGGTAACTCAGAGAGCCTTGGGCTCGAAGCCTGGTTATAGCATGAGCGATCTCATCCTTCAACAAGTAGTTTCGTATGCTGAAGCATGCCTTCCACGTTAGCGAGGTTGTTGGAGTGCTGGCATAGCGCCCAAAGGTCGTGGGTTCGAATTCCACCTTTAGCATGGACGTTCATCCTCCCGAGCTCTGCGGTTTGGTGCAGCCTTAACAAAGAACTCGTATATTCAAGTATAAATCCGCTACCTGCCATGCTGAATGTTGCTTATATACACTTAAACATACAATTTACATACTATCATTTACTTTTATTCACTTTACATAGTATCAAGGCAAAAAATCAAGTCCTCAAAAGCATCTCCTGTGGCAAATAGTAATAATAGTTTCGAGAATAAAAGTAGACTGAACGTTTATACCCCAGATTGGACAATGTCCCCCAACCGAATTTCAATAAACTCTACATTCATATCGATTAACTGGTTAGCGAATAAACTACAACTATAAAAATGTTGCACAAATGCCGAATATAATAGCATATAATTCGTATAGCAATGAACAACATGCCACTATTAAAAAAACAAGTGCTTTTTCCATTAACAATTAATAAATATTGATACTTAATTAGCTACCTTGAAACAGAATGCTTTATTTGATTCTAAATAGTTCAAATCGTCTTCATCACATGACATATGAATACTCTTCAAGTATACATTCAAAAGAGAAAAGAGATCACGAGAGTATAAAATTTTTAGCCGGTTTGTAAAACAAGGAAAAGAATCACTACCCTTTTATGTCTTTGCAATATCCGTCGTAACCTGTCCGCAAATAAAAAAGTGGCATATTTATTTTATCGCACCACTTGGAGATCAAGAAAAAAGAAATTCTGAAGCATGTACTCCACTGAAATCAATTTTCATCTCCATTACCTCCTAAGGTAACATGTTTTACATAACTGGTAAAACTGGTCGGAGGAAATATAAACTGGAGAAATTATTCAATGGACTGCGGCAGAAGGAATGATTACATCGCTATCTATTGAAATTAGTGTATTTCCACTTGTTTTCGATATGATCGCCGTAGACAGAGACAGAAATAAAACATACCATATAAGTTCGATTAAAAAATAGACATTACGGTCGATTGAGGCAATGAGACTGGTAGACTGGTAGGGAGAAAGTGTACCTGAAGGATTGGGAGGTGAAGCTCTCGGGGCCATGTGCAAAGGTGTCTACGGGTGTGCGAAAAGAGGAAAGGAAAGAAAGAAGAGAGAGAATAAAATCAGTGGTGCAGCTCGGAGAAAAGGCCAAAAGAGAACCTTTTAGGAAAGCTTTCTAGGGTTGCGTCCACTGCAGGGAGTAGGAGGAGGGGTCATGTGAAGTCAGGGTGCAAAGGCTTCCTTCCCGTTGACTTTTTTTTCACCTCCTCCTCTCAAAGGTTTTGTGCGTCGTTTTATCCACCGAGGACGTGCAAGGGGCGGCCGATGCGGCAGCCGTGCGGTGCACAGGAGGCGGAAGCATAACGGGCGGGCGGAGACAGAGCAAGCCCCCCCACCATTCACTCCTCCCGCCCGCCTCCCCACGTCCCAAAGGGATGGAAGAAAAGAAAACTCCGGGACGGGAGATACATAATAAGAGAAGGGAGCGCGAACTTATTTTTCGAACTGAGGACACGAGCGTCGAGGGATTTGCTGCTGAGTAAGGGCGGGGGCCGCCACTATTGGTGTGTGCCAACGGGGCGCACACGATCGCAGGTCATGCGTGTCGGGGAGATGGCTCCAATGCGGAACGCACACCAGGAGAGGGCAGGCAGGAAGAACGAGGGAAAAAAAACGACTGAATTTCCAGGTCACGGACGATTCACTAGGTTTGAGGGAGTTGCCATTCCCGGAATATCCGTTACGGGAGTCGAGATATACGCCACGCAATACGTTTCATTTTCAAGACATTTAAGTAAACACCGCAGTCATTGAAGAAGATCGCTCCTCAAATATTTTTGTGAGACATTCGTCAATTGATGTAACAGAAGAACAGGAATTATAAAGTAACCACATAGAATTTTTGGAACGTCGTTACTCTAAAAATTATCTTCACAGAGGTATGCGCGAGAAAAACGTGTAAACATAAACATTACCCTGGTACTTGGAGATGGATTGATTCGAATGCAATGGAAGAAAATAAAGTTAGAGATACCGCAATATTGAACAAGATCAGAGTCCTATATTTCCGCAAGGGTCAAACTTCAAGCGTTGTATGCAATAAATCAAGAGCAATTTTTTCATGTTTTTCAGCATGGAATGTATTTTGGTTTCTTAATACTGATGAAATTGCCCTTTCATAATTTTATTGAAACCGCAAAAAGCTAATAGGAGGAGAGACGAAATACGCTGGCACCGGAGATTCAAGGCAATTTAAATTTGAATTTAGTGGCGAATAATCCCCGCAGTTTATGACGATAGCTTTTTTCATTAATATCATCCCGTTTCTCACATATCTGTCAACTGCCATCGCACTAAACTAGAAAATAGTTTCAAATCCGTTTACGGGCTCAATCCTACCGTTCAAAGCGAATCACGAAGAGTTGGTTAGATGAGAGGGGATGACCGCATGTGTCTGTGACCAACCGGTTTATTTTTGCAAGCTGGTAGATATTACTCATTCTCGTCCTTTGTCTGATGAAGGAACACGCTTTTAATCGCTTCTACGCTTCGAAAACATATTTCGACACGCCTTCCCTGCCCATTGTTGAGCACAATTTTTTGTTTGCATTGGATAAGAGCGTTACTTTAGGCGTACAAATAACGACGGCAGCGGCGAATCCTTTTGCGGCAGCGAAGGAGAGGAAGGGGCCGATGTTGAGGCATGTGGGAACGACAGTGGGAGTTGAACCGCCATATTTTTTTATTCCACGCGTAAGTTGACCTATGGCGCAGCAACCGGCCCATAACTGCTGCTTCGGCCACGCCCTCTATCTCTAGGATCGACCAACAATGGCAAAAAGATGTTGTTCGGAGATACCTCCGGGGGCCATTTCTACATCTACGACGGTTGCACTCGCCAAAACGCGGTTGGGAAAGAAGATAAACTCCCCGAGTGTTTGACGCCGGGATGAGTAAATGCGAAGCGAACCAGTCGGGTGGCAAACCGATATCCATTGGCTGCTACGGGGGATAAATCAAGCGTGTACGCACTGTGCCTGGGTCCTCTTGTACGAGGACAATGCTGAGCATTGCCTCCGACGACCTACGGAAGGAGTTATGCGTTTCTTTTGTGTACGCCTTGTCCATAATATGCATCATTTGAAGTAAATATGTTGACACTTCTACAACGGTAGCATTTACTACCAGCGCCATAACTTGCGAAAAGTACCCACCGATGGCAAAGATGTGAGATTTAGGAGCGACAAATATCAGGTACACCATCACTACAAGATTTTAAAATGTCTAAAATGTATTTCCATTGACCCAAAGTTAGTGGAGCTAGTATAATTTTTCATAAAAAATAAATTTCAGTATTTATATGTCCTTTACTGTAATAGTGTACAGCCAAGTAACAAACATTTTAGAAAGTGGCAACATGGAGTGAACAACTAACCACGAAGGAAATGCAAAGGTTTGCTAATCATGAAGGGTATTTCATGAATCTTGTCTTGTGCTGACATAGTCAACTCCAAAAATTAAGCTGGCATCACATTTCGGGGCTTTAGAAAAAATGAGCTTATGATACTAATAACTTTATGACGTTCAAACAAGAAAAATCAAATTATTCTCTGTCAATCTACGTACACAGTAATGGAGACAACACAATTAGAGAAAAAAACAGGAGCGTCGTAAAAAATAATCACCTTTACGAAAACAGCCAATAAAAATCAAGCGATATCAGTAAATGGAAAATATTTACGGTTTCATGTGATCAACTATCCCCTTCTACGTAGAGCTACATCTGAGATCTACGGTAGAAAGAGGGACATCGATAATTATCCCGCGTGGACTCAGGTTAATAAAGATGAGTCACCATTTCGAAATGACATCAACGACATGTGTCGCCCACAACGGATAATAGAACGGAAAAGAGCCCCTATACATCTCCCGATTACGGCGACAACACGCCGTGAAATCTCATGTTGCATGCGCCCACGTAATTGACGCTCGTCCTATTGTCTCGTCGATCCTATCGAAGGGTCTCCCATTCATGATATTTCACCATTTACATGCCCTCCACCTTCCTTTGAGTCTCCCCTTTACCCTCCCGTCATTAGTGCTTACGATAGCATATTTTCTGGCTTCCTCTTTGATTACGCATGGGATTTGTTCATTGAACGACTGCGTCAGAACCTCTGCTCATATGATACGCGGAAATTCATAGTGATATTTGTAACCCTCTCTCCTCATAAAAATTGTTATATAAAGTGATTAAAAAGTGAGGGCACAAAGAGCTAACTAAATGATACAAAGAAACCGACAGAAAGAACCGTATTGCCCTGTACCATATCAAGGTTTAATGCCTCATCTTCTAATGACTTGTATCATTATTTCTGGAGACTAATTCATCATGAACTCCGGAGTTCAGTCGAAAAAGATTAGTTTCCAATCATTGCATTGAACAAATGAAGTGGTACAAAGTCACTCGCACGGATGCACATACACCAGGGTTGTAATTCGCCATAAAATATCATTTGACTTGACCGGGATCCCGGTCAAGTCAAATGATTTTGTTTCATGGCGAATTTCAACCCTGGTGAAAAAGCTTAGGGTCGCATGAAACTATTAAAATAACACCACAACTCTCTCTCAAAGGATAAAGTTATGGCACCCAATTAAGCTATTTTCAACTTTATTAAGCAACATGGTAATTGGAATATTAATGTATCTAAATATTTCGACGGCAATTATGCGTCCCTATGGATGCTGCAAACGAACTTTGATTAATTTTTTTTCAAACAATTTTTCAAGTATTTTTGCGTCTCAGTTATCAGTTTTGTTGAAAGGAAAATGCTGTGAGTAAATAATTCAATTTTTTAGCGAACAGGCTCAATGCAGTACTTTTGTATAAAACATTAACCCTTGATGGCGGATTTTTTTGGAAAACCAGTGTCGCAAGACATATAAATCGTTCACAAAAACGGAATACGACTTGAGGAATACTTCTGCACACCTAACTAAAACATGACAAATACTTTCTAACAAATATTTGCTCTCAACTGCTCAAATGTTAAAACGAAATAAACTTTTGTAAAAACAGTTTTTATGGTTACCTACATATGCTGAGATCAAGTAACAGATTTTAGGGAGGGTAATCAGTCAAGAAGTCGTTTCTTAAATAAACCTATGTCTTATTAAGACCCTCTCTCTCCAGGTCCACCTAGATCTTCATCTCTTAAATATTCCGTTTGACCAGGGAGGAATATCTCACAATCAAATTACAATGTGTTTAAACAGGTCCTTATGGCTTAAATCTCTAAATTTGCAGCATTACTCTTACATTAATATATATAGCCTTAAAACGTTCTCCATCTACACTTGGCCCTCTTCATTCCATCTTTCTTCTCTCCACGTACTTGCCGAGCTCTCGTTTCCTCTCGAGTCGCCGCGCCCACCGCTCCACCCCACTCCCCGCCCCTCCATTCCTCCTCTCTCCTCTCCATCCTGCCATTCCCTCACCATTTAAATCCGCTCCCACAGGTTGCCCCTATAAAGTTCCACCCCCTCTCGCCGCCGTCTCCTCCCGTCCCTCACTCCACTCGCCCACCCACCCGGTGACCCCACCCCCACCCCACACATCCTCCCTTACTTCTTGGCTCCCTGGCCGCCGCCGCCTCAGCCACAACTGCCTCTCTGGAGATGCGTATCTGCATCTTTATGGCTCACTCAATCCTCTTGCGAAAACTCGCTCCGAGCCGTACGAAAGTGGCGGAGAAAATATGTGCGAGGGCAACGATTTGTTTCGAATTCTGCGCTCCAGGAGTGCCTGGAGATGTTCGGCTCGAGGTCCAGGTGGGAGTAATAACGTCATATTGGCCAGGTCAACAAAAGGACGAAGAGAGATTTTGGAGGCGATGCTTCATGATGAAAACATCTACACTTTCAGGAAGGTGGTAGGAAAAAGTATACCATTCATTTTTCTACATCCTTCATGTTATAGGTTCTTTTTCCTCAAACATTCTCCTCGATATGTTATCTTCATCACCCAAGAATGACTATCTTGGCATAAAAGATAAAACATTGGCATAAACTTGGCATAAAAGATATCTTGGCATTAGAGATAAAACAATCACAGATCACTGAGTAGCAGCACGTTTTTAGGAATCACTTAATCAGTCAGATTAGAACCACTTCGTACGTTGTTCCTTTATTTATTGTCATTTCTGAGTATAAAACACAGTTTTGGCTATATCAACTTCAAATATAGTTATAGAGTAATTTCTTCACTTGAGTGCATGTTAAATTAGCTAGAAGTGACTAAGTTTTTCTTTTTTATGTAGAATATACAAGGAAATGATAATTTTCTTAAAAATGAATGGAACGATCGATAGAATGAGATCATATTCCCCGGACTTGTCTTCAAAATCGTAAATCCATGCAACAGTTTTCGCACTCAGATATCGAGATATAAAATGAAAACAATTGATGCATCATAGAGTATCATGAGTGCAGAGTGTAGCATGAGGAATATTATATACATTCATGAACTAATGCAGCCTGACATTAATAATACGACATGCATCAATTCCCAGAGCACAAAATAATCTGCCACAAAACGTTTCTAGATAGGGACAAACTTTTTCCTGGTTTGCAGCGCAAGGTAGGCATTTATCTTGAGGCAAGAGATGGATGAAAACATAAGCACCGAGGATAAAAGAGCATGGGTAACTCCCTTAAACAGCTTGCTTTATGTTTATCGGTCCCGTAATAATGCCCTATAAAGCAAGCCCGGGAGCAAGTGGGTTCAAGATTCCTACCCCCTCACTCCCACACCAACACCACCTGCGACGACGGCCACGGAAAGCCGGGCGCTCACGGAGTGGACGGATGGCGTGCAAAAAAGCCGCGCTCTCCAGAGGGGAGCGGAAAGAATGAATAAACAAAAAAATGAAACAAGTGGATGCGAATCGTGTGTGTGTGGGGTGGCTGGGACGATGAAGTGCGCGGGAGGAGAGAATTCGCCGGCGACCCCCCCCCCTTCCCACCCCGACACCATCCTCCCTCTCACAACCGCCTTTAACCAACACACACCCCTCCCCGAATCTCCCTCCCGCACACGACCCCTCCACACACCCCTGATCCCTCCCACCCCTGCCGCCAGGCAACAGCACGCTCGCGCGGGGAAGCCAAACACCGCAGGTTTGGTTAACGAGCGCCACGACAGTTAGTACACGGCCATAAACTTTCTACTCCGTCGGAGGCGACGTAACCTCTCCCGATTCTCTCTTTCCCTTTCTCCCGTTCCCTCCCGTCCTCTCTTTCTCTCTCTCTCTCTCCCCCACCTCCTACCCGCTGCCCTAATCCTCTTTCCCCTTTCCTCCTATGCTCTCTCCCCACACAAAAAGGGCTCTCTAGTTCACTTCTCGAAGGAAGCACTTCCGCAACCCAGAGTACACCCCCAAACTAAACGCCAAAATCATCTCCGTCACCTGCGCTTCTTCCCTTGTCGGCTACCTAAAGAAGCTCGTTCTCATATTTCCCAATCAAGACGGATAATTTACGTTTATTCCTGTTTTAACCAATAGATAGAGTACGTCGGAGATAATAGCTCAGTTGGCAGAAATTCAGCCAATGGGTAAACACATCCAACGCAGTTTGGAGAAAAAAATATAGATAACGAAAACTCCATGATTGTGGCCTTCGTTCAAATCATACAGCCGTTGAAAAATTATTTACTCTTCGTATCTTAAAAAAAGGCAATTATTTCCACTGCCATATTATCTTAGACGGACTCAGATCATGTGCATACTCAAGTGACCACGCCTAATATATTAAGATATAAACCGGAAGAGAGGACATGATACCTGAGAAAAATCCCCTAAGAAATTCATCCTTTGATTTTGGTGACTTAGGTTGCTCCTGAATTGGTTGATTCGGGTTAAAATCTCGATTTGATTGCGTAATTTCTTCCATAGTAAATTTCTCTCGCAGTTAATGTATTGTCATGTTAATGTATTATCATGTTTATCTCCGAGAAAAAAACAGAAAACATCCTGAACCGTTCATCTTTTGCACCTCGCTAAAATAAAAATACACGCCCAAATGGAAAAAATATGTCAGTTTGGCATGCGAAAAGAATTTTTCGTGCATCAAGTGATTTAAACGCCAGCAAACACGACAGCGTTCCAGATATCCATCCAGCCTTTACCATCTAAATTCCCCTCACCCCATCAACTCTCGCCTTCGTAAACAATCTCTTTACTCGAGACTCACGTGCCTAGCGGCAATGAAAACGTCCACTTGGCCAAATGAAGACCTACCTCAATGGGTTGTGTGAATCAACGCAATTGATATCTGGGAGCCGCGGAAGGGTGGGGGGTAATAAAAAGTGACAATTAAAGCACTCTGCCACGTAGGGTGCGAAGCAGAGTGATGAAGGACCTTCCACCGCCTCGTCCTTTACGTCCATCCAAGCCCAGCCATCCTCCGCCGAGGCGGGCGGGCGAGGCGGAGAGCGGGAATCGGGGAGGAGGCCGCCGCCGCCCGCCCTCTGTCCAAGTAGCCTTAGTCACGCCTATGGCTCGAGGCTCCGCTCTTAATGGCGGTGGCCGATTGAGGGAGGCAGAGTAGATAAACAAACAAGTGGTTTCCGTGGTAATGGCCCGTGCCCGAGTAGTTTGAAGAGCGCCCGTTTCATGAGTGAGGCGGTGTTCACTCGCAATAAAGATCGTGATAAATGTCGCCGATAAAACAAGGATTCATGGTGGAAACAAAACATTATTTCCCACTTAAATTCAATGACCCGGCAATAGAATTTTTATGGCCGTTTAAAAATTTATGTATTCCTCCTGGCTGAGATTTGATCTTTTTTTCCCTCACCTGTTAGCCTCGTATCAGGAACGTTATCTTCGCTGAAATCTTGTAAGCATCGATGTTTTTACCAAAAGCGTGCCGATCCGACTGATATATTGCTTTTTAAATGGTATATTATTGCTTGAAATTGCAGCGAGACATAATTTTTCCTCGATAGTCAGAACATTCCTCAGAATTCATGGGGCCGCGATATGAAAAAATGAAATGTATGGAGAAATTTCAAAGCTTTTCGGACAGTCATTCAATAAGCTGTTGAATTTGATCAGCCAAAAAAATTAACGAAAGATTCTAAGGATCATATTGAGGGCAATGGAACTCATTTTACTTCATGCAGTGAAATTTAAAGGCTTCCTAGTTGCCGCAGCACTTGAGTTCTACGATGAATTCTAAGAAAAACAGTTCACATAAGTTTTTGCCAAACTTCCCCCGGCATTCAGAGAACCTGAGTTATAATGTCATTGAAAACACGTATTTTTGGCTCATAACCACAATTAGGTGTACATGCGAGCCGGGTTTCAGCAACTTCGTGCCATCATCAGGTCCAAGACTTGATGATGGCACGAAGTTGCTGAAACCCGAGTCGCATGTATATCTAATAAAATTTGTGTGGATTGAAACAAAGCTGTTTTAATCATGGATTGTACGCACTTCAACAAAGTTAAGCCGGAGACAATTTGTGTGGATTGAAACAAAGTTGTTTTAATCATGGAACATGCACATATCCATGTTTAAGCTACAACCTGGGGTAGGTGAAATGAGATAACACTATAAATGCCACTAGGACACCGTCAACACACTAAATTTCAGTTTTTTTCTGTGTGAGAATATAAAAATATTGCCCTTTTTCCATTTTCACATGCCTATCTAATTCCAGAACAAATTACTCTCATATTTGTTCCATCATCATTATTGTAGAAGTGAATGTTGAATTCCTCAATTCATCAATCACACTTTGCTTGCTAAAGGTTATAACTGTAATAGTATGAACTTTTATCACCCGACATATACCCGAACACGAACGTGGATAAAAAATTATATACTGTTAACTTAGCTATCGTATGTAAGCGACGTTTTACTGCAAACAGTTGTATCAATATCCCGACTTAGCATGACTGGTGCTGGTCTTGGTATATCTTAAGAAAAAACATGCTTAGTCCTACGAATCATCCCTTATATTGATAAGTTTTATAACTTTGCAATTCTTGGGAATCATTCTTGGGATATTAAGTGCCCCGAAAAGACGCAGGTATACCTTGAAACCTTCCATCATTATCCTGATATTGTTGTACAAAGCTGTATAGTGCTCTGAGAAGCCAACATTTTGCTCAGATGTCTTATAAATAATGCACTGTAAATTTTGCGTACTTCAATGAATAAAGAAATATGTGAACTTATCAATCCTGCATCATCTAGAAACACGATGCAGTTTAGTGAGTAGACAAATTAACACACTTTAAATTACGTTAACTCTGCGGGAAAACTTCCAAAACGACGCGCTTCATCCTCAGGGCTTTTACCTGAAATCAGAAATACTACCTACATTGCCTTGTAAGAATTATAAAGCATCCTCGAGTAGAGCAACGGAGGCATCGGGAGAAAAATCCTCACCCAGACGATGCGGAATCTGATGTGAGGAGGGGATGGCACATATTTCGCATTGGTCGGTGGCTGTGAGTATTCCAACGAGGCGACACTACCGTCGTCTCCATCTTATAAATACATCGTCGGGTGGGATGGGAGCAGTAGGGGGGGGGGATGCGAGGTCAGAGGAGGGAGAGCAGAATCAGAGAGAGGTTGAAAGCATGTGACGAGAAGTAGCTTCTTCCATCACAGATTCCCCTCGCTGAGCACATCGAGGACCACATCAAGTTTTAAGCGATCGTCCCTCATGCAATTCGCTCAGAATTGAATCGAAAGTGAGGCATATTATTTCCTCATTTTGGTTTGTTTAGAAGAAGAACCAATGATTTATCATAAAAGATAGATGTTATGAATTACTCATCCATTCCAATACAGCGAATTACTCTAACGAGGTGTTCAATTGTTATGCATCTCAATAATTTTAGGCAATATTCCAAGCAGGTGAGCATTGCATTCTCGATTTCATCCTTCCCTTAATTTCCTAGATTGTTTCATTCACTAACATCACTTAAGTAATCTGCTTGAATTGGATATAATGTCACTAATTATTTGTTAGGGAAAACAAAATTTGTTGTATTGAAAATTGTACATTGTTTTGCAATGATCTATGAGGAGTAAAGGAAACTTTTAAAATGCCGAATAAAATAAGACGGATAGTCAGTGAATAATAAAAAACCTATCCCATCTTCCACCTCAGAAGAAGCAAAATGCGAGCTAATTTTCCAAGAACTTATGGGAAAATTAATCTTCCCTTCATTATTTCGATGTGTTTTGGTACCAACACTCTTAAGTAAACAAGTCATGGCGGAGGAATTATTAACCACACCACCATAAGTTGAGGGTAGTCCTCATTTCAAACATCGCTTAATTTCTGGGTGGCCAGTGCGCAAAAGTTGCCAAGACTTGGATTAAATGTCATGCCTATCCATTTCCGAAAATAATCCATGATGCAGAAACATCCGGTGATTTCTCCACACCACCGCAACACTCGCTGGTATCGCAAAAAATATTGTGTACGTTGGGAAATACAGATCTTTGGCGCAAGACTTCTTTTGCCGTTAATGAAATGGGCTGGTTCTATAATGCTACTCATAGAGCACTCACACTGGAAACCTCTTTAAAAACACGCGATGGGGAAATATGATATGTGAATGCTTTTTTCAAAATCACTTACTATTTGTGCCTCCGAGGCAAAATATTCCTGTTAATCTTCAACCAAGAAACAAAAACATAAAGATCCTCACCAAAGTACCTACTTTCCACAAAGTTGCTGGAGAAATGTAGTTTGTGACATTACTGATAATTTAGTATCAATAGCATAATCCATCTACGCCGTCTTATGTGTGATCATCTGAGCCAATAGCCATAGTTTTACATGTCAGTAAATATGGATATTATTAATTTTGGATCATAAATAGAATAAGAGTAATTTTAGAGAAGTTCCTGCATCACAGCAAACAACGAGAATTAAATGTTTCTCCTAGCTCAAATAACTTCCCCACTCTAAATGGGACTTTGGCGTAATAGATCAGGCAAGTTCTATGCGATGACGCGTCTTTTATTTTATTTAAAACGTTGGAGCGAGTGGCAAAACCAAAAAAGGGTCTGGGGAAGTCCCTTGATTTAACGACCGCGGCTCATCCGTCTTTGAGGGCTTCAAGCAATGGTCAAAACCGCGCCATTCATCTGGGCCCCGTAACCGACGCACGACACAACAAGTCTCCCGTAACTACACGCGAGCCTTACCCCCCCCCTCCCCCATCCGCCCCGCAGGCTTGCTCACATTTCTTTCTCTCCCTCGTGCCTTCACCGAAAGACCTAAATCCAACGCCACTGGAGACACGGAGGGAGCAGGGGGTTGAGAGGGAGGAGAGCCGAGTGCCTCCCTCCCCTGCTACCTTGTCTTTCGATCCCTCCCTCCACTCCCTACACCCCTTCTCCTTCCATTTCTCCAATTTTCACCTCTTTTTCCGCTCTTTCCTATCCCTACCTCCCCACGTCTCTCTCTCCCAAAAACCCTGTGCTCTCCAACTTCGCCGTTCTAAACTCACCCCTCTCTCTCTCTCTGCTTCAAGAGTCGAGGGCATAAATTAACAGAGGGGAGGAGGGGCGTATTTATAACGCGAGGGGAATTGGGGGAAGGATGGGCTTCCCTTTTTACTCGAGTTTATTTCGTCCATTTCAAGCCGCCTCCTCCTCCTCCTCTCTTTCCCTGTTCCTCTCATCCCTCCCAGTCTTCCTTTTTCCTCATCCCTTTTCCAAAATCCGCTCCACTCCTCTCCCATGCGTCCACACCTCTCCCCCTCCACCGACTGCACCATATCATCGCAAAACTGCGACATTCTCTCCCTCTCGCTTTTCGCTCCCCCTCGCTTTGCCCACCTCACTCTACGAGACTCTTAATTTCTCCACCGTTTTCGGCGCACCCAGTGTCTCACAGAGAGTGGAGCACGGCAGCGACCTTTTAGAACAACAACAGATCACTCCTACTCTCTCCCTTCTTCCACCCCATCCAGCACCTCGCCCTCTTTTCCCCTTACCCTCTTGGAAGTTTATTTTTTAAATCGTCATCATTATTTTTTTCCACATCTCTTCAGCGGGTCCCTCTGCAGTGGAGCCTCCAACACCCCTACTTCCTTCCCTCGCTCTCCGCCCCCTCAGCCTCCCCACCACCCCTGGGGGTCCTGCCGTCTCGTCCACCTCCTCCGCAACGGTCATGGAATCCGACGTCTGCCGGACGACGGTGGACACGGGAGCGAGTCCCCGCAATTAACGGGTGGTTGGCGCGCCGGGATGCAAAAGTCCGCGCCTGGTTCCACGCATAAATCACGCCTCCCGTGCCCACCCCCGTGACAAAATCCTTTCCTTCCTAGTCTCCCCCTGCTCCTCTCCACGCCGCCGCCCTTTGGCTGTAATCACTATTCCTTCTCTTGCTTCCATCTCTCGTTCCAGTGCCCGCAGTACTAGAGGTGAGGTATTGCGGCTGGGCGACCCTCGGGGTTGACCCAGAGAAAAACGGCCTCGGAATTCCTCGGCGTCTTGCAAAGGAGTCCAAGCTTTCGGGCACCGTTGCTCAATTGAATCGGACCGATATACACTCTCCGTGGCCAATGCTTCCTAAAGCACCCGGCGTAAAGGCAAATAGCAGTAAGGCGGATCGTTTTCCCCGACCATCTCCTCGTGTTGCTTCACAATGTGAGGGGTCGCTAGAAGGGTTGTGAATTCAAGTTGAGAAATACAATGGCGTGCTTAAAAAATATGATGAAAATATAATGGGTGCCATAGAATGCACGTCCTTTACTCTGACCTGGGAGTGTTTTTACTACGGGTGCTTTGGTAAAATGATCTCAGTAAATGTTGAGTACTTCTTGTAGTGCTTGCGCGGTGAGTTGGTGTTCACGATGCGTTTCATGCGGGAAATCATTCGAATTGTTCCTCATTGTACAAATCTAAAGTTTTCTTCAAACACAATTTTCAATAAGAGTCCAAAGGTATTAAGGTCTGGAATAAAATATGGAATTTTCTAAAAATTATCCTCACATTTCTTTATTTCGGAAACACTCATTTTTTGTACTTCGTAATTAAGGTCGAATAGTGACTACATTTCTCTTAAGAAATATCGTCAAGATCAACTCTTCTCATATATGTACAGTGAAAACGACAAACTAATCAAAATAACTCATATCATCCTAACTCTTTGGTATGCATATTTAATCACCATTTATTAGGACTCTAAAACAACAGCACCTGGTAAAAGTACTACTTCGTTTAATAAATTATGCCAGGCCATTCGATTTACAATTGTGCCTTTACTGAATATAACTCAAACGCTTCAAGTTTGAGCTAACTCGTCCACCCATGAACACGTGAAGAACCGTCCTACCGTAGATGCATTATTGATCGACACCACAGCCCTTCCTATGAGCAGAATGCAAGCAGTTGAAAAGAGGCTCATTTTTCGGAATCTGACAGCCTCCAATTAGCTAAACAGTGTTTTCCACCCCAATCTCCTAGAGAGTAATGCATATATCAGGTAATTAAGAAAGGACCAACTTGTGACGATGAGGATGGATGGGTGTCTAAATTTATCGACCGTGTCGTAACGGCTCAGTTTTCAAACTAGCAAGAGCGAGTGACTCACCGACGACTTTTCCACTCTCCCTCCTATCCCACACCCAGCTTCCTCCTACTGATCCACTCCGTCCATTTTTAGAGACTATTTGGCAGCAGGCGAGGTGTTGAAATCCATATCTTACCTGGGAATAGAAAGAAGAAACATGAATTAATTCCAATGCCGGAAGGGTAGTCGAGGCAGCAAGAGTAAAGGGGGACCAAAAAAAGATGCAAGGGCAATGAGACATCATTATCGTTTGTATGGATAGCATCCAATGGCACTCGAGGGAAATATGACGATCGGTATTGCATTGGTACACTAAGGTTCCCAAAGATTGAAACCCAGAGGACTGTGGCTCTTATTTTTCTTTCTGTCGTCCCAAAAACGAAGGAGATTATGAATATCTAAGCACACGGCCATCTTGATACTCAAGCACACGGTCTAATATCACGTGTGAAATATGCACGTACGTAACATTTGTTATCTTCGGCTGAGCCGACGGAGGAGTTATTGCCAGCTCGTCAACGCCAAAAAGGAGTTTTGTTCGCACATGATTAATGACCGTCCGAGAGAGAGAGAGACATCCTCGGGACTTCATGATCGCAGGCAACGGAGGAAAACCTACGCTTCGAGGGAATGTGAAACCCAGGCGTTGGGTGGGACGGGATGAGCGAATGGATTAAGAGGAGAAATGGGAGAAGGGACCGCGCAGATAGTTGGATAAACACGGGCGCAGAAGAGTGAAAGGTTGTACAGAAAGAGAAGGCAGGGGACGGATAGTGTGCAAACTAATTTTTCTTACGATGATACCTCCGGCGGTAAGCGTGGAGCAACCTGAAATTGCGCTGAGACGGAATATTTCATAGGAAATGAACTGAAATGTCATAAGTTATAATTTATGAAAAGGTCCCAATTCTAAACACACTCTCGCTATATTTTCTTTCATTTATTATTAATATTCTTATCCAAGTTTCAACAGATAGAAACGAGAGTTTTTTCATTACATATTAAAAATGATAATATATCTCTTGAAGCCTATAGCCTGTTCAATATAACAGCGCAATTGAAAATTAAAAATACTGCCAATAAGTTATCACGTCTAATTCTGTTTGAGGAAGGAATCATGTGAAGGAAGAATCTACAATGGTATGTAGCCTTCATTTAAATTATACAATCGAGAAAAAATGTTTATTTTTCATTTACGTATAAACCAAATCAGTATACTTTAACAGAACTATTAACTTGGATGGACTACTATTTGATACATTGATAAAATGCTTTGAGAGATGAATCGTTAATTTACGTCTTAAAAATTGAGAAATAAGACCTGACTGGAATATTGCCGATTAAAAGAACTTAATTTGATTCACATGTAGAGGAAAAAATAGAGAGCAAGTCGTATATCATCAACTATCACCGTCAGGAGAGCTACAGAACTTGATCGTTCAAACGGATTTCAAGGAATATGGGAACGGGAATCGGGCGGGAAGAGAGAGGACGACGGTTGATGAAGTAAAATTGAAACGCGAATACAAAGAAACGGAGCGAGAGAAAAAGTCGGCGATGGAGATGAAGGGCATTATAATAAGTGGATCGCACGCATCCGTAAACACAAACACGCTCACTCGCGCGACATAATGGCGGGGAGTTAAACTTTCGAGCGGTAGTTCGAGGAGGAATGGAATGAGGTCGAGAGAATAGGTTTGTCGGGACTCGATAGGGGAAGCCAACAAATGAAAAAATATACATTTACATATGTACTATATACTCACATGTATATATACACACACGGGCTGCTTTGCTAGCTGGGTGGGATCGGGTTGAGGGGAGCGATGAGATCCTTTTATGAAACTCGGTAAAAAGAGTGCATGGGTTGCGTTGTCTGAATAGTACGTCATTTCGTTCGCTCATTCGAGACGGAGATTGGGAAGGGGAAAAAATGTGAAGAGCTAAAGCGACAAGGATGGAGAGAAGGAGAGAGGGAGCTGCGAGCGAGGGTTGAAAAGGGGTAAAACTGGATGCTGGAGGAAAGGGATGAGGGTAGGAGAGAGAACGGGAAGAGAATCGCGAATGGGGTGGAAGAAAGGGTGGAGGGGGAGGAAGTCGTGAATGTTTGTGCGTGTGTGTGTGGGGAGAGATAAAAAAAGGGTCCTACGGATGAAAGTGTCCTCCCACCTCCCTCTCCCATCCCCTTTACACCCTCCCCATTCCCTCATACCACCCCCTCTTCCTCTCTCTCTTCGCTGCCATCCCATTCGTCGGCAGCCGAAAGCGGTGCCGCCGGGATGCTCTTCCAGGGAACTGTCAACACACGACCCACACCGAAAAGTGGGTGGCTGTCGCGAAGGGTTGGAGGGGGGGGACGAGGGACCGAGGAGGGGAATGTTGGGGGAGGGAGAGAGGAGGGAATGCCTGCCACCGCTTCTGCTGTCGGGTGTAGGGCATGCCGGGAAACACGGACTCCACGCGTGAGCCCCGAAGAGTGGAGCGTGAGTTTTAGGCCGGGAAAAATGGACGGGGTGTGGTTGGGGGAGGGTTTGGCCAGGCGTAATGAAGAGGGGGTGGTTTTTCCCCCCGCTGGAGAGAGTGAGAGCGAAAGAGAGAGGAAAAATGTGCGTCGGAGAATGATAGAGGGATAGAAGTAATGCACAATGCGCCGAGAGATATAATTAGAGAGGAAAAAATTCATATTACTGAGGAAAAAACGTCTCCAAGTGAGTGAAAAAGTGCTTTGGATGCACGCGACGTAAACTAGTGACTTGAATAAAAAATTTCACAATTGAATATAACAAAAACTACGGGAAAATAAAAAGAGAATTGTACTATTAATACCACACCATATCTAATAGAAGCTCCGGCACTCATACTGACACTAAAAAGTATACCAATGTTCGCTTTGTGCTAAAACCCCTTCATGTCTGCCGTTCACAATGTATTTGAAAGAAAAGAACACTTGTAAGAAAATCATTACCAATTGCAGAAGTATCGTAATTTATCATGCCCATTCAGGTATACACTGTTTTTACTACAATAGTTTAACCAGGCATTGCGATATACTCCAACGCGGTGTAGTCGATTATATCAATTAAAATGGAGAGGAGCTATAGAGCAAAAGCTCTTGAATTCCAAAAAGACGTCACAAGTAATCACAGAGGATTATATTCACCCAATGGTACGGCAAATTTTCACAACGAATATTACAGTTTATTTCATCTAATGATAACACCAGTCATGTTTAGGATATAAGTGCCTCCATAACACCGAACAAACAGTTATTAACAAAAATGTCGGTAAATCCAGACATTTCATGGTATCATACAAACATATGATGTATAAGAATGAAACCCACACTTTCAAATAAGATCCAATACTTTTCCGGCGAATGCTTTTGAGTAAATTCTAGTCGGTTATTCCATCGGGGTAAAATTTAGAAGTGCCGAAGTTTCAACGGACGACTAGCCCATCGTCATCATTTACTAACCCTGATAACTATGGACGTTATTCGTTCGCTGAAATGTAGGTACATAAGTTTAAAAAAATAATCCCATGGAATACGCAAAAATAATATACTCATATCTTCATGTTTAAATTTCCTACTAACTAATAATAGGCCCTTTCATACCCAAAACGTACTAAAAGACCAACTTATAAGACACTTGTACATGGTAAATAAAGAATCAAATATGATAACACCGATTTCCATTTTCTCAAAAATCAGCATTTATCACATGAGCCTGCCAAGTAGATTTACATACTCGTGCAGGATAAAAATAATGCTAAAATACCTTCCTTTCTCCAGTTTGCAAGTCGGTATATATTGTTTAAAAAATTATATCAGCCTCGTAAAGGTACTCAGGGATTTGGCCCCTCAGGAATCAAACAAGCCTTCAACTTTGGGAACATAACGGCAGCTCGTTTAAAAGTTACGATATTGACTTGACAGTCATTGCTATTGGTTTTGGATAGAACGCCAGAGATTATATAATTACGGCGAGAATAGTGAAGCGTGGGTAAAACTTGTGCATGGTTCACCTACATTCGATTCACCGAATTCATCGTACCAGAAGTCTTGAACTCTATAATTATTCATTCGGCAATTTATTCCTCTCAGTATGAGGTAAAAGTGGGAGAACAGGTATATAATTCACTCATGTAGGTGCCCATATTTTTTCTCGACATTCATACAGTCTCACATTCCGCACTACTTCCACTCGCACCACTCCACCATTCATCAAAATAAAAATAATGAAAAAAAAATCCGAGGGCTTACGCTTTGAGATGATTTTTAACGACCGCTGAAAATACCCACCCACCTAACTCCGGATTAATTACGCACACACGTAATTTTAGGGTAACAGCTCAGAGAATAAATATAAGCATACAAGCATAACACTCATGAGCCTATAACTTAAAGCATTACTTCCGCACTTGAGGATTTCCCTCGCGCAATGCTCTAGTGGCCTCACTACTTCACCGCCGCTAGCCCAACCGAGGCGACCGACCAGACCATTCCCTCCGCACGACCACCCATTCCTTCCTCCCCCCCTGTTCCCCCTCCATCGTCCTCACCTCCCCCCCACAAGGACACCTCTCTTTTCTTTGCTCAAATTTGCTTCACCGAAAAATGACTTAAATTTCATACATTTCGTATTCATGCACCTTATACAAAAAATTGTTTTCCATAATGTAGGTACTAAATTATAAGTAACTACATACTAAATCATACTTTCCACGCTCTTACTTACGCTAACTTAACTTGGGAGTTACAACGATTCATATCCTAGAATGGATGAAACATTGGGATAATAGTATTTTATCAATCATATAAGAATAACATTAAACATCAACTTGTTATTTATTACCTAGGATTTAAATTGTAACGAAATGTATGCACCTTATCTCCTTATTTTTTTATTATTAACAAATAACAGCAAAATTTGGGATCAAAGTGTGTATTGGCTGTGAAGTGATGAATAATATTAAGTTTGTCGACTGATGTGGGTATGTTTTACCTATATTATTATCATTGCTGTGGAAATTTATCAGTGGTAGCGGAGGTTTTAAACAATTCAAACAAAAATTTGGAATTAGACATTCGTTTGGACTTGCACAGCCGCGGCAGTATCTCCTTATCGTCCCCGGCTTCTCAAATCCTCCCTCACAGCAGCATCAACTCATGAGAGCCCCTCTACCGCCGTCTCCCTGGTGCACGCCCCCTCCCCCTCGTCCTCCGCACCCTTCACTCCACCCCCTCTTCCCCCTAACGTCATGGCGAAGAAGATCAATGAGAGGAGCGAGGGAGAGAGGCAGAGGGAATACGAGAGGGAGAAACGGAGATGAGGGGTGGAGGCTGGGAGGGTGTCTGCGCGGTGGTAGGGAGGAGAGTCGGCGGCAGGCCCTCCCTCTCTCATGGGGTGACGAGGACGTCGGAGGGAGGGTCGGGAAGTTGGTTGGCTTGGAGGGGCAAACGAGGAGGCAGCCGGTTGAGGGACACAGTATTGCCATTCGGGCGCATTAAAGAGAACGCAAGGGAGAGCGCCGCGCGTATTAAGTCCCCGAGAGCTCTAAAACTCAAGTCCTCGCGTTCCAAGCAGCGCTAAAGCTCGTCAGAGTGGTTGGAACCGAAAGCGGGAGGACAGATGGACGAGAAAATTGCGGAAAAGATCTTCTTCCGGCATGTACCTCATAGATTGAGGGCAATGAGGAACAGCACTTCATTGCCAAGGCGATAATAGGACGCAAGTCTTTATAGTCGTGTTCAATTAAGAAAGAGAGTTCATCAAGTGAGAGGGCCCTACCGTTTTATTGTATACCGACTCTAAAGAAAATGCATAACAGCCGTATTTCCTCTAAATCTATGATCCCTTTTAAAGCACACAAATAGCTCTATTGCATTGATTTAGTGCATTAAATAGAATCTATCTTGAGAAAGCATCATTTTTCAAAGAATTGTTTCGCTAAGTGGGCATTCGTCTATCTCTCGAAATTCCGGCTGGTAGAAACATATCTATAACGTTACATACCGCACTTATTGGTATTTATTTAAAATAAAACATTGATGCAAGAATCACTATTCCGTATATTTAGTTCCATGAAAACAAAATGATTGTGAAGCTATCGACGAAATAAATAGCTATCGTAATTTTTTGTGCCGTATACATACATAAATCAATGAGAATTTATTTATGACGTATTGGTATTTACCATTTACCAAGTGGCACTAAAAGTTACTAGAGCTATCATTACAGCAATGGCTGCGGAAATAAATGGCCTCCGAGACTCCGGTACATTTCCGTGTATCCAGGCGAGCGGTGCCTCGTGATAAGTGGATCAGGGTTAAAGGGATCGCTAGGAGCTTGCTCTTCAGACGGCAAGGGTCACGGGTCGCGCTCCGGTTGCACCCTTTCACATGCTAATCCACTCACACACTCCCCCTCTCCCGGCACATTACGCCTCGATCACGTGCAAACACTCAACTCCGGATCTCAACGAGCGTCTTCAAACATGAGTGCGAACGGCTCTCCCCAAGGCTAAAAGCGATTTATGACCAAGTACTCCATCGAGGGTTTGCCGTCTCCTGAGCTCAAGAGTGGATATATGATGCAAGGGTCATAGTAGTAAGGTCTGCTTCTTCTTTTCTGAAGAATTGCAAGGATATAAGTCCTTCAAACTGATAAATTTGAAGAATTCCAAATAATAAGGGTGTCTGTTAAATAAAATCTCTGTAAACTAAAATTTAAAAAGTGCAATGGACGACATTCCTAATCATCATAAAATAACGGTAGAATCAATATTTTAGAGTAAAATTATGATCACGTAATCGCAAATCGGGGATACGATTCTCATGAAATTCACTTTATATTAAAAGCAGAGTGTGTCTCTATGCTGGAGAACTAATGAATGATGAAGCAAACAGCGTAGGCTTTAATTCTCTTCGCTTTGGTAAGAAACTTCAACTGCTTAGTTGTGAATGCTTTTTTTGTGAAAAATAGTTTCCAATTATTTTCTACCACTATAGATAGTGTATTAGAATAACTTTCCAGGGCATAATCAACTTTGCTATCTCGTGATTCTAAAGACAGTAATGTACCACTTGTCTGCCTCCTCATTTCATCCTAAATGGTGGAGATTGCTCCGCTTGTTCTCCATTTCGGTAACCATTTTCTGCGTGCCCCTGGATAGAGAGAGGGCCAAGCGGTCTAAAGCCTTTTTATGTTTCACCTTCCCAAAACATTCATGTGTCATCGCCTTTAATGAAAGGACAAGACGCGCCTTTGTAAACGGAAGAAAGCCATTCATTTGGATGTCTCTTCCCCGGTTGGAAGAGCGGGGGATGCTAACAAACTACTTATTTTCCAGCTCTCGGAAAAAGCTCATGACTTTACTACCATAAAAAAGTTTCCAGAGAAATGAATTTTTCCTAGGCACCGTTAAAAATTAAAAGTTAATATTTCCACATAATCATGTAATAAATTTATTTTAACACGAATTGAAAAAAAATCTCCTACATTTATGGACCTGAAAAATAAAAATAGAGCAACTCTTCATAATCGGGTCGAAAACTTTGCTCTTAAAAATTCGTAGGAGGAAAAAATCTGTCCAACATGAAACATTGTTAACGTATAATTGCACAGATAAAAATATCAAATATTTTTTCACTTACCGCAACAATTATTTTAAATTTAATTCATAACGTGAGGTGATGTATTCACTACCGAATGATTTGTAAAAATTATACGCTGTAACTAAGATCGATGTAAAAGCAATACTACCATAATAGTTAAACATACAATATATGCATTATATTTTATGATTTAGGCGACAAATATCCTTTCGTTTGAATGACAAATTTAATGTTTTGCATGACTTGAGTAGAAATCGCAAATAACATCATCCTGGGGTTACTTTACAAAGGGAAACCAGGTGTGGCCATGACGTATCTGAATGAATATGAAATGAGCGTGATGACGAGCAGGAGCCCTTTGCTTTGGGAGCGTGCAAGAGAAATGAAAATTAAGGGCGGTAGATGAGAGAGCGAGATCAGGGGCGTGCAATGAAGAAGAGACCGAGGGGACGGATTCGTTGGATTGGAAAATGAGAAAATTTCACAATGGCGGACAAGATGATGAATTGCGGCCGATCGCCCGCAGGCATGACGTGGCATTATCAATATGGTAATTAAACGAGAGCGTCGTTCAAATAATATTCGTATGGTCGGGTGCCCCCCACATCAACCTGCAATCTTCACCCACCTATTTTGCATGTTAACATCTCACACCCGCTTCTTCAAGAACGACTTGGAAAGTACTATCTGAGAATTACAGAACCCCTCCCACACCCCTATCGCGAAGTCTAATGTCTCCAAGCTTCCCCCCACTAACTCCTGGCGACGCGGAAGACAGCCTTCCCAGTTCACTCCCCTCAGTTCTGTCACTCGGCGGGGCTCGGCAACAACAGACGAAAATCGTTCTTTCCTCTCCCGAAAACGTCACACCGGCCTGCTATGCCTACTCGCTTGGGTACATGGTAAAATGGAGCCTTCAGAAAAAAAATATACGCACTAGTTGGTACCTATTAACTGTTTCGATTAACTCTGTTTTTAGGATCCAAGGATTGAGCAATAACTATATTTTTATGCCAGAAATAAAGGTAGCAGTAAGAAATCATTATCGATGTCCGGTCTCGAGCAATCTCACTTGAGGTTCAGAACTTACGAAATCCATAAATAAAAGTGAAGAATACCTCAATGAAACGAGCGGTAACAGACAGTCGAAGGGCATTTTACAAATTACGTAATGACGTTTACAATGGAAAATGAATAAGGTTTTTCCTAGTGTTGGCATAGACTTGTAAGGATCATAATACATCTATATAGTGGAATATGACAATATGTATCTCTTTTCAGAAAATAATAATAGATAACAACTGTTCGTGCGGAGTATTGGGTTGACGAGGAGTATTGAATTGAAGGATGTACCCACGCTTCGACCAGGATTGGTCCGAATTGACCCTCCATGGGTCCGGTGGCCCCTGATTCGAGGACGTACTCCGTCAGACCGCACGGCGTCTACCCGTAAAGGGAGCCAGGAGGACACCTTATCCCAATTATTTGGGTAACGGGCTCCTCCGGTTCTCAAAGATGTGCGGAAAGTTTTCGCAAAAGCAAGACTGACGGTGACTCGTTCCACGTTGTTGAGTTAACCTAACAGATACGAGTACTTCGGGGAGACGGAGGCCCAATTGAGGTCCTTTTGACTTCAATCCGTCTCATTGGTGTCGGCCTCGAAGGGGATATGGCTCGCTAACCTTCACTTCGCATTCCCTTCCTTCCCACAGCTTCCTTGCCTCGGACATAAAACGTGTAGCTTGATTCCGAGGTGGAAGTTGTAATCCTGCGACGAGAGCCGAAACACCTGTTCGTGCGGAATAAGTCACTCATTATTATAATTGAGAAATCTCGTTGACTGGCAAACTAACACATTTGATAGTACGTTTCGGATATAACAAAATACTTTTCCAGTTTCACCTCGCTGTATATTCTTTTTCTAGGTTTTTTTTTCTTTGAAAGCCTATAGTTTAAGTACTTTAAGTTGTGTTTGGCTGAAATTTTACTTATCATAGTTGAAATTATCGCTATCGAAAAATTCTGATGAATTCTTATTGATAAACTTATAATTTTGCACCAGCTTAACATTTCATTTCCGATCAGTAACTGTCAGTCTCACTCCATATTCAATACTCTCCTCCTCATGAAGCAATCATAATTATTGGAAAAATCTATATATATTGTAGAAGGGCTAAAAGGGATTTTAAAGAAACCTTTCCGTCCCTCTGCCACCGAAGGGTCTACAGAGGTGTTCCATAACGTGAGAGATTTTATGACGTGTTTCATATTCAATAATAATTATATAGGCAAAGTGCCTGAGTGCCTGAGGCAGTGCCGAGAGTGCTTGGTGCCTGAGGATATTAGGCAGGTAATTATTTAGGTCAATAGTGAAATTAATGAGCGGATACGAGTGCTCAGAAGAAAAAATGGAACCGTGATCAAAGATCCGCCCGAAATGACGCCGCTGTTCCCTGTATCCTCAAACGAGCGTCAACCTTTCCCTCTACCCCCCCCATCCCCAACCCCTGCCCCACCTCCACCACTTCCGTCCCACTCCTCCCTCCCCTCCCCCTTGAAGCTCGCCACTCTCTTTCGGGAAGGGGGTGGTGGTGGAGGTCCCCCGTGGGCCTACGCAAGAGCCACGCTTGAGTTATGGCCGTCCTGAGCCCTGCGGCTCCCCCCTCGCCCCGCTCCCGCTTAAACTCCTCCCATCCACCCTCTTCGCCAAAATGATCACACCCCCCCGCCCATGGGTATCGCCAAGATGCCCGATCAGCAAAGGTCGACGAAGGGTAAGACGACCGTGGCCAGTTCCGTCTCCTCCCCGCCCACCCATCGATGTCGACGAATAGATTGGAGGACTTGGAAGGCTCTTGCAAGAGGGAAGCCCCCCAGGGGCGAGGGGGGGGGGGTGATAGCAAAAACTCGAGGGAGGGGAGGTGGCGGTGGGAGTGACGGATCGGAGCAGATTAAGGAAACTTACCTAGGTAAACCGAGGTGATAAGCGGTTTCTGCAATAAGGAGAAATCGTGATAAAAATGACGGAAGATATGATAAATGATGTCCAACCCTAACTCATTTCTTTGTAAACGAATATACATTGATAAGGTAAAAAATACTTGGTTTTATGCTAGTGGGGAAAAAGGCCTCCATTGCACAAAAAGTTAATTTCACAGTAATCTGAAGTTTTGGAGGGATGGTGTTTCAAATTAAAATACAAAATGGACATTTACGAAGAGATACAGATCATTGCAGATATATAATAAGTTTTTTTGCAAATACTAAGGACGTTTATTCAATTATTTTCAACGATTTTTGAATCCCGTCAATGAATGAAATGCAAGTTCTGACGACCTAATCGGAATATATATGGTATAATATTTATTCCCGTTCCTGATAATTTTTTTTTGTACATTGTCGTTCTAAAAATGTATTAATATTTCGTATACGATACCCAAACTATCTGATGATTTCATTTCCTTTACATAAACTTAATTCTGAATATTAAGAATCCTCAATATTGTATTTCGTCAAGAGACTGCGATTGGCATCGGAATATTTCCAAGGAAAACATTTTTTTCTCAAAAAAGGAAGTAATTGACAGATGATCGCACAAAAAATAATATTTTCATCCAAATTTCTTTGTCCAAATGAAATATTTTTTAAACTTGAAAATGAAAAGACTTTTGTCAATTTATTGGTCATTCAATTGCTTCTTAAGAGTAAAAAAAAATTTAAAATATTGCGAAACATTTTCAGCACACTTTTCTCTCAAAGTAATATAATGAACTGTCACAGGAAACTTTAATTTTGACTTCTAATGTTACATTTATCCATACAAAAACCTGTGAGATACCTAGAATTTCTGGCACATATTTTGCAACTTTAAATTACTAAGGTTAACACTAATAATCTGTATCCATGAACCGTGACTCAAGAAATACCAGTGTTTAATGTGTGTGAAATATTCACCAATAAATTACACCAATGCGTGATGAGAGGAGGATTGATGACCAAGATGATATTTTCACAGTTCTAATGAATAATACACTAGCGAAATACTTATAAACCTGTTCAAAAATGTAAATTTGGAAACATTGATTTTACAAAAATCACTCTTTCTTTGCAAAGAATCACAACTTCAACTCCACCCAAACAGTTCCGGGCGAGATGCCCTGAATTCGACGCATCGATACGGCTATAAATCAATATTCTCGGGCTGATAGATCGATCCGAAGCGAAAACTTGGCCCATCCCATCAAAAATGGCCGAAGCCAGGAGCGAGGAAGAAAAAGGGGGATGGCGGGGTAGATGCGTGACTGATGGTGACGCAATATTATATGAGCGGGGAGGAGCGTACGGGAGGGTACGGGAGTTACGGGACGTGCGCTCGGGATGAGATGAGAGGCGGAGGAGAAGGCACTGGGACGAGGGAAAGGAAGTCCCATGTACTCTTAGCACTTCCTCCCCCGTGTGGATTTCTGCCTCGTTCCCACCCCCACTGTCCCCTGGGACTGGACCAAAGAGTAAGGGTGAAGTGAGCGTATGACGGAGGTCGACTGGCTCGCCTCTGGGCGGGGAGATACAAGGCAGTCGGGGAAAGGGGGACATAGGGGGGTGACACACCACAGCCTTCAACCACCACTTCCACCTCTCATTGCACAGGGAGTGGAAGGCTTCCTTCCTGAGGTCAAGAATACAATCTTTGTACAGAGAGAATATTACAATAATTATATGCCATATTGCAGAATTATAAACGAAAAGATGGAGCTTAAACGTTCCTGCTTCAGGTCGCAAAGATGTCAAACAAAAACTTGACGGCATCCACTACCCTTGGAAGTTTAGTTAAAACTGGAAGATAATTTTTCTGCACAAAGGAGTAGGACACTTAGGGATATTAATATAGTTTTGAAACTTAAAAAATTAGACTAAGTTTAACATCTGAAATTAACTTTATTCACTTAATCACTCATGTTTCTACCCGGCTACGATATCAGACGCAGTATGAATTAGAGCAAAAACAGAGATGAGTTTGTACGGCTGAAACGTCAAAGTAAGTCAGAGTCTTCCTCATTTTAGGCCTCTCCTACCTTATCGTGGGCGTGAAGTTGACTCAAAGCCTGAGGATGTGTCGACACTTACTGCTTTTGGGGGATTTGAGCACTGCCATCACCTATTCACTTGAATTGGAACAAGGACGCAATGTCTGTTTTTTTCAAGGATGTGCATTCCCACGGTCGTGATGGACGCGCGGGAATGAGTGACGCGGCGGGCGGGGGTATGATTTGGGCTAAGAATACGGGGAGAGATACCAAGGGAGTGGGAGAGAGAAGGAGAGGTTTCGGGTGATGGGATCGCACGGCAGAGGGCCTTCAACCCCTCCCCATCCGAAAACCCCGCCTCATTGAGACGAAGGACGGAGAGGGTTGAAGGAGGGAAATGGGGGTGGGAGATAGCTTATGGGGAGCCCTGTGAGACCTTTCGCCGAGAGAGAGAGACAAGGGGGTGGTAGGGCGGGAAAGAGAGTTAGGCGAAGGGGGGGAGGATGGCAGGGTTGGTTACGGGGGCGAGATACGGGGTTGTGGTGCTTGTCACAAAAGGGGGACTGATGCGGAGACAGCGCAAAAGGGGGGCGAAGGGGCCTTTACGGGACTCGGCAAAGGCTCTGTGTAGGGGCCTGTTCCGAGGAATATTGTGTGCTTGCGTCAGAGAGGCGGGGTGAGGCGGAAAGGGGAGGAAAAGCTAAGCGTGCGGAGGTTTCACTGATGCGGAAACAAAAGGGGAGAGATATGCGAGAGAGCGAAAAGGGAGCCAGGGCAAGAGGCGTAGCGGGAGGGGCGGGGTGTTAGAGGGGGTG
The DNA here is from genome assembly GCA_963169105.1 of Ceriagrion tenellum. Taxonomy (NCBI): domain Eukaryota; kingdom Metazoa; phylum Arthropoda; class Insecta; order Odonata; family Coenagrionidae; genus Ceriagrion; species Ceriagrion tenellum. The sequence continues at coordinate 52,336,971 of OY720632.1, forward strand.
GTTGGCGGTGGTCGTGGACGATGAACGGGGGTGCGCGATGGAGGGGGGTGAAGCGGGGGTCGCTCGCCCGAAAACCCCCTCCCTTTCGCCCCAACGACTGCCGCCATTTTTTTTCTCGGTCGAAGTTTGAGCTATGGTTTACCTCTCCCTCGCACCCCTCGTTTCCCCCATCTTACCCTTCCGCGTGGCAAAAATCCACGGAAGCGTTATTTCGGACAATTTTTAAGCATCCAAAGGTAAACATATTGATTTTTGCGCCTCAAAATTTATGGTGACTTGAGTTTAACGGAGGGGTACATCCATTTTTTTCCCTCGCCGCTTATATTTAAGCAGGAAAATGGGGTGCCAATTATTATCGGGCGCCAACGTCCGGGTTCAAATAATGATACAGAATGGCCAGTAAGCCTTCCTGCAATATCTTCTGTGCGAAAAAATTCCGTTTGACACAATTCACTTGAGAGAGAATCAGATGCACAGTTGAAATTGGAATTTTTCCCAGCACGATGCTTAGGATACTCTTGAAAAGGTGTGAACCTACTACAACAAATCGTCTCACCTAATCCATTGTGGAGTATACATTTGTTATAAAAATCAAAGGAGGTAAACGAAATTCATAATGCCCGATTTAATTTTCTTTAGCTGCCTAATGATAAATAGAGGTTGATTTAGTGAAAATTTTAGACAATCTTCCCAATTCTAAGAAAGTGGACTGAGTATAATATTGCCTCCTGATGGAAACCTTTATTTTGTCAGTACACATTCGTTTGGAGTTCATGCTAAGAATTTATTCAGAATTCGAAAAAAGCTTGATAAAAATACCATATTTAGGTAGGAAACGTTAAATACGAACTGGAGTGAATTGATTTGCAGTGAATACTCAACAACAGACCTATCTTTCAGGTCACCGTCGATCGCTCTAGGATATTGTGCATATACAAAGTCCACTCAGCTGATTCGTAAGTTTTCCCTTCCGTCTCCGTGTAAGCTTTAATCCTCTCGCTTCTTCCCAGACTATCCTTTCGGAGAGAAAAGAGATGGTCCTTCCACGGTCCCCTCCCTATCCAGCCCAACCCTCCCACCCCCACATGATTCCTCAGGCCTCCAACTCCCTGAGAAGAAGAACCCCGGCCCCACTCATTCTCCTCTCCCGAAAACCGCCCCTTAATCGCACAGTTGAGAGAGGGATTTGGCGAAGGGGATTGCTTTCCTCCTCCCGCTTAGCCTCCTCGGGACTTTGCTGGCGTTTGTGTTGCCTTACCACGAGGAGGAGGGCATTGGAGAAGGAAGGAAGGGAGTGGGGAGAATGGGGAGTCCCTGTGGATTTCTTTCGTGGACTGGTGACGCCGATACGTCGTGGTGGCTGCAGAAAAAGAAGGGAGCAGGGTCTTGCCTTGGATCCTGAGGGTGGTCCAGTGGGTGTTTTTGCGGGTGGGTATTCGGAGGATTGGGGAGGATGCCCTCGGATGGAGTGGGTATGTTACGAGAAGGCGGGTGTGGGTGGCGTATTCTGAGCGGAGGGTGTGGTAGATCCCTCCCGCAGAAAAACACCCAACCGTTCCTCATTCCTCCCACACGCAGCCGCAGCGGGGTTTCCCCTCTTCTTCCCCCCCCTTTGCCCCCTGCCTCTCCTTAATCTCTGGCACAGCCTCCTTACGCACCGCCGACCTCGATCCTGACGCATCTTCAGCAGAATCCCGTCCTTCCACCTGATTTATTCATCGGCTCCGACGGCGTTGTCCTCGTCTTCGTGGCTCATGGGGGTGGTTTTAGGGGGGGCTGAGAGGGGGTTTGGGAGGGCTTGAGGGTGGGACTTGAGGTGGGGAATGCGGGGAACTTTAGGGGTTGCCATCCGCCAACCATCGCAGAGGCCGAGACACGTCCGTCCGTGCGGATTTTGCGACATTTCAGGGTGGGCAATGAATAATTCTGCGAGATACACTGAGGATAGAATAAATACCGGAAACAAATCTCATCAGATTTAAAAGTAGTATATCCTTCAGATTCTTAATATCTTTTTAGTCTACATGAATGTAATTCCTAATCGTCCTATTAAATCTTAAGAGAGCTCCTAAACTCACGAATAGGACTGGCTCTTCGAACCACGAATAGCAATTTGAAAAAAACTACTTAGTTTCAATACGTCCCAGTAAGCTTATGGATAAAAAAATATTCCAATTCCCCTTTTCATAAATAAAATATTCTCCTAAAAGAACTAAGGTATATTATAAAACCTTTCTGAAACATGGATACTCCAGGGATCGTAAGGAATTGTATCAATGGTAAGTCAAGAATATATAGAAAAGTCGATAGAGCAGCACTACATCCATCTCTATGTCGCACATTATTATACCTAATATATAAATACCTGACAACCTTGCTTGCATCTTATATATTTTAATACGCCTATTTGATAATTGGCCCGGTAATAAATTTATCGAATCAAGGTACTCCTGACGGTGGATACACCTAATTTCCACTGGTAGAATAAATGATTTAATCCGCAAATTGAGCAAACAGGTACATTTGCTCCAAAACAATTAAAATTTGTATTGTTACAATAATCAGGCCAAGTCAGGGATGCTACACATTTCTAAAAAGTATTTTTTTCTGTTACTTTTGTATTCTCTTTCTCGGCTAAATATAAACCATGTCTAAGAATCAAAATTACAACAATTTAACCTGATACATTGAAAATACTTTAAATTGGAATTATTCCAATTCGTGGAAGCTCAATATTTGCTTGATTCGTCATGCATGCAAAACAGCCTCCACCCTTTCCTTCAGACCAAAAATTGTAACCACTTCCAGTGAACCGCATTTCTGAAGAATAGTAACATTGTCCATATAGGCGTATCTTTTCATTTGGCTACACTGATCCACGTGAAATTTCCCACCCGTGGACAGCAGGAGGGCTCATCCTCACCCCATTACCCCTACATCTGGTATTCAAAGTCAAATCGACTCGGATACTGCGGGCGAGGCCCAGACTGAATCCGGAATCTCCGAAAGAGAGGGAGGGACACTATTTCTTCATTTGTGAAGACGACTGACTGACTACCACTTTGTACCCTTGATCGTATCGCTCGCGGCAGGGGATCTAGAACTAAACTTCCAATCGTGCTCTCTCCCCTGAAGAGCAGCCTCGCGACCACCCTCCTCAAAGCCTCCTTTCAATCTACACATCCCACCTACCCACACCGCCCTCCCTAGAATATACCGCACCACCTCCAACGGCAGAATCGGGACTCCTCCTTCCCTTTCCCCCACTTTACCACCCCCATGGCTTCAATACACCGCTCCCACCCACCGCGATGGGTAAATGCTCACCACGTGTTACTCACAGAGGACACAAACCCAACTACTACCCTCTGGTGTTTGCGGCCCCGCCCATTGAAGTTGTGGGTGGGGGAGGGATTTGGATTTGAACCACGTCACTGAGCGGGAGGTGGCCCCGACTCCAATCAATGTGAATCTATTCCCTCCACGTATCCGCCCAACATCCCCGCCGACTCCCTTAAACCTCCCCCCCCCCCACCAGATCTCCGCCTCCCGATCGCAGCACTTTCCTAGGGAGGGAGAGAGAGAGAGGTAGAGAGAAAGAGATAGGATTGCCCTCCTCCGCTCTCCTTCCACTTTTGTGAGCGATTCGATTTGGGCAGACAGAGGGCATTGCGTGATGGGAGTGAGCAATAGGAGTTCTCCTCCGAAGTAAACATCGGGAATTAATGAAAGGAAATTCAATTCCGCCCAGCTGATTTACGTTGATTAAAACCGACAGCCGTCGCCTTTCGAGGGAATACGGAATGGAGAGAGTCGGAAACTTAATGGGTGAAAAAATTGGGTGAGGTAAGAGAAACTGTTTTCTTTCCCTGTATCGTTCCAGAGGTTTAGGGCATGCTTTTAGGGCCTACCATTCATGCAATTTGTTTCAACTATTGCTCCTCTCAAATATTTCAATGGTAGCGCTACGTGATACTATAAATTTTCCACATAATGGGCGAGATTGACCGTGGAATACGAATTCACTCTGCTTAAGAGGGTTGTGGATACAAAGAGAACATATGGTGATTAAAAATTTTGATGCTTCCAAGGAAGTTCTGGGAAAATATTTTTTACCCTTGCCATACGAAAAATGAAAATGAGATACAAGAAAAGAAATGAGATCGGTCCAATCCGATAAAATGCATATAGAGATTTTCTCATCCGTTTATACTAAGGACAAAGAAAGTAAATGCAGAGTTGTTGGTGAGCACAAATAATTTGCATAAGATAACAATAAAAAGCTCATTCATAAAATACAAGCACGGTGAATAAAAATAATAACCGCTTTATATGAAATTAAAGATAACGCCTCACGGAAATGAAAATTGATATTAAAGATCAAAGAGCGTACACCATAAAGATTTGCCGTTACTCTGTTTGTTTTGTATAAGAGACTCTTCCAACTTAGACATTAATTACGATTGCTACATATGCATTTGTCAATAGTTCCTTAAAACACTTGAATTAAATCTTTCTCGTTTATTCAATACGAATATTTTTTTCCTTTTGCAGAGATAAAAGCGAGGACCAATAGGTGTCAACATTTTGAGAAATGAGTAAAGAAACCGAAGAGTCACATCCTGTGCCAACGGCGGCTCTCACGGACCGAGTAACACCTGTGCCTGTCACCAGACTCTTGGCGAATGGGAGCAGGCTATCGGCGCGGCTCCACAGAAGACGCCCATTGGCGGAGGACATACCCCTCCCACCGCATGCCTCCTTCCGGTCTCCCCTGCAGGGTTCGACACTGACGGATGCGCGTCAGCGGGGGAAGCCAGCGAGGATACACCGTGGGTACTCACGCCTGTGCTTTGTAACTCGTGGTCTTGCTCATTGGACAGATTAGTCTGAAGGGAGAAGAAGTCATCACTGCGTGCACAACGAATACGACTGGGGGAAAGGTCCAATGCTGAATTTAAAATGCCCAAGGTTTGACAAAAACATTTATCAAAGTGGTTTCAAGCCAAAGCTGAAAACAGAACGACCAAGAGTTTTACAATAATTTCAGATGGAAAGACAGAGTAGTTCTACGAAAAACGAATAAGGTGCGATAAATATATTCATTTCACCGTATATAAAGAGTGGATTTTCAGTAAGTGCTCAAACATATCTACGAGGGAGGAAATTTATGAGAAAAATCAGCAGCTCTTAGAGAAAATATTAAATGAGAATAAATTGAATAAATCAGGAACAAATTATAAAAACAAATAAAGTTATTCCGAGAATGCACGTTATCCTGAAATATACTTTGAGTGTCACCCCTAAGTAAATACTCCGAATCTTTCATTTGTGGCGTAAAAAGAATGAAAGAGTTTTAGGAACCAAAAGTAAATGTGAAAAGGGGTATTTTAAAATCTCAGAAGGTGGCGATAAGAAATATTATTTGCCAAGCATGGCATCCTCGCCAGGGCTTTGACAAATTGGAGGTAATACGAATACTCCGGCTCCATCGTAGCAGATCACACAGACCGGAACGATGACGCCCCTGGCGACTACACTGACGGCACCAGGAAACCTAGGGGCGGGACGGATTCATAGCGGCCTCCCGGAGTGCGAGAAGGGCCAATGGTCGCATGCCAACTACACATCCCCTCCACGCATTAACCACGCACTTAGTTTCGGTGGGCGCCTTAACGGGCAGGTGCACAGGCGTCTTTAGCTCAAAGCGAAAATATTCCTGAGATGAAGAGCGCTGTTATTCTTAGCTAATACGAAATGCGATCGGCTTCCCAGCACAACATTCGCAGCGAGTTGAAAGGGTCACAATTATATTTTCATGAATTCGTCAACTAACGAAAACTAGATGTAAGGCGTACATAAGGTGACACATATAACTAGTCTCTGAGCTTATCACCATGTGTAGTAGTAACAGAATTGACGATAAAAATATTTATGATTTTGGCATCAAAAGATGAAATTTGATTCGTCATTCGATTTTTATTTATCCTTCTTTGGTTTCTAGGATACCAAGGAGCTTATACCAAAGATGGTGCTGAATTATGAGCAGTATTTAGTTTTTAATAATTGGTTTATGATTTACTTTTGATTTATAAGTAAATTAGTGGCTTCGCTTGATCAGTGAAATCAGTGAAATCGCTTAAGGTTAGTCATATCTGGTGCTCAATTTGATAGCTTTTCAGGTAAGTCGAAAATAACCCTTGATCACACTTTACTTAAGTTCATCAGTATATACGGCAGAAGTAAATGGAAGACGGAAGAGTTATATTAAAAGCTTTAATCTCAATTTAAGCATTGTAGTAACTTGGGTTTATGCCACAGAGTAAGTACATGATTTGTACTCAGAATGATACCTTGATATTTGTTGACCAGCATTATATTATAATGGAACGTTTTTCTATTGCATTATGCCATTAGGATACGTGTTAGAATAGAGTCAATTTTCTCAATAACCAAATCGGTAACAATTTTTTCTCAGTTTCCCCAGGCATATCCAATTAAGAAATGTATGCAAAGTTTCATGCAAATCTGACCTTAAATGAAAATCGCTCTAACCACTTTACGAGCGATAGGCTGAGATGGGGGATAAAAGCGCACACCTTGCATTTGGTGGACGATCTTTTTCTTCCTTGATTAGTCAAAACTCATGCATCTGATTGATTATCAATCATCATAATCGTTCACAAGGGCCATAGCCATTAATTCAGATTATAATCAATCATCCTCCTTCAATGATTTCTCGATTTTAAAATATATTCGCTGGATATTCGGCCGAAGTTGCAAATGGAAAACGCACGAATGAAATTTTTGTAAATCTTCGTAAAAAAGACACTGATGATAAAAAATATATCAAACACGTGTAGTTATACTCGATTGCTCAATGAGATATCAAACTGTCGTGGCGTTGTCAGAGATGAAGAGCAAATTTTTGACGCGACTCGGTACCGTTAGAGAGTCAGGCCGTATCAAAATATAACCATTTCAAGGCAATGTTGTATTACTACGAGTAAACTAATGCCGCAAAACAGCACCCATCTCTCTAAATCATTCCCAGAATCATATTCTGCAGTCAAGCTTCATCTCCCATCACTGTCATGCACACACTCCGAACCGGAGGAACGAACTTGACGTAAACAAAGCCGCGGGGACGGGCTGTCCCGGGCCGAGAGTCGACCGTACAACACGGCTGTTTCGGAACAGTCTCCGATGACTGAGAAGGCCGTAAGTGCGACAAGAGGCGGGGGACAGAGCAGCGTGGCGAGAGAGGGCGGGGCCGGAGAGGCAGCGGGGAGAGACAAATGCCGGAGAGGGAGGGAGGGAGAGAGATAAGAGATCTGAAGTCTGGAGGCGTGTGCGCGAGCCGGCATTCCACCGCCGGTCACGATAAAACGTGAGTTAAGGGACAAGAGCGGGCCACACACGGTAATCCACCCGTGACTTACTTCGGGGTAAGGGGTTGGGGGATGCAGAAAGCTGAAACAATTACATTTGACACGGATTACGCCAGGTGGAAACACGTCAGATAGATCTTTGGCATGATTTTGCATACGAGACGGTGAATGGATATAGACTCCCATTGTTCCCCTCGCTGCCCTTATCGAGATACTGGCTCTTTAATTGGGATGGATGATTAGCGAAATGCCGCGAGTAAGTCGGGCGTCGTAAAACACTCCCCCGGCGATGTCCGCATGCATAAAGCGGCAGTCCGTGGAGGGTGGCACATTAATGGTCCGAATAATTCCCCACTCAACAGAGGGGCACTTTCTCGCGCAAACTGCCGTAAATCAGCAGATGAGGCTCGATAACACGGCGGAAAACGTGAGACACGTCTTAAAACCAACGACTGGTTCTTACGTCTTCAACCGATGCTGTGATTGAATGGAAACTATGCGAGAATACCATTAGCGCTGAGCCCACGCTAAACACCTCGACTTTTGCTACTATTGCTTAACATGAATGAATCTGCCAGCATGCCTACTCAGTTTTCCCACCCTCACATTCATCTTACAAGAGGGAGTTGAAGCACCTCAGGTGGTCGCTTCTGTTATGACACCGAGACAGCAGTAAGTAAGTGTCAACTCGATGAAATTCTTCTATTCCTTTCATATTTCCGCAAAAAGGTCATAATCGTTAGCTATCGAAAAGCACCTCGCAACAAGTCAAATATAATTACCATAAGAGAATGCCATTATGCAAGTGAGATAGAGACTTGTCATTCACTCCGCGGCAGAAGTGACAATGGATTTACAGTAACTGTTCCAAATAATGCACCAATTGTCGATAATTTATATACCAATTAACTTAGTGTGATTTTAGTTTAATTTCAAATACATTCCTCACTTCCATTTTAAATTCCACCCCTATTTAATATTCAAGTGTCTACTCTACCATGGACGCAAGCATTCACTACATGATAAATGAAATAAATAGTAGGTTATTGTATTTGACACGGCTCAGCGACGTTTTATTTCACTAAAAATACTGACTCTCTTGACATCCACCAAGAGATATAAAAAAAAGGAAAGTATTAAAGAAAAAGTTACTCGGAGGTAGGTTCAAATGGGGCTCTCCTGACCATTTGACGACTCAGGTCCTTGCCGACATCTCAGGATAATGAGCCGTTTCGGGATCTTGCATTCGGATTGAAATGGAAACACTACGGACACTGATCGAATCATGAAGGCGATCCGGTAACCAGAAGGTAATTTTGATGGAGCATTTCGCATGCCAATCCCGTCACACTTGAAAACACGTGTATGTCCGTAGGCACGCTTGATCTTCAACTTCCTTACCTTCTTCCTCTTCCTCCTTCGGCCACACCAACCTCTTCTCCACCTCTTCGCCGTCGGAGGGCACCCTTCCCTCTTCCTCACAGCGCAGGGACGGCGGATGCAGGGACCGGCGGCGGCAGTGCCGGGGGATGCGGCGGCGGCGGAAGCGCCGAGACCTCGGCCGCACCCGGGCCCTCCTCTTTCGATATCTCGCTCTTCCGACGGTGAAGAGGCGGACGCCGGGCGGGTGGCGTCGGACGCAGGCGGAGGTCTTCGACGGTTCGACGAGCAATCGCCCGCGAGGCGTCCACTCGACGGCGTGTCCTCGGAGACGCGAGGGACTACACGGAGCACCTCCACCGTCGCCTTCGCAGACACGGCACCGCACCACGGAACCTCCTCCGCCACCACCGCGGCTCCGCCCGCTTCCCCGGCCCCCGCCCACCGCTCCCGCTCAAACAACGTTCCGTGTCCCACGCCTCCAGCCCTCGTGGGGGCCCGTGGGGGTGGCGGCGGCAAGGGTAGGGATAATGGGGCGCTTTTGCATGCGAAGGGGCAGTTTGGGACGGCGGAAGGTGAGGGAGCTGTTCACGGTAGGAGTTGGGGGTTCGCGTGTGCGTCGGAGTGTTTGTGTCTGTATGTGTGTGATGGAGACGAAATAATAATGGAGTTGAGGAGTCTTGGGGTCTCTGATGGGGAGGGGTTGAAAGGCACGAATTGAGGGTGGGAACTAGAATGAAGAAAGAAGGTCCCCGGCTCAAGACTTAGGGGTGGACGGGCGAGGAAATGTAATGGGATAAAAGAATAAGATGGAAAGAGTTGGAGCAAAATGCCTGGCTAAGAGAAAAAACAAGTATTTCCGCCACAGGCAACCACCTCTTCCACCATCAATAAATGGGGGAACTCACTTCAGTACATATCTAAATCGCCTCCACTCCTCGAGTTTTTTCTTCCACACGATTCCCGAAGAAGTTTCCACACTCATTCGTAAGGCTCACTTAATCAAGATGTTCCTCGAAACAGAACTTCCACCAGTCTTGTCGAACAACTTTTTTCCGCGGTAAGATTGGGCGATTAACATACAACTGTTTTGACGTTTTCTTCCCACCGTCGAGGTAAAAAAGAAAGTAGGTCCTCTTTTCATGTCCCACTTTTCCGTGCCATTCCTCATTTGCACTCACATTTTCTCCACGTGGAACCGCGGAACGAGGTGGAAAACAGCCTGGCGGATGGGACGGTTATGGATGCTCGCGTCGGCAGCCCGCCACGCGCGTATTTGCGAGACTAATGCCTCTCGCGTGACCTGAGGCGTCGCGTGGATCCTCTAGGGGAAACGATTGCTCCTTGGCGGGAAAGAAAGCCTCTTCTGCTGGGAGAGTGACGTCAAAGACCGAGGAATGGGTGAGGTATTGGGAAAATACCAAACTTGCCCCTGTCGTTTGCGCTTACGGTCTTCACACGAGTCGGCTCACTCGGGAGCACCTCCAGGTCAAATGTTTCAGGGGGCGCAGGACACTGAGGCACGATGGTGCGGGTGCGGGCGATCGGAAGGGAATGAATCACCAGTGGCTCCGACAACACCACTTCCTGGCCCCCGACAACTCCCCCACCACCGCCTCCGTCATATCCACCGCCGGGGGCATCTCTCTCTCTTTCGTCCCCCGTTATTCCCCCTCGACCCCTCCACCGGGGTGATCAGCCGCCTCCCCCTTCTCCTCCCCCGCCTCCACCACCTCCGTCCCCGCCCCCCTCCTCCCCCCGTCCGAACACGCACATGCACGCAAACCGTCAAATTGGGGGAAGACTCCCCCGCCTCCCCTCGCCCAAACCCCCGTCCAGTAGTAGCGCGCGCAACACAACACAACACTCCTCCGGTCGGATCCACCACCAACACAACACGAAACCCAAAATACACAGACAGTGCGGGTTTATCCCCGTCCAGAGAAGCACACAGGCAAGCTCCTGGTGAACCACAGCACCACTCAGAGGCACCTGAGTCTGGATGGACCACGGTCGGTGGACCACATGTCGTGAGGAAAGAGGATGCGACTACCCGGTCATTGCCCGAGTAGTACTTTGACACGATACGTTTAGTCCGTGAGCGGCGTTGAAGGCACGACAGTCCACATCACAGCGACGCCGGGAACCATCATCGTCCCATTCCGTCGGGGTCTCCTGACATTATTCACCTATCCTACGATTCACCACTCTCGAAAGACAACTGTCAAACACACTCGCGTCTAATTTCGGCCTCGATGTCTAAACACGATCCTCCGCGCCTTCCAAGATCGACAAGACAGCGGAGTGGAGCACCGAAGTACCCTCGCGTCGCCTCAGCAGCCGAGACGCTCTCGGGGTCCGACGGACCGACTTCGAAGGTTCCCGCACTCGACACGTCCATGCACCCGGAGTCTCGGGGACCGCTCGCGGCATCCGCACCACAGCCTCGCGCTCTTCCACCTCCGAGCGCATCCGAAAGCGTCAGTCTCGCGACTTGTGGCTCCCCACGGCGTTGCGCCCCGTTTGAGAGCGAACGAGTTCCCTTCTACACGTTCGGATATCGCGGGGGCGGGTCGAGGGAGGGAGGCTGTGCGAAGAGGAGGGAGGGTGAAGAGGGAGGGGGGGGGGGCGCGGCGGCTGATTCGGGAGTGAGGGGGCGCCGTACGTCCCGCGCCGCCGCGTCGCCAGTAGTCGCCGGGGCGGCGTCGGGGGAGAGGACGGAGAGGGAGGAGGAGGTAGTGAAGAGGAGGATGTCAGGGAGGAAGCGATGAGGGAGCTGCCGCACGCTGCTCCGGGGCAGATGCCGGAGATGCTCCGGAGAGATGCAAGCGGTGGCGCCGAGGGGCGGTGGCAGGCGTTGGACGCGAGAATAACAAAGGGATCGACGGATGAAGCAAAAGACGACTTCGGGGCCGTTGTCCTCGAATGCAATCCCATAGTAAGAGGCTCCTTCGCAACCAACCCGGAGTGTGGGTATGGTCAGGAGAATCATAATTAAGATTTTGAGAAGAAAAAAATTTCCCTCATTCGTTTCTTTGGCCTTATTCTCTTGGATCTCAGCCATAATCTCGATATTCATTGGAGACGCAAGAACTCAGAGGTCAAAACAACGAAGAAAGTAAATGTTAAAGTACGTTTAAAACCATTCGGTTTACGCGCATAGGAAAAAGCTGTAGCATAACACAAATTACAATATAAAGTATTAGGGTCATTCATGATTCTTGATACACTCGTCGTGGATTCGTTGTTTAAAATACCGTTGTGTCAGGCTTAACTTGGAAATTTTTCATTGCAATAAGTAAATTCAAGTCTATTAAACCCTAACACACTGGCCATCATATTCATCGAAAGGTGCTGTGCAGCATCGGAGGAATCCGGGTACTTTATCAATAAATCACTACTCTGTTGAGAATGGTCATTTATTTTACCTTTAATCAATAATCCGTTTTCATAGGAATTACACACCTACACGTCAAGTCTCATATTCAATTCCAGGGCAGAGACGTACCAAAGATTTCAGTTATAAAACTGTCTTTTACGATCATCGAAAATAATCCTCAAGCGGTCACAGTCAGTGACGGCATATTTAAATAATATAAACATTCATAAAAATTAAAATGCCAAGGGCTCTTGAAAGCCTTAGACAAGAGTTCTGACAATTTTCTTATTTTTTAAACACTGCCAACTTTGGTGAATGTAGGAATGAGATATGAATCTGAAATGGCTAGGAATAAGAGATAAATAATACCTTCAAACGGGCCTGAAACTAGCAGGATCCATTAAAAATTTGTGCCGAATTCATAGTAGACCTTATTCATCACCATATGCTTCCTGAATATAATCGGGAATTTGATACTGCACAGATATTACTAGAGAAATACCGAGATGAATTTCTTTGAATGCCTCGCACAAATGAATGAAGAAATATTTTACAACTGACTGACACCTCCGTATATAATATGAGACGAATGCAAAACTTTCTTGATTCATCTTTGAATTAGGAGCTGACAACGGAGAACTTTGAGAGTAATTCAAAGATATTAAATCCAATATATATTTGGAATGGAGGTTTTTGTTATCTCGGGGCAAATATGTATCTTCAACACCACGGTCTCTTGAAGAAGGAGGGATTTGTCAATCTCTCTGAGAGAAATGGAACGGTTTCACGCCGCGCCGTCTCACCTTTGCAGTTGACCACGTGTAAACCCGGAGCATCGTTTTGCATCATCATCCCCTGTGCACAGTGGGGCTGCATTAAAACACTGCCATCCTTCTCCTTTTGTCTTCCGTCTCTCCCTCGCCCTTGTTGCTACGGGGGGGAGGCGAGAGGGAAGAGGGCGGTGAGGAGGGCGAGGGGGTGGAGGGGGAGGCGCTGTGCACAGGCGCACTGCCATTTAGGCGGTCAAGGGAGGGCAGGGAGAGGGGGACTTATCTCCGGGGACTGCGGGGAGGTGGGGGTCGAGGGGGATGGCTTGCGCATGCTCCATTTATTTCTCTAACTCACACACTCCGTTCTACCGAGGAAACCAAATTGAAACGGCCCCTTCATAGTAAGTGACGATCAGGAAAATCCAACGGGGTGGAATGGAGAAAATTCCACGGCTATTATATGTTTCTCCGGATTCCAAAGGTTGGTGTGCATTGCCCCCGCGTCGCGTAAGCCATCTCTCCAAGCTCCACCTCCACCCCTCTCCTCCCCCCACCGTTCCCTCGGCCAACACGCTCTCATCGCGGGGTCTCGACTAAAAGGTCCCAATTGTTTTCTTTCGCAGCGGTAAAAAAGAGGCGAGCGTTGGAATTTGGCAAGCTCAGAGGAGTCTGGCTGCTGCCGAGTCGGTTGGACGGGGAGCTCGGTGCATTCTGTGGCGTCTCTCGAGGTGTTGGGGACAGGCGGGAAGTGTGAGGATGGTGGTTTCCGAAAGGACGACGTCCGTGCCTTGCGTAAGTCCCGATTTGCATCGGAGGAGAGTGAGTTGTTGGTTGCAGGATCCGGGCGGCAGGCGTATACATGGAGTACGTAGCAGACAGGCAGACAAGCGCATGCAGCACGCGTCACTTGTCGGATAGCGCTCCGACGCGTCGGGGGGCTGCGGCCGAGGAAAGAGGGAGGGAAGGGGGAGGGGCTGATGAGGTGGCTGTGAAGCGGCCTGGGGATACCCATCCACCGCGCATATGAGCACTCATATAATAATACACGGGTGCGGCTTGCAAGTGCGGCCGAATCGTCGAGCGACAATAAACAAGGCGACACCGAGCTCTTACAGGTAGCGAGGAGATCATCGCGAGGACGAGAGAAATGAGCGACTAGGCTGTGTTTTAAGACTCGAATTTTCAAGGAGATGTATGCATGTATAGCTTCACTATTAACACCCAATGGACAAAAGTATAACTACACGAATAACGCGTCGAGAAAAAGTTTTCATCTGGTGAAACGACCAGTCATTAGGAATAAATAAGAAAGTATTTTCGAAGCGATACTTCTCCAAACACTCAAATCACTGTCGAAAGAAAGAGAATCTTTCTATGCCGGTTCGTATTATATTTACTTACAATCAGTGGGTAATAAAACAAGGTTTTACTTAAATATATTTTCCAAAATAATTATAATTTCTACCCGGTTAGTCCAGTTGGCGTGAATTGCTATCAACCCTTTTGCACATTTGTTACCGCCGCGAAAAGAGTAAGTTTCCTCTCTTATGGTATTACGCATGTTTGATGAAAAAACCCGTGAAGTAATAATAAGTTCTTCACCTCTTATATAAATAGCATATAAAGATTTGCAAAATTAGAGGCAACGGAATAATTTAAAATTATCTCAGAGATAAATCAAATTTTTAAGTGATAGCATGGTAGTATAAAGTCTATGTAAAACAGACATTACTGCTATAAAATATTAGGTAATTCAGTAAAATTAACGAGACGGGAAATAAAATTCCAGCGTATATCTTTTGCCGTCATCTCAGCCGTTTTTCATTTTCTTATCCAAAGCAAGAGAATCAAAGCAAGATACTAAATTGTCCTTAATTGCATAATATTTTAACTTTAACGTTAAAAGAAGGAAAATATGCTCTTTTCAATACACTATCCTTGAATATCCTTGGGTTACACCATTAAACTAACAGAGCGAAAGTTAAATATTTAAATTCAAAATCTTTCTCAGCTTAAAAATGAGACAATGAGACAGAAGGTAATTTATGTTCAACTAATAACATAATAACTGAGAAAATGTTTGGTAGAGAAAAAAGATGTGAATGTTTTTTTTTCAAGAAATTTTTTGAAAGAAATATGTATTCGGTGCCATTTTAGACGACTCCAATATGATTGACGTACACCAACGAGTATGTATGCACTTCATCAGGAAATGTGGAATTAATTTTTTTAGGATTGATAATTCCTTTTGCTAGTAACACTCAATCTTGACTGCCAATAAAAAATTCGTTTCTGTCTATAAAATCAAATTGTATTAAGAAAATAGTACCGAATGCGGGATTTCAAGCCCTATGTTCTCTTTGAATTGTTTTTTTACACGACTAGAATATACAAGCTACCCTCATTTTTATTAGCCTCTGGAATATATTCATTTCTATTCATATTTAATTCACGATTCCTCTGGTGACCATTCTTTTTCCTAACTAGTTTTCCGCGGGAACTCCACCCCTCAAATGTCAGCGAAGAGTCTCTTTCTCTCATAAGCATCGCTCGAGTGAAACAATCCAACGGCGATTCGTGGCGCCATTCATCTCGGATCGACTTGCAGCGAGTCCAAAAATGGCAAGGCTCAGAAATGAATAACGATTCCAAAACAAATTCCACTCGTGTGCGATTAATTGCCAACCGATTCCGCGCAACACATTCTTCATTTTTTTATCCAACCGCCGACGAATTCGAAATAGATCACGACGGAGAGAAAGAGAGAAAGAGACCATTCAGCAGCGGAAAATGGGAACGGGTGGATGGATTGGAGGGACGAGAGAAAAGAGAGTTATTATCATGTCCGTATGGATCGATTCGTCCGATTTGGAATCGTAGCTTGTGTGCGCGATGGGAGGATATTGGAGCGGACATCTTCCTCCATACCTCATCCGAGGCGTCAATCCGTACATACCCTTCGGCAGCCGACCGGGGGAATCGCCGCCTCCTCCTCGCCCCGCTGAGAGATATTCCCCGACCCTCCGTTTCCCTCGATCCTCCTTCAATCTCGGACCGGTCCCCACACCCCGCCCCCAGGGTATCTTCCTGTGCACCCCTCCCCCTTTGGAAATCCACCCCGCCCTCCTCCTCCGCCATCCCTGCGTTCTCCCTTGAAGTCTCCAGCCTCCCATCACGTCGCTCGTCCGCGCGATTCGTGATTTGTGAGTCTGAAGAGGTTCAATCCGGGAGAAGGGGTCCGCCGTGTCGAATACTGATCAGAGACCAAACCGGAGGGTTTGTGGAGGGTGAGGAAAGGAGGGGCGGGGAGGGAGGAGAAGGGTTCGGCAGTCCCTTCCCCGTGCCTATCATCCTTCCCCCGCCCACGTTGCTGACCGGGAGCCTAGCGCGTGCGAAAGACGCGACCACACACCTCAACATTTCGTCTCCTCTAGAAAGGGTCTTCTTGCTCTCCCAGCTCCCAGACAGGCCTCGCGTGATTTCCTCTTTATGCCTGGAGAGAGAATGTATTGCATTTTACGCAAATTTAGTACACATTTTCCATTGATCAAGGAATATTCCTAAATAGTATCAAATCCCTACAGGAACTTTTTCATGTTTTTCACAAGCTTCCTTTCCGATACCAAAGTTTAGTTTTCTCACATTTTATACCCTACACTAACACAAACACAATAAGTTTAAAATAATCAAAGGTGATTTCATAATTTTCCCATGCATCTATTGTATTTGACTATTACAGCTTTGATACAATATTTGAGTAATTTACACGTGATTTAATTGTATCCAAGCTTTTATATCAAAATAAATTTCCAATTCACAAAAAAAACCCAATTATTTATTTAATTCAGCAGATTGATATTCATAGGATATTATTATTTGCAGTTTCATTCTTTAAAACTACAAACTTCGGCCAAAGTGGCTGAAGTTTACATGTACGTAATATGCATTTAGCTGCACTACTTGGCCGTTATCAGCCATAATACAGGTCAAGGAAGCAAAGGTATTCTCAGGCAGATTTTTAGTAAATTATGATTTCAATCTTACTTTAACAGGGGTTTCTGATGGATTCCTTTTATTAAAACCAGGCATCTATCGACACTCCGAGGTAGGAAATGAAAGTGAGGTATTGCTGTGAGATTGATAGCCTGGCTACCAGTATTTCGAGTGATTTGATAAAGGATCGGACATCAAGTCGCAAATCATAACTTTCGCCTAAAAGCGAGGCGAAGAATTCCGGCGCCGAGAAACGTCGATATTTAATCTCTCGGTCCACCTTCCAGTGTCTGCAGACTTGCACTTTGGATGGCAATGAAAAAATGTAGCCACTTAAATTACGACCCTCATCGACGAAGTTTAAACATTTTAAAGGTTTCAAGGAGGCCTTGTATGAAAAATATTAGCAATGTAATTGAAGGCAATATTTTGTTAATTTTGCTTTTAATAAACAAGGACTTGAAATCAGCGGGTTTTTGCTGTTTTATACTTGCCTTTGTTTGTTATATGTAGTTGGCTATCACCGAGGGCTTAGGAATAGATTTAATGAATGAGTTTCAACGAGCGTAAGTAAGATTACTTAAAGTAAGAATTTTTTAAGTGCGTAATTCCACACGTCAAAAAAATCACTCGCCTCGACCAGGTATTAAATTCGTTCACTAAACGCACAGCCTGATCGTGAATCGTCGATCAAGTCTGGTATTCAATTATTGATTTCCGTAAGTTATATTTAAGCCGACAAACACTATCATCGTTCATATTCGTTCCCAAACCCTCTTCATGGATCCCCGTCAAACCTAGCCAAGTTTGTGCCAACTATTTCTTCCTATCTCTCCACCACAAACCCTTTCATCCTTCTTCGCTTTCGTCTAACTCCTCTTTATTTTCTTTCCAAGCAGCTTGCAGCTTCCTTGCAGTCCTAGACCCCGATCCCTCACCACTGCCACCGCGGCCTAGGGCCTGCCAGCGCCCCCTCTCCAACGTGCCTCGCCACGCCCTCCTCCCCTCACTCACATTGGCAGAGAGTTCCCCGTAAGCGTTGAGGGGGTAATCCATCAACGCCACCGTTCCCTTCAATCCCCTTTCTTATTCTTTTGACCTTAATCCTCCATTTTTATTTTCACGTCACTCCTCAGAATTCGATTGCATCACGGATGTTATTTTTTCGTGCCTGCCGTATTTTTACAGGGTTGGCTCGGTTGCTGATGAAACCTTCAATGCATAGGCATCACAAACGGGGTCTCTCTTGCACAGCATCAGTACTGGTTTCGGGTCACGCAAGCGAAAAAAGCTCGAGTTGTCCGTAAAAATTCGAAAGAGCGGAGAAGGTTAGCGGGCGCGAGTATTCCTGTTCCGACTCCAACTGATTTCGCATATATTTATTTCAATTCTTTAATAGCCTAGACCTCGACTCCCTTCCAAATGGCGTTTGATTAGCTCACCTCCCTCTGCTACTACACGTGTACCTGTTTCTCCTCGTGATTTAGCCTTCCTCATTCCTTTGTCACATCTCAAACGTTTTAATCATTCTGCTTTCAGAGGAATTTCATTTACCTTATCCAAGTATTTTCTTTTGCCTGAAGATAGGAGTAACTGATGACAGCCAAAGGTAATTTGTATGGATTGTAATTTAGGTAATTTCACGATCATCCAGTAACGGCATTTAATAAGTGACTTTAATATTTGGTGCTGCTGAGCTCTAAAGTACTACCTCTATCTTTCTTAAAGAAATCTCTGACGCTCAACAAAAATGCGCACTTCTCATTAAAGATGAGATAATGGGTACAGAGTCAGAGTAATCTGCTACCTTAATCAGTGACCATTTACGACAGTGGCTTATTATCTATATTATCGCTTATTCGATAATGAGATGAAATTTTGACCTTGCTATGACATTGTAACCGTTGAAATAGTAGTCATTCGTAGAAAAACTCCGATGAGCGAATGCAACATCCATACGGGGTTTTCCTCCATGAATCTGTTATGCATGCCCTCCCCATAGCCATTTTGATATTTTTCGGAATCTCTAACTTCTTGACTGGCAGCTTAAACTTTCGACCTACAGAAAGCCTTCTACGGAAATATGACCTTGGGAGGATGCATCTAGGCTCAATTCTGAAACTCGGATTTGACGTTTCAATTTTCGAAAAGTTTCCAATTCATCTTCTTGGACGCAGACGCCTCCCCGTCCCGTCGAATACCTTTCGCCTCCTCCCCTCGATTCTATTCTCTCTCTCGCTTTGCTCCATCCTCTTCCCGTTCACCCCCTGCCCCAACTCCCGTCCTTCCTCTCTCCTCCACACCAACAGTCCACGGAGCGTGAGCTTTGGGAATACTTCTCCATCTCTACGATCTTTGTCGGATCATTCCTAGGAGACTTTCCAAATTTTATTTCATCTTAGAAGGAAATTTATCAGAAGATAACTGCAGACCCTGGTAAATACTTAAGTAAAAGTAATTCAAAACTAGAGATTTAACTCAGATAGCCAAACCAGGCATCTTTTCTCATACGTATATGCTGCAGCAAGCATTAACTCTCCTTTTAAGGCTCCCTCTCTTGAGAATAACATTATCAGTGCAGCATAGCACGATTTTTAAAATGGAAAATTATCGTTGTGATGCATTTAAAGCTTCAGAAAAATGTCTACAGAAAAAGCTGAGTACCATGGATAATGAACAACAAATCAG
Organism: Ceriagrion tenellum; assembly: GCA_963169105.1. Lineage (NCBI taxonomy): Eukaryota > Metazoa > Arthropoda > Insecta > Odonata > Coenagrionidae > Ceriagrion > Ceriagrion tenellum. Next base: position 52,356,572 of record OY720632.1, read on the forward strand.
TTAACTATGATGAAAACAGTTTGCTCACATGTACTGTAAATAAAATAAAATATTCTTCATTTACGTGGTAGCCATATTATTTCATAAGAGGAGCATGCCAATTCTACCAAAATTAAACTTTTCTGATATCTAGCGGGTTGCAATCGGCCAAAAGCGTTGTAGATTAAGGTAATCCATGATAGAGACATATTGTGATTTTTTGAATGATCTTTAAGGTTTTCGTTGCACAAAATTCGATCACATGACGATGCTCTCTACCATTTCAGAAGATCTTCCCTCTCAGAGAGAAAAAAATGAGGTGTTGGTTGATGGACGACCCTTTCGCTCGGCAGTCCCCCGAATAAAGAATTCCGAGGAGTGGCTCCGAGTGCATCGCATCCCGCGGCGCCCGAGAAGCGAGCGACCCGCAGCCGTCGTCACAGTCTCCGAGATGATGAAGAGGGAATCGCCGTAAATCCTTCCGAACCCATTGGTCGTGAGCGGAGGAGCCGGAGGAGAGACGGAGGGTGGGGAGGGAAGAACGGCTGTCTGAAGCGACGCGCTGCGTCTCACCACCCCTTAAACCCCACATCCCTGTCCATCCGACGCCACGCCCATCTTCCGAAGCTCGACTCATCTTCCCGCACGCTTATTTCAATTTTTTTCTGCAGCCAACTGCACGTGATGTCAAAAAAGCTCATACTTGCCGACAGTATGAGAATGTCAAAAATGAGTATTACCGACGCACTTTGAGATTTTTCTGGACCAGCTATGTTCTTTTTCTCCCACCAAAACTCTCTAGATTCTAAGGGTGCATAGCAAAAATAAGGTTAAAATAGATGATTTATAAATGAAATAACAAAGATACATGCGCCATCATAGAAATAATCCAAAGAATATGTTTGAGGGATATGAAATGAGAAAAGAATACAACTGGTCGCAACAATTATCAAATCCGGTGGCGGCGGGGTAAAGTCCTCGCCTGCTAAGTAGAGGGTCGCGGGTTCGAGTCCCGCCTGGGTGGAATATTTTCTGTCCAGGACATGGGTGTTTGTGTCCCGTCGGTTGTTACTGTTATTTACCCGACATAAATTGGCCCATTGGGCTGTATTCGGGATAATGAAGATAAATAAAAAAAAAAAAAATGTGCAGTCTCATTTTTAGTAGAATGATTATTGTTTTAAAAACTCCCCACTGCATATGACGTAATTCTCATGGAAGATATTAAAACATCCCGGATTTTACCACAGTAGGTTCCATTCATGAAACAAAACAGTCTCAGTAACCTTTTTTCTGACCATATCAGCAAATGGGGCAGCAAAATCGGAAAACTGAGCATTTGAAGTTTCAGCGCAATCCATGAAAAACATGACTAATAAGATAGTGTTTGATAAACCAAAGAAATGGTGAATTAATAGTCAGGGAACAGAAAATTCAGAAACGCAGGGTAGATGTTAAAAATTTTTAAAATTTTCCCTCAAATATTAAGAGAAATGGTGTGAATGGAAACTTTTTAATTCTCTCTTCAACTCAATCTGTTAATCCTACGTGTTCTATGCCTAAGATACGTTGTTAAGGAACGAACCTGTCACAACTTAACGATTCAATTTTATTGCACATAAGGGATTTAGCCTCGAAAAAATTATTTAGTAAAATTTTCAGGACTGCTATAAACTGACCCATTTAATAAAGACTCAGTTTTCAGGGAGTAATTCACATTTTTTCTGCTAATTTACATTTATTGCACCCACATCAGCCATTTTAATTTTGATTATGGTCCATTAATATTAACGTTACGCCTCGGTAACTATTTGCTGTACTCTTTTCAGAGTACCTTGGCAAGTGATTTTTTTTCATTCCTTCGATGCTCGCTCGCCGTCGTCCCGTTCCCTCGCTGCCACGGCAACAGATTCTGAATGCAAGATCGAAGAGGAAGGAGGAAGAACTCGCCGAGTCGAAGTTGCATGTTGACGGGAGGAAGGCGGAGAGCCTCCCACCCACCGCACGTCCTCGTCCACGGTCCGAGCAACCGCCAAACCGCACTCCCTTCGGCGATGGACCCTCGCTCCTCCCTGCTCGTAATCTCCCCGGTCGAACTGAGGTGCCTTGTTAGTACTTCATGCCCTCTTCAAGACCGACGGTACAAAACGGACAAGTGAGCGTTCCAGAAAGTGTGATGCGAGAGCTGCCGAAAGGAATGCAAAGAGAGCGAGAGGATCCTTGGAGTGCTCCATCCGGTCGCGGTGGAACAAGGAAACGCTGGCTGCTTCGAAGGGTGGGACTCCGGCGGTGTCAACGGGATGGCAGGGTAGAAGAGGCGGTGGATAGTAGGGGGGGGGGACGAATATCTATCTAGCCTCCTCCGCCCACAATCCCCTCCTCGTTGATCCGGAGTCACACTTTGCAGCCTCTCGCCCTTCATCACAGAATTCCTTCATTCAAGGGGCAAAAGCCAAAAACATTTTGAAATGCTCGGAATTTTGTAATTAATCTTTTATTCAACGCTCCTAGGCTCCGGCCTTTCAAGCTTCCCTTTTGATGCTCAACCAAACGCTCCAAAGTGTCTTATATCCATAAATAAATCGTTTCTCGGTCCAAATAGAATTAGTATCCAGTCTTGAAATTACCCCCTTTTTACCGAAGAGAGGTTAACTGTAACCGAAAAAATGTACCCACCAATGTATGATAGTTATTTTTATTCATTTAATAACGACTACGGGGATTATTTGATGACACATATTACTCCTGGACGTTAATACAGTATTGTAATTTCAATTTCGCAATCCCTATGGCACAGACCATCAAATATGTTTTAATGTCTCACTCACATTCATTATAATTAATCATTAGTATGTAAAAAATATTATGATTTTCGTAGTTTTTTCGTAAAAATTTGCGATATGACCTCATTTTAACTTTTGGCTTGGAATTTTAAGCGTTTCAGTTTGGGCAAGGAATGTCATAACATGAGTATTCAATGAGCCTTGAGAGAGTTTGTTTGGAAGGCGACCCATCTTGAGCGGTATTATTATCATGGTTATTCATATTAAATCCATTGATTGAATGAATACAATTCGCCTGTCTACCCTGTCCATAAATGTTTCCTTATGCCCTGGTACCTTCTCTGTTTTATATCCCGTTTTAGCAGGACTCCGTATCCGTACCTCGTTCTTCCTCGAGGAGCTTTCCTTTTGATTTTCCCTATCCCTTGATATCCCTCACCCTTCTTCAGAGGCGAAAGATGAAATTTGGGACTTAGTCGAAACAAAATTATATTTCATAGAGAGAGCTCAGCCTGATTAACCCCCAGATGCAGACTCAGTAATCCTAACCTTTCACCAAAGAGATATGAGTAAGAGGGAGAGAGGGTGAGAGATAGAGAAGGATGAGAGAAGTCTAGAGGGAGAGGGAGAGAGAGAGAGAGACATCGGCCTCCGACGGGGGGTGGAGGGAGGAGAGGAGAGGGGTAGAGAGTGCTGCGTTATCTTCCCTCCGCCAACCCCTTTTTCATTCCCCATTCCTCCCCCTTTTCCTCCTTCCTTCACGTTGACGGCTGAACATCTCCTGGTGCTATTCCCGAACGGAGCTGGAGGAGGATTTATGGGCGAGGCGGGAAGAGGAGGCAGGTCCGTGAGAGGGCGGGGATGCGTGGTGCAGGGTTAGGGTGAGGGGCAGAGGGGGGGGAAGGGTTCGGGAGGATTTTCGAGGTTGGAGGGGGGGAGGTTGAGCGGGACGCGAGCGAGCAAAGGAGGCGTATAAGAGTCAAGAGGGAAGACGGGCGGGAACCCCTCTATCCCTCACCCTTCTCTGAGGCCGGAAACTCGAGGTGAATTTACGATGCCGGAAACCTCCGGAAATCGGGTCCTCTTCAACTAGACACCTCTCTCTCTCTCCCTACCTCCTGCTCCTCCCCTTCCTCCCACTCACCTCCACATATCCCTCCTCCGCTTTGCCTCCCTCCGCCACCGACCCTCTCCTCCAGCACCTTTGTCCCCGCCCCCACCCCCAACCTCTACGCCCCCTCCTCTCCGCGTCTTCTGGGTCGGATGCCCGTCATCCCTTTCGCTAACTCATCCCCATTCGTTGGCATCTCCCCCGCCTCCTCTCCTCCCACCTCTGCCCTCCGCATCTCCCAACGCTCTCCCACGAGAGCTCCACCTTCACTCTCACGAAATTCCGACTCTCCTTTTGGCCCGCCCCGCCTTCCTTCCCGTGAACCAATTTTATTCCCCTTTTCCATCTCTTCCCGACAGGTGGAACAACAAGAGGAAGAGGACACCGGAGGCGTTTGACGTCAGGGAAATGGGATGTCAAAATCTGCGAGACGGCTCGTGACCGAACTCCCTCGAATTGAGGAAAGGATTTTCACTCTTGGGGGCGCATGGCTTTTAATTGGTATTTCTGTGGTCTAGGTCAATTTGTGGCTGCTGATATCTGGAGTTTTAATGCAGGTGCAAATTTTTCAGACCATCTAGGTATTCCACGAAATTGACAGCGGCTTTGATTGGATGGAGTGCAGAGAGGAAGTATGAATTCGTTTGAAATCTGGTGTTCAACTTATCTTTATACAGAGGGAAGATTTTTGATTGCGATCACATAAAGCTGAGCTCGATGAGAGCTTGAAACATATGTGATTTTGACTTAGTGCACAGCCGAACTAGCTGAATCATTCAAGTACTACTCCAAGGAAACCGCAAGTGTCACATTTATGCGTCAGTGCGTACCTAAAAACCGGTGTTTACCGTCCAAGCTGGGAAACTTATTTTCCGTCTTTGATCAATCACTTCGTAAGTAATGAAATTTGCGGCTGTTTTTGTGCTAGAAATATTAAGACTAGGAGGTATTCTCCCGGTATACTTCCTTCACCAACACTCTGGCGTAAATTTTAGCTCTGCTTTTGACAACTCCTAATAGACCTCAATAAGTGAGTGTGGAAAACTTGAAGAGCAGACGTTTTCTACTGGCGGTTCTCATAAGAAGCCTTGTGTCTTGTAGGGCGGTCTCAGTGCTACGGCGTCTGTCCAACACTCCACAATTGCCTCCCATTATAAGAATAGTAGCCCTGGAAAGTTATAAACAACAAAGACAATTTGCTTGAAAATGGAGGGTAATTTGGAAATATACAGACGCCTTTGTTTTATATGATAATCAATCCAATTCGAGCTCGCTAGAGACTCCTCAAGTACATAGTGACACCCTTAGACTCAAAAGAAACCTCGGAGCTCTTTTAAAGATATGGAAAAAGAATCACGGTGGAGATAAACATTGATTGGATGAGAAGAGAAGAATGAACATGAGGATTTTAGCGAACGAGCTTGATGACCGAGTTTCTCTCCTTACGCGAAACATCCAGCATTCACTTCATCCCCACCTCGAAACTCTTCCCTTCCTATCGGGTAGACTCCCCCGCGGGGAATCAACCCCTCTCTCTCTCCCTCTCACCCCCATTCTCCTTCGAATCCCATCGCAACACCCAAACCTCCACGACTCCACTCCTCGTCCCCTCCCTCGCCACCTCCGTCCTCATTACGGTCTTCACTCAACCTCCTCCCACCACAACCTCCCCCAACTCTGGAGATTTCACTCTCCGGCACCAGCGCCCTCATCTTTCGCTCCCGTCCTTCCTCACACCCTCACGACTCCGAAATTTCCAGCACTTCTCACAACGCTCACCCTCCGACTAATCTGAGCCCGCGAGGGAGATACTGGTGGAGGTGTCGGGCGGTGGGATAGGGGAGGTAGGCGGTGTGAGAGGAAGAGAAATGGAGATGAGGAAGTTCGGGACGTCTAGATGTGAGTCTGCCGCTTTGCAAGTGTGCGCGCCGCCGGAGAGTGAGGCGACAAAGACGGATAAGCCTTTCACTCTCCATTCCCGAAATTAGTGTTTTGATCCTCCACCACCCCACATTGCTCCGCGTCACCCCCTTCCCCTTGTGTACCTCCCTCCACTTCCCCCACCCCTCGGGCAACTCTACCTCCTCCTCCCTCTCCCTCGAACGCTCTCTTAACCGCGGCCGCCCTCTCATTCTCATCAGCCACTCTCCACCCCCACTCCACACACCCCTCATCCCTTTACCTCCACCGGCCCCCCTCGGGCCTCCCCATCTCACGCGAAAAATAACCCCTTCCCCTCCTCACCCACCCCTGCCAGCGATTCGCTCGAATTGGTCTTGATTTTAAATTGAGGACGACACTTCCGCAAAAGGTCTCTCACCTGAACTTGAGATTGCTATCTCGCTAATGAGTCCTCCCCGCACCTCGCCCTGCCGCTTGTACCACTCTCGCCCCACACCATCATCCTTACTTCCTTTTATTTCCTTTATACTTCCTTTTACCCACGAAGTATTACGTAAAATTTGAAACATTTTGGCCTAAACCACTAGAGAAACAGGGTGAATAAATTTCTGACTTGTTTAAAGTCATTCCTCTCAGCATGTTTGCGAATATATAACGAATATTATTATTACTTATATTTACGAATTAATGGTAAGGAATTATTTAGAGAACATTTCAGCATGGTTATGGTGGGATCACTAAGAGCATAGTTCATAAAAAGGTGAAAATTTACGGTTAATACAATGTTTTTCTGAAGGCTACTATATGTATAATTTTTGCCAGCTTTTACTACGAAAATAATACATAGCTTGGCGATTTGTCCTCTCGCCAGAAGTGATCAAGCCACATTACATTTTAGGTAAAAATTACATGTAAACCATTTAATGGTTAACTTTTGTAAAACCACAAATTATTAAAAGCATGCGACGTGGGTTTCAACACTTTATCGTCATCTTCATTAAAGGATTTTGTTATGTAAGGGATTGCAAAACGGGTATAGATTACCTGAAGATAACGCCAAAGCGTTGCAACCCAGGTGGGTTGTTTTGTAAAGTTAATCATTGAATACTACCAAGGAATTCTATATTCACCATTGAATACTACCAAGTAACAATTGAATGCGTTTCATCAACTTTAAAATTAAATGGATGAGCAATTACTGTGCGTATATGACGATACACAGCACCAAATACCTATCATTTTACCACGTAAAGCCCATTGGTTTTATATTTTTCGGAATCTCTGGAAACAGCGCTATCAAAGGTGACTTGCCTCATATCCCTTTAGAAAATATAATGAAATTACATATCTACCATGGCTGTGAGATAGTAACCATTTTCTTTCGCAGCCGGGAGGGGTGAACTCATTAGTGACAGGTCGTGGGAGGGAGCGAGGGCGAGAGTGAGCTCGGGTTGGCGGGCGGGAGGAGCCGGAGGGCGGGGGAAGGGGGGGTGAGAGAGAGAGAGACGGCGGCAGGAGAGATGTCTGGAAGGAGTTTTCGGGCGGAGGAGGAGGGGGAGGAGCGGGGGCGACGAGATATAGAGGGCACGAGAGAAGTGTGAGAGAGTTTTGAGAAAAGGGGGCCGCGCTCTGCGAGATGAGAGACAGGGACAGGAGGTCGAGCGAGGATGGAGAGCGAGAGAGGAGGTGAGGGGGAGGTGTGGAGGGGAAGTTAAAGGAGAAGGATAAAAGATGCTCTTCGGTGTGAGAGCAAGAAAGAGAGGGAGTGGGTTGGTTGGCTGGTGTGTCTGCGAACGGCTTGGCTGCAGATAGCATTGTGCTGAGGTGGGGGTGAAAAAGAAATGACAAAGGGGGAGGATGGATTTTGTAAGTGGGTGGAGTCAAAGCCTTTCGCTCCTTAAGGCTGGGGGTGGGTGAGTGTGCGACGAGGACGAGGAATAGCAGCTGCGAGAAGCGGGGGAGAGGGCGTTTGCGGGCCGAGAGGAGATGAGTCCTCCGCGAGACTTAAACAACACAAAGGATGCCGCTGTCGCTCATGGGGATGGCTTTACTAGCCCATCGCATCACCGCCGCTGCCCTGGGGGGGGACCTCCACTTCATAACGTCGAAGCATGGCGCCTATCTCCTCCTCCCCAACCTACCTCCCATCTCCTCAACCCTCGCTCCAAACCACCAACACCCTTTTATCCGACATCCCCGTCACTTGTTTTTTTAAGCTACTAATGCCCTCAGCCATATATTTCGTCATCCTTCTCACCGTGGACTCGAAGAAATAAAAATAAAAAATACGCGCAAGACGAACTCTACGAAAGCCCTATTATTTATAGGGCAATTAAAAAGATTTACGACTTGTGAGAGCTGATGGGACATTTTTTGCGACTTATAAACAGCCGGCACTCGGCAGAATGAATGTTTGTTGATTTAAAAGTTTGAAGCGCTGAAACTCAATAATTCTCAGTAGGCTCATTTTCAGTAAATCACGCCATGAATAAATGACATTAAAGCGGCATAAAACCTTCAGTCTAATGGAAAACCTGGATTTTATCCCAGAGAGAGCAACGTCTTCAATTGCAACGTAAAAAAATCAACAAACGATACGCTGACTGTCCCCGAAAGTTCTTTAATGATTAATTTTCATTAACTATTGAAGTGTAATAAGGGTAACTGAAACGCATTTTAGTAGGGGAGCGAGAGTTTATAAATTTAATAATTTCTAAATTTACATAATGATTGGCGCGGAATGGCAAGACATTTTTTAAAATTTTACTCTTACGTCGCTGGATACCTCACACAAGTGACTGTTTAGCTTAGACTGATGGGAATTCCTTCTTTCGCAAAAAAAGACGACTCGAGAGCGGTAGCTGGAGATCGGGGTAACTAACTTATACACGCCGGATCGCCGGCACGAAGCGGATTGGTCACACAGTGTTAACTCCGTTTCTGCTAATTTCCTGCCAGGGGCGAGATAATTAGTTTTGACTTATTCGGTGGGAAGTGGGGTGTGACGTGTGCAGCCGAGGTCGCTCCCCGCCAGTCTCTCGAAATTCGGATAGGACGGGGGCAAAGCAACTTCCTCGACGGTTCAAACTCGCCCCTTCCCACCCACCTCCCCCGTCTCTCCAACTCCGACAGCGGGCGGGGGAGTGCTTTCCTCCTGGCGGCAACGATATCTGGCCTCCTCCGCCGACGTCGCAACACGCCGCGCTCGCTTAGATGACGGGCGGGCCCGCACCCCGCACTCCACTTTCCGGGGATTCACGATCTCGGCCTCTGATAGCGCGCCCTGCTCCATCCCCCTATCCCAAATCCTACCACCTCCATTCGGCTACCCCCAGCCTCCATCGTAACAACCCAGCATCCCCCACGATTCCCCCCTCCACGAAAACTAGACCTCTCCCAAGTTTCCTTGATCCGGGAGAAGGGCGCGAATCCTGTAAAGGGAGTGAAGGGACGGGGACTGGGGAGATGAACAGGATGAGAGAAGGATGGAACTATCCGGAAACTTGTCTGCGATTCGATCCCCGGACTTGCCGTGTGAGTGTATATGTGTGTGTGCGGAGGCTGGCAAAACCCGCGATGCATGTCAAAAGCCCTTCCAGCGGTCCACTCCGGCGTTCGGGAAAGCCTTTTGAGCGAATAAATCACATTCGCCCCAAAGTTTCGCAAGCGTCCTTCCCTCCGGCTCGCCGCCCACACTAACACCCGAAAACCGACCGTCCCTCCGCCGCCCTCTCTCAACCCCGTGACTCGCCCATCGCCCAAAAATCTCCCCCACCTCCCACCCAACCCGACCTCTCTTGCACACTTCCCTTCATGCCTGAATCCTTCCACACCAAAGCCCCGGGAAATTGACACCTGTCTCTCCGGCTCACGTACTCTGTGGGGCCTTCTTCCTCCTTCGCCTCTCTCCCATCCTCTCTTCCATCTCCTGCCACAGCATACCTACCCATACCACCCTCCCCCTGTTCATCCCCACGCCACCGCCTCCCCGACGGGTGAAACTAAAAAGAGGACTTTATCCTCGGGAAAGCCCCTTTCCTTCAACTCTTCGGAAAATCTCCTCCAGCCGTCCCCTCGCCTTCCCCGTCTTTCCCATCTTCTCACTTTTTCTCCCTCCTCCCACGAATTTCCTCCTCTCCTCTCCATCCTACTCTCTCCAACCCCCTCCCCCAAAACTCCCTCGCCCGCATCCCCTTCCACAGGAAGAGTTCCCCCCCCACCCGATTGGTGGAGCCTCAAAAATGGCAGCCAAAGCCACTTTGCTCTAATCCCGTAACTGGGAGTAAGTAGAAGGGTCGTGTGAATTGAGGGAGGGATCCGAGGGAGAGAGACCGGGGGTGGGTGCGTGTGGGGATCTATCTGTATCCGTGACGCGTGTAGCGGCGGCCTAAACTCATTCCTCCGCCGTCGTCATGCCTCACCACCGCCGTCGCCTCGTTCCTTTATCCCCTCCCCCTCATCTTCCTTCACACTGGTGGCGGACGGCGCGTCGGTGCCTCACATCCCTGGTTTGGATATGCTTGCCAAACTCATTGGCCTGCTAGGAGGGAAGATGGGAGATGAAAGAGTTTGGAGCTTGTTCGAGAAAGTTTGCAGATTGGCGTGGGGTGGGAGTCGACGCTGTGGAGAGCAAAATTTTCCTCTCACTCGAGGAGTTGTAGCGATAAAAGGACAACCCGTGCACTCTCTGTTTAAAAAAAGAGGCAGCATAGAAAGAGAGAGCTCTGTTTGAAGCATTTACAACCGGAAGAATAAATCGTTCAAGAGATCCAGGTATTTTACAGATTTGTACGGGAATAGTCAACGTCAATATGTAATCAGGGACACTCTTGAGCCATGACAATTAAAATTGTTCAGCTGACGACGGCAAAGAATGGAAAAAAAAATCACAATTATCCCAAACGCTCCGCTAGGAAATATAATAAAATAAAACAACAGAAAAATTAGCTAACATGTAACAATAATGCCTTAATAAATTTCAATTTCTATCAGTGAAAAAAAAAGCATCGTAAAATAAAATATTATTAAATTACAATAATCATGTAGGCACGATCATGACCAAAAAAAGTAAAAAGAGCTTATGATTATAATACGATCAAGGCTACATATCTATTACCTTAAAAGAGCGGTTATTCCTCTTTTTAGCAGATAATTAATACTCGGGAATTCATTTCAAATGACTTTCTTGCCTCTACAACAAGAATTAAGCATCACAATTGTCACATGAACTGAATGTGACCTACAGTCGAGGTATTTATTGTTTTCAAGGGCGTAAAGTTGATGGAAAGATGTAATAATTGAGCTTGCATGTTTATTATGTTTATCTCAGAATAGTATCCGATCTTGTTCGGCTGAATTTCAGAACTGAGCGTTTTTAATATAGCTCGGTTGTAAATATTTATCCTGATTTATGTGCGAATAAAATGAAGAACACAATTTTATGAATATACCGTTTAACCTAAACCTTATTCATAGAATTTAGAGGATACAATATTGTTACTTTCTCTAATTATCATAAATTAAGCAAAGAATATTTTGCAAGTACGTGTATTTGAAATAAAAATACAGGCACCAGTTTTTCCTCCGTCCCTTGCTCGAAGCCACATATAACCATCGTCCATCGACAACCCCTTCCCTCCACGCTCATATCCCTACACGAATCCCACCTCCCCCCGTCAGTCAATGGGGTGGGATCCTAACGTCACCGGCAAATCAATATCAATGTTCCGTGCGGAAAGACCAGTGGCTCGAACGGCGAGATTAACGCCGGACGCAAAACCCTTTGATGCCGGATAACAGTGCTGTCCCCTCCCGGCTCAGGGCCGGTGCCTTATCGGATGATAGAGACAGAGAGAGAGAAAGAGAGGTTGTACACTCACATGTACTGCCCGACGCTGCAATGCACTTCGACCCCTGGATGAGATAGGGGAAAGGGGCGGCAAACACGCGATCGGGGCAGAGATCGACGTTTCCTCGTTTTTTTTATTTCACTAAAAATACTCGGCGCCCCGAACAAGGACCGTTCGATCGATTGGCCAAACGTCCGTGCAAAACTCACCACCTCTCCGCTCAAAATGAACTCTGTTTGTTATCGGGAGGTAAAAAGAGAGCCGCGCACACAGCACCATTATCTACCATCCCCAATTCTGATTATCTTTTTTCCCCAACCAGGTTTGTCGGTTTTTATCTAGTAACCCCTATAAACTTTCCACACGGCGGGAATAACGATTGTGTTCACACCCGAGGATATCATTTTGTATTTGCAGTAAGAGACTTAGGGGAAGATTAAATTCTTATTCCTCTATTGATTTACCATAAAAGTACTTCAAAAAACGCTGATAGTCGATAACTTTAAAATACATTACTTTGCACCGATAATTAATATTCTAAAAACATTCGACAATCTCGCCTTCACTGGTGCAGAGATAATGGTTGATCAACGAGAACAGCGGTCGGAAACTGATACGAGCACGCGTTCTACTTCTGATACAAAATTTTATTACAAAACATTTGCGTGACACACCAAAATAAGGGCATTATTATCAAAAAGTTTAATTTTAACGTCGTTTTCTAGGCAAATGAACAGCAACCCTGTATTATGCGGCCAGGTAGCATGCATGCTATCGGGTTGCCGATCGCTGAACAAGAAATGACACGTAATCCGGGTATTTACCTCATTACCGATTATTTTTAGAAAAAGGGTAATTTACAGTATAATACTGAAATTGAAGTATTTATTCAAACTTAATTCTTTGCCAGCTGAGACTTACGCGACCGGTATGGAAGCGCTATCAAGCAAAAGTAGTGTTTTCTACATTTGTTCTCCACGGTCACTCTGTCCGAGTTTAAAGTGCTCGTTGAACTTCCACGGAGAAGGGTACCCCGTATGGCCGGAGGTCCTCCTCCTCCTCTCTCCGTGCCCTTCGCGCCCCAGAATCCCTTCACGGCGCCATCTCATCCCCGAACTCGGCACTCGCTCATGAGCCATCCGCGCTCCCGGCCGGCTCATTCATCATCCGCCCACCACTCACGTGCCCCGACCGCCCTCCCTCCCCTTTCCCACTCCACTTTCCTTTCACTTTCTTCCGCCACCCATCCTCCTCCGCCATATTCCTCCAGCTAAACCCCCACTTCTCCTTCTCTGCCCCAACCGTAGTTTATCTTTCTCACTATCCTCCATGACGCGAAGGATGAAGTGAGGAAAAGCATTCATCCGCGATCATTTCGCTATAATTGATACTTGAACTTCCACTAATCAATCATGCATTTCTCACTCGATTTCCTCGATTTTCTGTTGATCCTGCAGTCTATTTCATCATTTTAATTCACACATACACCTTTTATCTAAATGAAACATTAAGTGTTTTAAGGATGAGTAGAAAGCTACTCATAGGGAATGATCGCGTCATCTGTGTCTACAATGACAAGTAATTTTCCTGCTTTTCCAAAAAAAATTCGAAGTTGATTTATTTTAAACACCACAGTAAGAAAATATATTTTAATTAATAATATATCTTAGAATTGGCGATTAGAGAGAGATTTCAAACAGTAGTTTGACTAAAGACTGACCTACATAATCACACGACACTCTTGCAGAGTGGAAAAATAAAGAGAAAACCCTTTGCTTATCATGGAGTTGTATTTATTTTCCTTATCTTTCATATTAATAATATTAAATATAGGTATATTATTTCGAAATTTCTCCCAAGTATATAAAGTTCAGTCCAGTGAGGCTATCTTCTGGGAGAAAATAGTGCAGTCTGGGAATTTTTACCTCGCTTTGTTCTCGTTTCAGATTTTTTCTCGAAAAAAGCCTCGGAAAGTGCTCCTCTCCACACTGAGCTGTCCTCGTTATTATTCCACGCTTCCACTTTCCCAACCATCTCCCCTCAACCGCACGTCATCCACCCCTGGGCATCTCCCCCGCGCCTTCCCGAGAAACTTCTTCCCTCCTCCCCCGAGTCCCTCCCCGGAGATAGCCTCGCGCTCATCCCTCTCCCTTCACTCCCGTTCGAAATCCTAAACCACACGTCGGCCCATTTCGCACTTTCTTCCATCCACACCCTCCCCCCATCCTCCCCGCGCCCCCCGCCTAGGATCGACTCCTGACCATGCCCACTCTCCCTCTCGCACCCTCCCCTTCTCTCTAGTTCGTCTCCTCAGGTGTGGGTATGGAGACATCCGAAATAGCCCGTCATAAAATGTGCGGAGTTATTGTTCACTTGCTACAAATTAGACAAAAATTAAATTCTCCATAAATAGCATACTTTTTAAGTTTCTTATGCTCATCCACTATCGTAATTATTCGCTGTCCGTCACTACAAGTTGAATGACGTGTTCTAATTACTGCACCCATCCGATTCCGGGGAAACATGGTATCGAATGATGATGAATGATAGCCATAACGAATGGCGTAATAAATTTTGTAGGTTTCATGAAGGATTGCTGCAGTTGAATATTTTTCAATTAATTTGCGCTTTAAAATATTTTAAACAATCGTATATAATAAATTTTGAAATGCTAAAGCTGGCTGACAAGATTGGCATTCTTTGCAGATTAAATTTTCATCCACGAAAAGAATCACGTTTCTGTATGATTTTTGGCGTTGGGAAAGATTACACTGACTACAATTGGAAAACAAAAGGAATTAATAGGTGTCATGAAAACTAAAAAAACTGCATTAGATATGCCTCTAACGATATCATGAAAAATTCAAAGCATGTTCTGGATAATTGAGTAAAAGAGAAAAGAAAATTTTGAAGGAAAGTAGCTAAAGACTACGATTACAATGTAGGAGAATTTAATTAACTACCCTTTTCTTCAGTTAAAGCGACCTCTCATACGGCCCAAATGTGGTGGGTTCTGAGAAATAACGCGCAGGCAAAGATAGTGCGCTCCGTTCCAAGAATCGTCGGCAGGGTCGTCCCTCCTTGTCGTCAGGGACGACTGCCCCACTTTTTGCTTGATTCCGTTGTACCCAAGGCTGTTCCTTTGGTCGACTGGAGGGAGAGCACGGGGGTGTCACCATTCCAAGTGATGATATCGGATTCCAGGCCAAGAGCGGAGAGGCAATCTAGGTAAAGGGACTAGGTCCTAAAATCTTTTACTTCCCAAGGAGTGTCCAACGCATCACAAAAATACACTCTACTGGTACACAATTAAATTCTATTCAAGAAGAAAAGCAATGTAAAAATGTCTTATTTTTAGGAAATTAGAAATTATTGGTTTTCAATTTATTGGAAAGATATTTCTTTACGTGTAATTGAGGTTCAATTCAGGCCCCCGTAGTTGGCATGGAAACATTCATTGAGAGTCAAGCGGCAGTTTACCTCCACGTCCAATTGGCATCCTAATATCTGGAGATGTTGAGTGGAGTTATAAGTTGAGAGGATGTGTACCAAAAATGAACCCATATACTTAAGTAGCACGGGTAAGGGTGATGGTATTCATGAAAATGGAATAAATATCTTTGACAGTATATTGTAGGGCAGATGAGCCGCGATAAAAGAATTAGCTCGAATAAAAAATCCAAAAGAAAAGGCTATAATAGCAACCCGTACGACTATCCACTGAAATTAGGTCTGTATTTGCAAAAAGGTGCACTGCGAGATGTCGTGAATGCTTTTCCAAATCATAACTGTAACTTAAATCACAATTAGTCGTCCATGGATCCAATAAGGAAAAAGTACGCATGAAGTCTTACCAGAGCATCTCAATAAAAATATTCACTATTATTCTAAATTGGTGAAGATTCATGCTCAGCAATATTCCTCACACTGGATTGTAATGACGAATAAATTAATGTCCCAGTCTCAGAATCTTTTCTTCTCCCATTAATTAGCACGTATCCAGCCTATCCATTTTTTTTCAAATCCAGTCACACTGTTACTCCAAAGAAATGCCTGCTTGCTTAAATGCCTTTTTGTCTAACCAGATACGAAATCAAGAGTCGAGACCACAGCAAACACGATAAATGAATCAGGGATACGACAATAAATTCTTCAGCGATGGCTGATTTTGAACTGAAAAAGGCACAAAATGAATACGAGCGATTATGTATCCGATAGAAATAATAGTCGCATTTGCTACTCCTCAATGCCCATCACGGTGAAGAAATACGCACCTTTTGAGGTAGTAAAGATTGAATAACGACCTCCACTTTCTTATTATCCCACATTTCACGTTCTATCTCTCTCTCTCTCCCCATCCAATCCTCACTTTCCCCTTACAGTTCCCCTTCTCCTCCACCCCTTCTCCTTCTCCCCCACTACCCCTCCTCTTACCCTTTACTCGGCGCCTCTAAATCAATACTCGGCGGCAGGCCCCCGTCCGTCTCCCCCTTTTCAGAAATTGAGCTTGGGCGGAATCGCATCTCCAGTGGGGCGGATGGAAACCTTCCCTCTTCTCTTCTCCGCCTTCCGCCCCCTTCGCCGCCTCCTCCCTCCCCTCGCCCCTGCCTCCACGAGCTCTCGGGTTTCGGCGAGAGGTGGGAGAGTCGCGCATGGTGGAGGAGTGTGGAGGAGGATGCCGCGCGGGGGCGGGCGGGATCGGAATGGTTGGGAACTGTGTTGGTGTGGATGAGAGAGGGTTTTGGGGATGGCGTTGCAGGGGAGGCAGAGAGGTAATGAGGGGGTGGAGAGGTATAGGGAGGAGGGGAGGAAGGGAGGGAAAGATTTACGGCGCATCGGAAGGGGAAGGAGGACGTTTGGATTCGAAGAAGCGGGGGGAGGGAAGAGGCGAGGACGGGCGGAAAATACACGCCGATCATGGGAGAGCAAGTGGGCGGAATCACACGCAAACACACACATACTTTGGCTCGATCGCTGGATGGAGACGGCCAACCTCCCCATCGGTTTTCGTCCACTACACAAAGGAATAGAGAGGGATGGTTGTCATTATTGCTTTTGTTGCGGGGGATGTTTCCACAAGTGACGGTTGAATTATTTCCCAAATAAGCCCTATTACCTGTAGAATCGCGGTCGTCAAAAGTCAATGCAAAATTCCGTCAACTCCATCAGTCGATAAGGGTGACGTAAACTTCAAAGCTGTCTTGGTGCCGTAAGGAGTGAAGATTCAGGAACCAGGGCATTAAGATTTCAAAATGACAAACAGACATTAGAGGAGGATGTAGGTCGCTCATAAAGAAAATATACACAAATATCAAAGTTTTAAATGCTATGTTTGTTTATTGCCTTTGGCATGAAACAATATTGCCAAGCTAATTCCTTTGTATTTGGGCCCTTAAAGGAGCTCGGCCATATTTGTCAAAATTAATGTGAAGCTGTCTCGCTGATATGATTCCTTGGATTAAACTTTAGAAGAGAAAAAAGCTCATGTTTCAAATATACTATACTACCAATAACAAATGTGAGGAAACACGTACTTTATGAACAGAAAACAAAATGACCAGAGAAAACCTGGTCCAGAAACACATTTCAAAACTCGTGAAAAAATTAGACACTATGATGATCCGACGTGTGTTAGGAAAATAAATTTCCTAAGGGATCGGTGCTCTTCGATATCACCATTTTTACCGTTCATATGCGTTAGTTCATAATTACAGCGGGAAGGGATTATATTTCACTAAGTTTCCAAAATATAAGTTACACACAAACGATCCAAAAGTCTAGCGAGCATCCGGGAAGAATGGAACGACGCTCGGTGCCATTTTTTACATGAAGGACTGATGCATTCTAGAAGCAGGGTGAAGGAGAAACTCTGACCTTCGGTTTGACGCGAGGAGAGTTCGAAAGTTGTTCTTCCGGATGCCCAAGCAGGGAGTTGGACTCTGAAAGGAATGCCAAAAAGTTGAAGAAAGGAAGGGAAACCGAGTATGTGAGAGGGAAAGCAGTGGGAACGGAGCGGGACGTGTCGCCATGGAGATGAAAAGGCGAGAAAAGGCGGACACACCAGCGAAAGGACGAAGAACCGTACCCTATCCCCATGCCTCTCCCTCTCTCTCACTCTCTCGGAATTTTCGGAGCATGGAACAAGATATCGGACCAGATTGAAGAGAGCGGAAGAAAAAGAGGCGAAGAAAGTGTAGATTTACGGAGAAATGAGTCTTTTTGTCGCTGAATACCATCCATGAGTTTTTAAAAAGGATGCGGTGGGTCGGAGAGGGTGTAATTACGACAGCCATAGGGAGGAAAATGGGAGGTGGACCAATTGGATATCTATGTACGTAAGACTAAAGGCTATGCGCCCAGAGGGAGGATTATACCAAGGAGGTAGGATGTGATAAGAAAAGATGACTTGGGATTCGTGGTGCGATATGAAGTGCATTGCTGCCGACCTCTGACGAGAGGCTGGAAAAGGGTCATCAGCCCATCGGGTAATTAGTGACCGAGGGCCAACAGTGGGGTAAAGTAAATAGGTGGCTTGGTTAACTAAAGCTTGTATCGGGAAATTTACTTACTTATTGTCATGTCTCAAGTGTCAGTAAAAAGATAACTGAAGTCGCAGCATTAAATTCGATACGTTAGGCATGGGACAAGTATTTTGAAAAGCTTAATAGCTGCAAGAATCATTACAATGCAATACAATTTATTTTTCTCAAAGCCACGATAAAATATCAATGTCATAATATATTAGCATTTTCTTCAGTATTAGCCTAATAATAAGTTTGACAAAGTCTTTAAATAAATGAAAAGAGTCATGTAAATAAATCAGATAACACTTATTGGAAAATCATCTATAGGACCGTTGAACACTATTCAGTTTAGAGAGCATTGGAACAGTATAGAAGCGTAGTATTTCAATAGGAGTCAACAGAGGGGATTAGAGGACAAAAATTCTCTTCCATCAATACAGAGAATTTCTTCCCACCGCTGTTCTAAAAAATGAAAGTCCAAATCACGAGAGGCGGTTGCTGCGCACCCAAAATGAAATTCTGCTTCACAAGAGGAACGGCTGCGGACACGGCGCTTGTATCGTCCGAAACAGAATGGATGCAGACAACCGCTAAGGGATGAGGGGCAAAAAAAAACTTCCTGTCCCAGCGGTATCTTGGCAACGCCATTGACTGAGGGTAAAGAATGAACGGTCGATGACGTTGGCAGGGGCCGAGTTTGTAAAGGACAGATGCAGCGATGAAGGGAGAAAAATGAAAGAGAAGCTGTAGTGAGGATAAAAATGGCGGCCGAAATATATTGAAACAGACAAGAAAAATGGTGGCCTTGCATAGCAACCTCTGGAGAGAAGAGATGGTAGAAAATATGAAGCATAAGCGTATGGCTTGCAGCATGAGGATTTGTTTCTCAAAGAAAATCTGTTGAATACATAAAACGGTTTTACTCCATGCAATTAATTTTATTTCTTTCAATGCATTAAACGTATATTTATGAGATAAAAAATTATTCTAAAGCAGAAATTTTAACTATAAAGAAATTTCAGGTATTTAGCCTACTTGGTCTTGACTTCGGTCTCTTGACAATCATAAAAATGGATTTATTTTCTTAGCATGTATTTGTCACCTCCACCCATGCCACACGTTTATTTCGTGAATCGAAAAATGAAGATGTTATTTCATAAATTCCCTTTAAAATCTGATTCATCATTATTCATGAATACTGGATACTGAAATTCACGTAAATTAAAGTAGTCATGAGAAACTTATGTGAATGAAAATACGGAGAATTAACAAAGAAAAGGAAATTTATTCATTTGGTTCATATGAAGTAAATGGAGAAAAGGATAGCTATGCAGTTCTGGAAAGTAATGCTACCTAAATGTATAGGCACGGCTAGGTGATCAGTATTATATGGTGGTAAATATTGGAGAGTGTAAAAAAATCCACCATCTTTAATTCGTAAAATTAAAAATGTAGCACTCTAATTTTGAAAACTAAGCCCCCTCCATGAAATTGCATAGCGCTAATAAAATATATATTAAACGCTAATATTTCATGACTATATAATCCGCATCCATAATTCACGAAAAATTACCACAAAATAAGTTATATATTTATTTATTAATAATTTGTACTAAGTATTGATACAAATTGAGCTACTTATTTTTATTTAAAATAGCAAGAATAATGCTATATTGAGCTATACATGGATTAGCTATTTTAGAAATAGCATTATATAAAACTGTAGGAACAACGTCCCTCTCATAAAAAAATAACAGAGGCCCCATGTGCAAGACAAAAATCCTTATTGCAATGTCTAAAATTTACTCCTCGGAATGCCTAAAAATAACTTCAGGTTCGCGAAATGACTCAGAGTTCCAATGTAAACGACGGGGTCAAATGAACATCTGAATGGAGATGACCAAGAAAAGAGGACAGGCAAGAGCAATGAACGAACGCTACCGAAAGACGAGCATCAACCTTTGCCTTTTCCTTCCTCTTCCTCCTTTCGTACACCAATTTTCCTTCCTTCGCATCCTCCTCTTCTCTCTCTCTCTCCTACCCCCTCTCTCCCAATCCCAAGGGGTAGCAATGGGTGGGGGTAAACTTGTCGGTGGAAGGGATACGAAGCGGGGGCGGGGGAAGATGAGAGTTTTCTGACGGTCGGTAGGGCCGAGGATGAATCCAGGGGTTAGTTTCCGCTTCCATTAGGGCTTTAAGGTCTTGCAGCGGCCCTCCTTCCCACCCGGAAAGGGAGAGCAGAAGACACGGCTTAGAAGTTGGTGCGAGGGACGGAGGGGAGGAAATTGGGGCCGTGGGGCCGATGGAGGCCCAAAGTGTTGAGAGGATGGGTGGCGAGGGGGGCGGAAGACATGGATGGAGTCTCCTGGATCTTCCACTCAAGTGGGGTGATGTTTATTGCGATGGCGAAATAAATTATCACAATTCAAGCATTACTCTCCTATACTCAATAAAAGGACGAAGGTTAGTGTGAAACTTGGCAAATAATATTTTCTGCGAACGGTCAATATGGAAGCGAAGTCAACACTAAACGCTTATACAATTTATAGTTAATGTTTCCGCGAGACAAATGTAGGTACTGAATGAATTTTATTATGACGCCACCCATTGAAATGCACAAATTTGATTAGACTTCGCACTCTTCAGTTATCCATTCCCCTCTTACTTCTTTCTAATATTTTTCCAAAAAAATACTAATATTATGTGTCAACAAAGAGTAATTTCCAGCAATTGAGTCTCCACTTAAAGCAAGTTTTGGTAGATCAAGAAGTACAAATCAAAAAGAAACGAGGAAATAACATGTTTCTGCGTAGCTATTACCACTCTCAGGACATCTGATTGAATTAATTTATGAGACGTCAAAAACTGAAAATAATTCAGGATAGAAAATAGTATTGTTGAAGCTAAAATTTGTGCGTATTTTTGCTTTCAGATACAAACCTGAAAACAAAAGGGGTTAGTCTATAAAATCTACCATGACGGCGGAAGAATGCCCAAGAAGACACGAGAGAACCCTAAGGGATTTCCTCAGAGCGAGGTAAGCGCGAGGATTTCATGCCATTTCATATCATCAAATTATGCATTAGTTTAGAATTTAGGGCTTACGGTGGAGGCCTGGAGGATATTAGCATTTGGTCTTACCGGCGTGAAGGGAATTAGGCTCAAATATGACAAGTGACAGTTGCTAGGGAGGAGATTGGTTTGCCGGTCGGCCGAGAGGGGAGATGCGAATGGGCGCGGGGGGAGGGTGGGGGAGGGAATGGCAGGGTGAAGGGCGGCAGAACACGGGAGGTGAGAGCGAGAAAGGGAGAGAGGATGCTGAGTACAGGGAGGCGGGTGGGGGAAGGTGAGGAGGAGGAGGAGAGCCAGCCCGTGGACCTTAAACTCCCCCCTCACCCCCCCTCACACCCCTAGTCCGACTCCATATCCCGTCAACCCCCCCCTCCCCCATTTCCTTTCCTACATAGCCGGGTTTCTGTCAGCCTGGCCAGCTGCGTCCAGTGGGAGACGGCGATGAGTGAGGAGGACCGTGGTATGGGTGGGGTGACAAGGGCCCAAGGGGGCGGAGGGCGGGGGGGGGGGCTGCGCCGGAGGTGGCTGGGAACGGACGACACAGGGTGGAGAGTGAGGTCCGGGAGTGGCGCGGGGGCGGGGGGGAGGGAGAGGTGTGGTGTGTGTGGCAAAGCAAAAAGTTGGCGGGTCGGATAGAGGGGGGGAAGGGTTGTTGGTGCGGGGGGGAGGGAGGAAGAGGTGCCGCCAGCGCTGTGGGAGGGGTCTGTCGGGCGATGGGGACCCTGGGGTGGGATGGGAGTGGAAAGGGGTCGACGGTTTCCCCCTAGAGGAAGAGAGGGAACATGGTTGGCTAAAAGCGGGGGCTGGATTTCGGGGCGAGGGGGGGAGCGTAAGAGGAGGAGAGAGGAGTATGGCGGGGGTTGCGAAGAGGAGGGGTTGTCGCGGTAGGATCGACGGCATAGAGGAAGTGCGGAAAGAAGGGAGGATGAGAGTAAAAGAAAAAACCTCACCTTCGTCGCCGAATTCTGAGAGTCACAGTTTTTTTCGCGTTCTTACTTTACGCGCTCACCCGACGTCGGATTCACCTTTTTTTCACCCGAGTCTGCTGGTACCACTTGTCTGTTCGCGGTTCAATTCGGTGCTTCGAGCACGTAGGAAACGCTC
This sequence comes from Ceriagrion tenellum, assembly GCA_963169105.1. Taxonomy (NCBI): domain Eukaryota; kingdom Metazoa; phylum Arthropoda; class Insecta; order Odonata; family Coenagrionidae; genus Ceriagrion; species Ceriagrion tenellum. The sequence goes on from OY720632.1 coordinate 52,378,896, forward strand.
CAATGGCTTAAAAATAGCGTTTCGGCTCCGTAAACAATGGAAGTTCAACGTCTAATCGGTGTGCTATGCAAAAGTTGCGAGAAAGCTTGAAACCTCTGTAAACACAGTAAATGTAGCAGAAGTTGGGAAAGGAAACCAAAATGAACGTTCTGGCTAGAAGGAGTCAGGTCTAATAGACAGAAGTTTCAAAGAAAGGTATTTCATGAAAACCGTGTACCTCATGATGTCAAGTTTTGCCGATATTTATAGGCTAAATGACTAAAACTTACTTTCTTTATTTCAGTATTGACGTTCAAAATTTTTAAAAATTGACTTAACAAAGACGCCAATAGTATTTTGTAGAAAAAAGCGTTGCATAAAAAGCATCGGTACTCAGCATTAAGAATATGTAGTCATTACATTAAGAGAAATCTTTCTTCATCTAAAATTAAGGTTGGTGGAGTGAATTTCTACGGTAGCCAAGTACATCAATACTGAATTTTAACTAAATATCTCAAATATTCTTTCATTGCTGGTGTACAGATATTTTTATGCATGCGATTCATTGGAAATTATTTGAAAGGAATGAGTTTGGCATAAACAATACATCAACAGATACGCTATAAGGGGATTAGGTTCTTGGAATTGATGTAAACTCTTGGAATTGATTGATTCGGGTGGAATTGTTTTAAAATAGTTTAATCTGATGTATAATGAGAATGATTCAATTATTGAAGACTTAAATGAATGAAATATAGTATGTTTCGGAATTATGAGAACATTCATTTTTCTCCCCGCCATAAGAAAGGATGAAAAAATGTAAACAGCATTAAGAAAGAAAACCACTGGCATAATAACACTTTCTACCGAGTAGAAATATGATGGACTATATTTATTAATAAAAACCGTTTATTCGATATTCTTATTATTTTATAATACACAAAAAACTTCACTTTAAGATAAATACTTAACAGAAGATGATAAATTAGTTACAAAAGCATCGAAACTTTGAAAATATTGCGAGCAAATATATCACTTATTTTAATGATTACAGTGATAAATTCTTTACCTGTCATAGAATTCATGCAACAGCGTCGTAAGCTTGATCGAGAATGCTGTTTCAATCCGAATGAAAATCATTAAAATATACGGCACAAAAGTATTTTACATAAGTAATGAAGTTTACAATATACTCCGTCATCATAGATTTAATGAATTAAATATCATTTTAATTTCCGATGTCATCAAAATGTAAAGAAAAGTTGACTTCAAGAGTATATAAAGTTAAAAATAATACTTTTCATAAAAAATATAAATCTTAAAAAAAGTACCTAATTCCTTTCTATGTTCACTCAACATAATTTTTGTCCGGAAGACATATTTTCTGTGCATCAAGGACATGCTATTATACTATGCTTGTACGCACCACAGAAACATTCCGGGATTGCACAGTCTAAATGCCACAAAGAATTCCTTTGAGCTACCCTGCCACTATTAAAAAATGATATATTCATTTTCATGACTGACCTATAAATGTCGACTTGTTTACGAACTGAGATGAAAGTTCAAAGGCTCCATCAAGCTTTCATCACCATATAAAACTTTTTGACGAATTTTTCCGCAGTAAAAAGGAGAAAATTGCTTATGAGCCTACTTCGGCACTCTGTAGAAGTCGGTGCGCCATATTGGTTAACGTAAAATGACATTCAAAGGCGCCAATAACGGATTTAGAGCGGGCTGGCCGCACGAATAATTGTGGAAACAGCCTTCGGGCTCGGCGAGAGACGCACCATCGTTGGTAATTTTAGCATCGACACTGAGGTACAAGACGGCCTTTAAGACATGTTCCGCCGCCCAAATCCTCTCCCTTCTCTCCGATCCCATTCCAACTCAGCCCCTCCGAGTCACCCTATAAATAGGCATACTGGCATAATGACGGCAGGCTAGAAGGGACCAGTCTCTCTCCTTCGCCCCTCCTCTCTCACGTCCTACCCTTTCCAAACCTTTCCCTCTCCTCGCCCTTCCGTCCTCCCTTTAAAACTCACCGACCCAACTATCTACTCCTCTTACCCCCAGAACTAAGCCTCCATAGCTCCCGACCATGGCAAAAGGGGGAGAGAAATCCCACCGTCAGCTTACCCGAAGATAATTGGTATCCAGTTCCAACTTCGCGGGAAGTCTGACGTCGGTGCAATTACGTCCAGGCATTAAAAAAGGTCAAATTCAACCCAGGAAAACTGCGGAGAGAATTCGAAGAACTGTGACACCATCGCATTATTATTATGCACACGCAAACGGCTCGCCTTCTCTTGTTCGATTTGGTGGATAATTCTGCGTTACAGAACTCAAAAGAGCGCTATGGTTTCCTTCCTTTTTGGTCTCCTCTCAGTGTCTGGATTATATGAATTCCGCAAAACGTCTAAGATGGACTCCGTAGAAGAAAAGGCTAGGCTGTGTTTAGACGGTGTTTGGCAACTCTCGTCATTGTTTTGCTTGGTTGCTAACTTGCAAAAACTGTCGTACAATTTATAGATTAAAACCAGTGAATGGAAAAAAACAAGAGAATCTAAATATTCATTTAGTGCGTCACTCAATAATAAAAAATAGCCTCAACTAATGAACGTGCATATGTTTTTATTTCTGAATATCAGAACATGTTCTTGGCGATTAAAATTAATTTTTTTCCTTTGTGAAAGACGTTTTTCCTTTCGAAGTTGGTGGAAATATAACATATGGTACTGACCAATCAAAGAAGAGTAAGGCATAAATAATTAGGTGAAACAACATGAGCCCCTTAAATTGCATAATTGGTGTTTCTTTTTTATGAGTTGATTTTCTTCTCAAATTAAAAAAATAAAACATCACTAAGGAGAGCTTGCATAGAGCTCTAGATGAGCTAAGGTATTCGAGGGGTTTTCCCAGATAATGATGTAGGACATTTAATGAAATATTGGATGTAAGAAATGTATATTTCATCACGAGAGCCAAATGTCAACTAGGTGCGCTACCTGCTTCACAAAATAACTGATAAAGAATCAGTTTAGTCAGGGGTTAACGAATGTATTCATTATATTTTCAGACGAGAGAGTTTGTTCAACGCTTACTTAAAATAACAATTTATTCTGACAATTAATTTTTGAATGGACTGGTCACAGACGGGTTTAGTACGAAAAAAATTAAACACGTGTGATCGGAGGATTGAACACAGGAGATCGTGCTGAATGTTATAACTCAATACGAAATTTAATGCAAGATTGAGCCCTCTCAGAATCCTCACTTCGGCCTGGACTTTCTACGACCTTCTACAATCGTGATTACAATGTCCATCAATACATCAGCAACACTCCAAAGGAAAAGCTTGAGTCAATAAAAACATATCAGGCCTTCTCTTGCTCGAAAGAAGTTGCCATCAGTCCGTGAAACGTGATGGTGTTCCCTTTTCGAGTTTTTCACACCGCTATTCCACGAAAACCTCCTGGATAAAGAAGGGGAAGCCGAGAGAGGACGCCCTGCCCTTACCCTTTCTCTTCCACACGATCTCTCCGCGTTGACACGGGACGCTATTTCCCAAGTGCCACGCACGGAGAATCGAGGAAATGAAATAACAGGGAGTGAAAAAATTCCTTTCGGACTTGCGACGGAGAAAAATAGGAGGAAAGAGGAGCAGAGGAGGAGGGGAATGTAGGAGAGCGAAAAGGGTCAGAGGAAGCTTTACGCTCGTATGTGTGAGACTTTGAGATGGAGGGGAGGAAAGGGGGAGGTCGCAACTCACCCCCTGTTCACCATCTCGTCTCTCTACCTCTACTACTCTCTCGTTTCCCTACGGAGGAGCGAAGCGGGAGAGACGGCGACTCTGGCCGGGAATGCGAAGGGTGAAAAGGGGGAGAGACGGGAAGGAATAAGGGAGAGGGCGCTTCGGAAAAGGGTTGGCTGTAGGGTGGCGGAGACTCCATCCATCACCGCCGGCGGCGCGGGCGTCGCCCTCTTCTCTTCCAGTGCCGCTCGGAATCTCGGGAATGCATTTGCGAATCGAGGCGCGCGAACGTTACTTTCGCCAGAAGGAGGATAGCGCCCCCTGAGGGACGGACAAACCGACAGGTAAACGCTCCAGGAGGACACCCGACGACCTCCGGTCGCCCATCCGTTCCCTAGCCACGGTGGGCAACGGTCCGTGAGGTCACGGCGCGGGTGCCAGAGTGCCGTGGTCTCCATCGCATTCCAGGCTGATGGCGATGCAATCACGAACGGTTCAACTGGAGTTCATCCATGAACGGCAGCAAATACAGAGTATGAGGGGAATCTAAGACTTGAAATTGTAGAAAAGGGCCGTTTAATTAGAAGAAGTCGAACATACTTGAATCCATGAATACAATTGGTATGTAATGCATACTCACACGTGTAAATGTTTTAAAACTTGTTTAAAGTAAATAAATTAAAGCTATATTCCTCCTTGTTAAGTAACAATCCTAATGTATGATATTTAAGATGCTTAAAATTTCCGAAGACTTCAATACTGAGCAATTAAACACTCTGTAAGTCTGTAAATAAGCAACATCTCACCATTACAGTTTCAATCGCCTTGATGGTAAAGAATTGGGGAAACTTCCTCCATGTCTGATAAAAAATAAATTTTCAAGTCTGATAATGGATTCACTCATAATGATAATGTGTATATAACTGGGTAAAGACAATTACCTACATAATGTAAAAAATGTAAACTCTTAATGTAGTATCATACGCCTCCCACGAAGATATGCGATGCGCATTCTACAAGCAATGGATATAATTGAAATAGGAAATATCATTCACTTCTAAAGGGCATTTGTTAAAATGAGTGAAAAAGTACAATTCTCTCTTTCCAAGTGTTCCGTAAGGCTGACGAGACTCCAAATTAAGCCTATTCACTCAGAAGTCAAATTAATAAATCTCTCGAGCAAAGAAAGGTCAGAGAAAAAAATAATAAACACATCAAATTACTTTTCCTGATTTCAAATTGTTTGTTTGATAGAAAAAATGCATGATTTTCCACCGGAGATATTAATCAAAAGCGATGTAACCAACATTAATACGTATTAAATTTAGTTTTTTTTTCATCCTTCCGCGTATTCACGAGAGACTGGATAAGGTGGGTATCCCGCAAACTAACCGTGAACTAAATTGAAAGCCTCCCCAAAGCGTAAATCATTCCGTTCTCCTAGCGGCGGAAAAAGAGAGCGGTCTGAGGCGGGGGAAGGGGAGGGGGATGAAAGAAAAAAGAAGAAAATGGCAGAAGCGGCATCATCGCCCCACGGAGCGGGACATATGCGGCAGCGGGTGCGGGCGGCGTCCTCTCGGACAAAAGGAAACAGGAATGGAAACGGGCCGAAAAAAATCCACGGTGTGACCACGGTCGCACTTTTACCCATCGATGCTCATTTAGATATCAATGCCCGCCGCGTTGGTGGGGGAGTGAAGTGTGTGAGAGAGAAAGGGAATGCGTACGAGATAGCGAGCATGGAACAAAAAAAAAGAAACGCAACGCCCGGATTCCTTCCCTTGCCACCCACTCCCCCAGTTTTGGATTCCTCTCTCGGTTTTTGTCCGGCGGTGTGGGCTAAGTGAAAAATAAAAACCCCCGAAATTGAAAAATGATTTTACGCCGGATAAAACGGAATTTACGACTTCGCCCATTTTCGCGAGTGAGAAGAGGAAAGAGAGGGAAGGAAAAGAAGAGATAAATACAGAGAGAGAAAGAGAGAGAGGAGAGAAAATGGTGGTGAGAATGAGAGTAGGGGGACGAAGGTGAGTCATAATACGGGAGGAGGAAGTACGGGTGAAGACGGATGTGCAGACATGGGACATTTTGGGGTCGAGAAGCAGAGAGAGAGAGAGTAGGAGTGGAGGGTCAAGGGAGGGTCGACTTAGCTGAATCCGGAAGAAAACCTAGGAATCGGAAGTTACGTCACGAAAAGCCCACTACCCTCTTCCAATGAAGAAATACTGGAGGCAATGGAAGGAGAGGATAGAGCTTCTGTTACTAATTCGGATAGCGTCTCACCATTTTGTTCGACAGAGGTAGAGATATAGAAAAGTGAAAGAAAGAGCTGATGAGAATGATTTTATTTTATATTCATTTTTTGAAGCGGGACCAGATGAGGCAAAGACGCCACTTGTCCCCCTAACCCAATGATAATTTACAGATAATTTAGTTACATGATGGATTAATAGATGCCTCCAATGGCATATTAATGATGGAAGATAATTTTCAAAATTCCTGTTTCCATTAGCAGCACTGGACACAAATATTATGCAATAGCAACGCAGTTGAATTCTAGCATTTTAGAATGTTTACAATCCAACAATTTTAACCAATATCCTTGCTTAGAATTTTGTTCAGATACGGAGATTTTACAGAGTAGAAAAGAGAAAGGAAAAGAGTGATACGTTATGAGGAGGAAAATAATGCATAAAGGCAGAAATAAATGCAGAAAGGGAGATAAAAAAATATGTATTCAAAATGAGCAGGCAAAGAGGAAGAGAGGGGTGCATTATTTCCTAGAACCTTCAAGAATGGGGATGAAGAAGAGAGTACTTTAACAGTCGAGTATGGGTGACCTTTAGCTGATTTTCTCCAAAATGTTCTTTTTTCTCTTTACTCTATCATACAAAAATTATTTGAATTTTTTTATATCGATTGAGTCATATCTAATCCTACTTTTTAAGAGTTGTACATATCTCACTATTTCCTTTTGAACACAAATGTAGCAGTTATAGTTTTCCGTAACCCCGAAAAACATACGTGAAGTTTCCCTTTTCGTGGATGATAATTTTAGCCACCAAGAATACCAATCTTGTTGGAAATAATTCACAACCATAAATTTACTATATGGAGTTCAATAAAGTAAATTACAATACGAATTAATTCAAAACAATTTTTCAAACGAAAACACATTCACACTTGGAAGTATTACAGAATATGATAGAGAGAGGATGAGACTGATCGATGGGTAGAAAGGGATAGAATAGAGAGAAAGACACATATGTATGTATGGAGAGTGAGCAAGCCGGGGATGTGTCGGTGGTGGCTATCAGGGGTGCTGGGGAGGGGGGTTGGAGGCGGAGGAGGGCTTCGACCGAGATGGAACCGATAGCGCGTCGACGGAGTCAATGAAAGCGGGGGCGAGGGACCCCATGAAGGGTCTCCCCGTACGGAAGGGGGTTGGATGGAAAGAGGGAAGGAGAGGTCGGGGGACCGTTGGAGGCGGCGAGAGGGAGGGAGAGAGAGAGAGGAAATGAACGTGGTCGAATAATCGGAAGAGATAAGCCCTCTTGCGCTTTGTGTTAAACTCGGCGCTCTCGCACGACGGGAGGCCCGGCGGGTGAGTGGGTGGGTGGGTGGAAGGGAGGGACCTGTGGCCACTCCTCTCCTCTCGGAGGGTGCGGCAGAGAGGTGGGGAGGGGTGGGAGCGGCGCGCAGAGAGAGAGAGAGAGAAGAGGAGAAGGGATTACCGGCGTGGCAAGATGGGTGGGTTGGCGAAAGGAGTGGGGGAGAGTGGAGGCCGCTCCTCTCTCCCACGTGTACGGAAGGGGGATGAAGTGGGATCTAGCGGCGGTGGCGGGACCGTAAGCGGCTCTGCGAGGAATATCGGACGAGAGACCGGAGAATATTGCGAGGGAGTGAGGAAAGTAAGGGCGGGTGTGAGTGTGCCGACAATATCGCTTTTATTTAGACCACAGTACTCCTTTAACTGAATGATCCCGATCCCTCCAGTTCATAGGATAAATCCTGTGCCGTTTATCACGCGGGACTCCGCTAAAAATTTTCAAAATGGCTCAAATATTTAAACCTGCAGGTGAAGGAGATTTGAAAAAAGTTTACGACAGAATATAGCAGACCATTTGACTTATTGTTGCGATATGCCAGGGATAACGCATTACCACTTAGGTACAATTAAATCTTCCTAGCGACAAGATACATGTTGTTGAATTTTTTTATTGTTTTGGAACGATTTAGAAATTCTCTGTCTCCGCCAAGCAACCCAAGTATTTTTATTGATGAAAATGTTACGATTGGTGTTTGAAACTTGGGATAATGTCATCACATTTTAATATTATTTCTCCCAGCTCCCTTGCAAGTAAACCATATACAGACTTCTATAAGTTTACATTTCCACCTCAAAACTCATGCATGAACATGAAAAAGACTATTCTTTACTGGTATTATTTTATGTAAATCTTAAGTTTTGGTCTCCTTGACCACTGAAATGTTATCCTAAAATCTAATATCCACTTTTGAAACTCTGAAAGTGCATTAATTTGTCCAAAGATTTCAGAAAATAGACTTTCCCTCTAATTCACCCTAACAAAGTCAACATACATGTTTAGTCTCACGACTCTCTTTCTGTTTAATCGCAGCTGTTTCTAAAAATAAATTTAAAAAACCTAGGTATTCTCTTTCCTTGTGTATTGGCTTTAATCTTTCTTTTAAAAAATATTTCTAGAAAAAGGTTGTAAATTAAATATGATAAGTTTACTATACCTCCAGTAAAGTTTTTCACCACTGCTAAGGGATATTCAGCATTATCATAAAATCTTTCATGAGATTTTATTAAATCATGAATATTTTTAGCGTGATTTCAAATCTGCTCATGTGTTCATCACCCTCGACAAGCCTAACTAAATTACATCATGTTTCCTCTACAGCTTCTTGTTTCACCACATACCTATGTTTAATCAACGCTTTCGGTACTCTGATGCCTTTATCATTCACGAAAACAGGGCTTGGTTTATCAGAATTAGCTCTGAAATCATTCACGGTCACGCATAATGCACCCAAGAAAAATGCCTTACGTCGGGTAAAAATTAAAAAATCATGTCATCAATTTTTATCACGCTGGCGCTTTGGCCAATCGCCTTTCCGTACTCATCCTTTCCCCCAACCCCCTTCCTGCCAAACCGAACTCAACACTCCCCCTCAGTTGTTTGCTCACCCCGAATCGCTTTTGTTTCAACATGGAATTGGAGAGAGGGGACGGGAGAGGAGGAGGAGGACGATTGTAGGTATACTGCGAGAGAGGAAGGGACAAGACGGTGTCGGGCCGCGGTGGGGGCGGCGGGAATGGACGACGGCGGTGTAACGGATTACCGGTAGAGGAGGAAAAGCCCTCCGCTGCGTGCAGCTCTCAGCACGGGTGGGGAAAGGGGAGACGGTGTGCATGGAGACGCTTTTGGGAAGAGGGAGTCGGGCGGAGATGGGGGCCGGGCGTGGGAGGAAGGATGGAGAGGGAGAAGGAGGAGGACACCGGCCTGTGCCGGTTCCGAGTAAAATTGCTGTTGTGGAAATGAGCAGGAAGTTGATAGGGCGGGGGAGGGTGAGGGCGATCGTGTACGCCTGTGGGGATATTCTTAACGGGCGGCGGGGTTCGGTACGGGGATGGGCACGGGAGTTGGGGATATGTGTGTGGATGGTGGAAGAGGAGGAGGTGCGTCCGGTGTTTCCAATGGGGGAGAGAGGTGCACTAACGTGTGTTCGATTCGGCGTTGTGGCCTCATGTCACGAGGAACCCGCTTTTACGCGGGATCTCCCCGTACGATAGCATAGCCTATCGTTCGGGGGAGAGCAACGGGAAAGAGAGAGCTCTCGACCGACTCACGCATCAGAACCAGTTTTAACGACGGCATTCCCGGAATTGCTCTCGCATAAGAGGTTCCCAATCGATTGTTTTCCCACTCTCCCCCTCAAATCCAAATGCGAGACGGTGGGAAGCAAATGGTGGTGGTGGTGGATTCGGACCGCGCCGGGGGTAAGTGAGGGGGTGAAACGGGAGTTTTGGAGGTTATGGAAGGGTATAGAGATGGAATCGCTCGTCCTGCTCGCCGAAGAGGAGTGGAGTGCTGCTGAGCTGCGCTGTGCTGTGACTGAGACCCTTCCAACTCTCTCTCTCCCTAACCTTCATCTTTCGCCCTTTCATCCTTCGACCCCCCCATTCCAAACCAACGTTTGTCGGGTTGATTCTTTTGGATTGCAGCTGTGGATGGAGGGATGGGGGATAGAAGATTGCAGCGGGAGGAGGCTGGCTAGTGTATGGCATGGGGAGCGGATCGGGTAGGGAGGGCGGGGACCGTGGCGGCTCGGAAGCAGAAGAGGGTTGGTATCGGCTGGAACGGAGGACACGGCGGAGGAGGGGAAAAGGGCGAAGGGCAACGGAGAGGGAGGGGAGGCCCCAGGGTGGCACGGGGGGGATTTATGAGCCCCAGGCACGAAAGATGGCTGCCGAGCTCGCCCTCTGGGGAGACTTGCCGATGGCGGGATTGTGAGGTGAGGATTAGCTAGCCTCTCTCCCTCCCTCACTCAAACGCATTCGTCGGTCGAGTTTTTTTCACTCTCCCTTTCCTCCTTCATCCACGTCTTTCGTTCTCGTTTATTCTTTTGAGGGGCACCCGGATACGAGGCTACGGGACGGAGGTGGAAGAGCGAGTGTCATGACTGCGCATTAAATTACGCTCAAACTGATGCGAGCGAGGCAGCCTCATCGAAGGGAGACCGCCTCATCTCGTGAACCAGTGGCACGCTTGGTGATTGCTCCAAATCGGCTGTTGCGTAATGTCTGCTAAGTGGAGCGATTGTGTTTCAGCAGATCTGAAGGTTTAATGCCCACTATAACGAAAGGGGAAACTAAGTACCCCATAAAAATGAATGATTGATGATTATCCACGACTGAACTTGTAATCTGAGGACGTTTTTCTTTGCAATGGTAAAACACAACCCAGCGACACATATTTCAAATAGGGAGACAGTTTTTGATGGTGCATATTGATGTGCCAAAAAAGTGACGTTACATGTGAATTATACTGGAATCTTTCATGATTATTTATTACTCAATTGCTCGTTTAATGTGGCATTCTACATTCTTGTCTTAGCTAAGGAGCTCGTTTCCTTCTGAAAAAATCCTAGTTCTACTTTTTAATTTATATCATACTTTCCAGAAAAAGATAGTGATAATGGGTGGGCCAGAACGTAATTACTTTCAACCACTTGCTCTAAACCGTGACATCAAATTGATACTCTGAACCTTACCTTAGAGAAGCACGAAACAAGAGAAAGTAAAGAAAGGGTACCATAGCATTCAGAGTGTGGAAGAAGTATAAAGGTCAGCTTTTCATAGTAGTGGAGTCAATAAAGCGACGAAAAAACAAATTTAGATGCATAGCAACAATTTGTCGGTTAATGGGTTAAAACGATTCAATTTGAATGCAAAAGATAGAATTCACTAGGCGGGTACTTCCAACAATTAACTAACAAGATGCAAATTACATTTTTAGCTGCAACATGAGAGACAACAGCCTGCTTAACATTCAATTAAGTCTATACTACCCGAGACTTAGTCAAACCTTTCAAAAACTAATTATTCCAAGATTTCAGCTTCACAATATTCTGAATATTTCAATAAAAGTAATGATCAGAGACTATCAATTTTAAGGCAATACACAAGAAAACCTGAATTCCCCTAAGTCATCGGTTAATCTCTACCAAGGCAGATAAATTTATTCCGATGTGCAAGAGTAATAGCCTTCATACTCTTCCCATTGACTTCCCAATGGCCACCTCATCAATATTTATCGCCCAGATTTCGAGGAGAGCTTCCCGCGCTGCCTAACGGTGGAATAACAGAGACGTCATCCATTGCTCGCCGGATTGGAGAGCGCGAAATCAGAGAAGACACTAATGTCGCCGCTGACGCTCGAGTTAAATCGTTGCCCCGCTTCGCGCGGTAACCAAGACAATGGACCATTCCTCACTCAGCGAGAGGGGGAGAGGGAGAAGCGTGACCGTGTTCCAGGCGCCACCTCACGACGGGGACACGGATGGGACAGAGGGAAGGAGAGGATGAAGGAAGGGGTGATGAAGAAACGGGGCGGGAGGGTTGTGGGTGAAGAAGGAGGGGAATTTCTGGGCGGTAGGGAAGTAGGACTGCGCTGGGAGGACGGAGGGAGATAATGTACGAAAGAGAACGAGAGATGAGGGGGAATACACAGGGAAGGGAGGGAGGAAATGTAGTGTTGCGTGGGTGCTCTGTTCGTCGGGCTCTCAGCGCATGCAGCGCATGGGGGGGACTTAAGGGAAGACGTTATATACGACCGCTAATCAAATCATTAAGGAATTCCCACCGTAAGAGGGCATATTTGCCATTTTATTGAAAAACCTGGGATCTTTTAGAAAAATACATCTTCAAATATAACAAAATATTACCTTTCTATGCTATTCCCGTCGCGAATTGAACTTGAAAATTCACGGTGTGTAATATGAAAATGGTAGTAACTCAGGGACAATGTTATGAATTTTTAGCATAATTTAAGACAATTTTTATGAAGAAATGTTCATTAGATGTGAACACCGCCGGGAAACTGATCAAAAATATTATATACATAATATCCATACTAATTTTTTGAGTAGTTAGCTAATTACTCCAGAAGAAGACCCTTGAATATGTTCATGGACTAAATAAAGAGGAAAGTACAAAGAAAGAGAAATCAGGACGTAAGGGAGCTAGCATTAGATAGGGAAGGGCTGTAGTCAACCAATCTTAGGATTGAACGACCAATGAATGAATGAGCTAATTACTGCGATAATTGAAGAAAAAATGAGGTAGTTCCGTAAAAATGGCGCTGAAGTTGGTTCTCATGACTATGAGATAGTTTTTGTTAAAAATTTTACTGTGGAATAATCTGAATATTTTGTACCATAATCATGGTTTTTAAAGGGTAACGTGTGTCACCCGAGAAAGCAAGATTTTTTAACCCTCTATGGACGAGTGAGTCAAATTTGATACGCTTCAAGATCATTGCAATATCTGCTTTCTAAACATCTACATCTACATCTACGTAATACCCTGCGAGCCACCACGAGGGTGTGTGGCAGGGGGTGAAGATCACCAAACATGCACTATTGCCATGTAAGTAGGATATATAATGTAGACATGCTAGAAAATAGGGTCATAGTTTATTAGTTACTACAGTAGATTATTAGTTATTGCAAGTAATTGCAGTAGTTATTACAATAGAATATTAGTTACTACGGTATAGTACAGGTTAAAATCTACATAATAAGGAAGGGATTATTGGTAGTTATTACATGCATCATGCACTACAGACTATTCTAACTATGTTTCACCTACCTATCCCTTTTGCTACGTTGCCTATTGTTCTCTCTTATGGTACGCGGGAAAAATGACATTTTAAATCTATCGGTACGACAATCTATCTCTCTAATTTTGTTAATATGGTCAAACCTAGCATAATACGCAGGGGTTCTTAATATATATCTAACGTCATCTGTGAACAAATCGGTTTCGAATTTACTTAAAAGGTTTAACCTAAATTTTAACCTGCGTTCTGATAATAATTCCCATCCTAGTTCTTCTATTAAACTCGTAACACTAATACAATTATCATAACGACATTTAACAAACCTAGCAGATCTCCTTTGCACGCGCTCTAATTCTTTTATCATACCTTCCTCGTACGGATCCCATATACTAGCGGCATATTCTAAATGAGGCCTGACAAGTGTAAAATAGCTTCTTTCTCGGACTCTCTCATCGCATTTGCCTAGAACCCTTTTTACGAATCCTAATCTACGGTTTGCTACACTAGTTATTTCCCTGATGTGTTTCCCCCATGACATGTCTTCACTGATGGTGACGCCTAAGTATTTAATTGAATCTACGTTACATATTTTGTTTTCTTTGATGCTATAATTATTCCGGGGAAGGCCATTCTTTTTCCAAAAATTCATAATCGCGCATTTCTTCAAATTTAATTCTAGCTGCCATCTATCACACCAATCATCAATCGCATCTAAATCCTTAGCTAAACACTGTCTGTCCTCCTCATTTCTAATTTCTTTATACACTACTGCATCATCGGCAAAAAGACGGAGCTTGCTATTTTTTACTACACTATTCAAGTCGTTTACGTACAGAAGAAATAAAATTGGGCCTATCACGCTTCCCTGGGGAACACCCGATGTAACTTTTACTTCGCCTGAGCTGACACCATCTAATACCACCCTTTGAACGCGTTCATGTAAGAAATCTCCTACCCAGCCTACTATATTACTGTCTATTCCGTATGATGCTAACTTCGCGAGTAACTTACAGTGGGGAACCTTGTCAAAAGCTTTTCTAAAGTCAAGAAACGCTGCATCTACCTGTACGTTACCTTCTCCGGAAACTAAAATATCGTGAACAAAAAGACCTAATTGAGTTTCGCAAGACCGTCCTTTTCTGAACCCATGCTGGTTTGTTATTAATAAATCCTGGCTGTCGAGGTGTCCCATTATTGATGTAACTATTATATGTTCTATAATTTTACATGATAGTGACGTTAATGATATTGGTCTATAATTACATGGCTGTTCCCTATCTCCGCTTTTATAAATTGGGGTCACGTTTGCTATCTTCCAGTCTTTGGGAACCGCGTGTTCTTCGAGGGATTTGTTAAATATTACTTTAAGATACGGAGCCATTTCGAGAGCTAATTCTTTATAAACACGAGCTGGAATTTCATCAGGACCTGAGGACTTGTTCGGGCTAATGTTACTTAGTAAGGATACGATTCCGCTACAAGATATATCGATTGGGGGCATTGGTTGTTGAAATCGGTCTGGTATGGTTTCGCGGAAACTATGCATAGGTTGATTAAAAACACTCTGAAAAAAGTAATTCAAACAATTTGCCTTATCTAAACTGGAAGTTACTATTTCGCCTCTATCGTTTTTCAAGGAATTAACCGTTGACTTTTTAGTTCCCTGTACTTCCCTAACATATGACCAAAATGCTTTCGGATTTCCCTCTAGTTGTTCTCCAAGTACTTTTCTCTTGAATTCGCTAAACGCTTTTCTAAGGGCTGTTTTTGCGGCTGATTTACAAATTTTATAATGCTCGATGGTATTTTTTAGGTCGCTATTAGCTACATTTTTCTTCATTTTTCTTAGTTTCGCATGGCTAACTCGTTGGCGTTTTAAACATTTTCTAACCTCCGCGTTGTACCACCTTGGTTCCCTATTCTCGCTCTTATACTTATGAGGTATATATCTGTTGACAAGTGACCGTGTAATTTGGAGGAACTCTTTCCATGTATTGTCTGTATTGCTGTTTTTGCTAATGTTCTCGAATTTTTCAAAAGATGTCTTTAAGTCAAGCCTAAATCCGTTAAAATCTGCTTTACTAAAAAGGTAAATCTTTCTTTTTAATTTAAAATTTTTTTCAGTGTTGAGGGAAAATTTTACGTATACTACCTTGTGGTCACTTATTCCATCGACATTTTCAACTTTAATTACTTTTTCAGGGATGTTTGTGGCAAGTAAATCGAGAACATTTTCCCCTCTATTAGGCAAATTTACTATTTGATGTAGTGCGTGTGATGCGAACAGGTTAAGCAATGACTCGCAGATTTCTTTGTCCCTACCTCCAGACTTATGACTGCATGTTTTCCAATCTATCGATGGTGTATTGAAATCTCCACCTACAATTATCTGTCGTTCGTTACTATGGGAATTAATGGACCTGATCTGTTTCTCGAGTTCTAATACTGAGTGTACATCGGAATGGGGTGGTCTATAGTAGGCACAAACATATATTACTTTCGAATTAGCACATTGAATGGAACACCATACACTTTCTATTATATTATGGGGAATCACTTCTATTTTGCTGACTATTGTGTTCTTAACTGCGATAAATACTCCCCCTCCCAGTCGACTCTCTCTATCTCTCCTGTATACCCTAAAATTTACTGGAAAAACTTCACTATCAGCAATATCGCTTGTTAACCAACTTTCGGTTCCTATAATTATGTCAGAATTAGTACTCTGACTACTAAAAGGCTTTTCCATTTAGTTGCTGCGCTAGAAAGAACTGTAACGCTTTGGATTAAGTGTGTAGAAAGTTGCGTTTCTTTCGGCGGTTCGTCAAACAATTTGAAAAGATAAATGTGTGTCGCTATTAACTGACAGTGGCTTATCTGGAGGAGCTCTGAAATAAAGTTTCAGCTGTCATTGGAAGAAAAAATTAGAAAAGTTTAAAAAGGTACGCTATGAAGTTAATCTTGAAGTATACCTTGTGCAAATATAATTAAGTAAAGTATTATTTTCAATTAAATATACACAATACAAATACGTCACATTTCAAAATAAATATTATTGTAAAATAAAATGAAATTTTTTGAAATGCTTAAATAACACTTTCAAATAAATTAAAATAGTAGCAGTATTATTTGTCATGTTGATGTTTCATGATTCCGTCCATTACAGGTTAAAATTAATTATAAATCTGGATGTAAGTTCTTGTTTTGGCTCACATATTCGCGAAGAAACCTTAAGGCGCCATAGAATTGGCGGTGATGGGAGCGGAGGGACGTGAAAGGAGCGGGGAGGGGTGGGTTCGACTGGAAGTGAGGAGGATGCGGACGTTTCCGTGATGAGGACGTGGTGGGCAACCAGCCGCCCATTTTCTTGACCAGTAATAAAGACGTGAGCGCCAGCGGCCCTTGCTCTCTCTCCCCCTCACCCGCCGAAAAAATATCTCCCCCTTCTCCCTTCCCGTCCTCCCACTCGACTGCTCCCTCTCTTTCTCACTCAATCTCTTTCAAGGTTTTAAAACGTCTTCTCGTTCCCATGTTTTCTTCTCTCCCTTCTCATTTGTTGGGATCACGGTTCCGCATTGGCTCTTGTGAAGTGATTGGCTTGCCCTCGAATGCTGAGAGAGAGAGAGAGAAAAGAGAGGGGAATAAAAAACAACAGGGGGCAGTAAATAAATGGTGTACCAAGTGCGCCATCGAAGAAGACGTGAGGAATTTGGTCCGTTTTCATTACAGTTAAGGGTCAGCTTGTGGTCGTTTCTCGCGTGAACATTCCCCAGAGTTGGCGGCTAAGTTTTCAGTAGCCAAATCGGTATTCTTCACACTTTGTAAAACAGTTTCCCTACATGATTTCCTCAGTAATTGTATTTTTTAAGATATCTCCCTCGATATGAATATAAAAATTACAAATTCAAACACGACATTAGTATTTTGTCGTCGTCCTAATATTAAAAGCTGGGAAAAAAACGGAAAAGTAATCCTTTCTTGAAAATATTGATGCCTCAAATTTTCAGAGCAAGTTATAGACAGCAAGAGGAGATATTGCTTCCGGTATAACACAAAAACAATGCAAATGATCGCCTCCTGATGAGGTTATTGTGGCTCAGGAGCGCTCTATGATACATTTCAAAAACATAAACAAGATTTAAACTTTGATAAAAAACGTTATTGTATGGTAAAACTTTAATGGGATTAAAATTAATCTCTTCTTGGAAAAAGGAAGTTCTTATTTTCTCTTTTTCCCTCTATTGGTACTTACTCTCATGAAGTATTAAAAAAAACTCTTCCATGAGACACAATTCTTTCCAAAATAAGTCATCGGGAAAAAGAGACATAAATTTCACGAAACGCTGAAACCTTTCGGGCAGTCAAGCATAGTTGAGGCCAAGACAGTCTGCTGGTATTCTTTCATCATGGGTTGAAATGAAGGTAAGGAATGTTTTCAGGCCCTTCCAGGCATTTTCCCGCGTAAATATAGGGAAGAGAACCCTGATTTAGAGTTCGGGGTTGCTTCTCTTCCTCAACCGTTGCCGCCTTCGTGGTTGGTTGAGAGAGACCGCTCTCTCCAGTGAAGACGGCATCAATCGCAGGTAAGTAATGGTTTCCCTCCCGGGAGGTCAGAGGGAGAGATGAGGAAAGGGAAGACGGAAAGTTTTAGAGGGTAGTTCTGTTTTTAAAGTGGTCGGAAATGTCATTGTCGGAGGCCCCATAGGTAGCTTTCAGATTAGGCTCCCAAGAGCCATACAGGTTCCTAATATGTATAGGATGTATTCTAATATTACAATCCCTCTCACCTGGCGCTCACAAACTACTTCAGCAGTCTTAACCCACAGTTAAAAGCTATAAATGGTTTCATTATTCCTAAAAAGTATATCGATTAAGTGAAAAATATGGCATATGAAGGGCCACACATTACTAAGGACTAAGGGACTTATTTCATGACATCTGAAATTAAGAAATAGAACGGGCGGCAGAAATTTATATATCAACAATTCGAATAAATTAGTATTTTTCCCAACAAAACATGCATTTTCTTATATCTTCTTGATGAGTTTTTATCAAATGAAATCCTGCAGAGGAACGGACTCGTTATAAATTTGAATACGCACAGGGACGATAACGAGGATTCACTGGGTTTCGCGGTCGATGTATCTCGAGGACACTTGACTGATCGGTCGGGGGTCAACCCGTAAGACTTAAAGCATTGTCGAGCGACGGAGACGCTTAAAAAACGGGAGATGCAAAGAAGCCCATTATAGTGGCTCAGTGGGTAACGAATGGCACTCAACCCTGGCCAACCCTGTCGAATCAGTCACTGTCCCAGCGTGCCATGCCTCTCCCCTCCACTAGACCCCCTCCTCCCATCCCCCTCCCTCCCTCCATCCGCCTCCCCCCACTCGTTCTCTCACCTCTCAATCTTCTTCTGGCTCAAGAATTTCATACCCCGCACGTACAGTCATTTGGAAAGTATGCAAGGAAACACAATACGGTCGTTTCTCAAGCAAGCTATTCACAGTGCCAATGAAATCTTTCCCTTGATATCAATGCAGGCTGATTCCATTTCTAGATGAGAGGGGTGTCACAAGAGTTTGATGTAATTTTGAAAAGCCAATTATTAATGAAATGATATGCATATAAATCAAAAGATTAGAGACTTGCTTTTGAGTATAAGCTTTACGTTTAACTTTTATGCAAATCTATTTACAAGATTGATTAGAATTAATTAAGCCTAAACACGATCATGGAGTTTTATAACTCAGTGCCCTATTCACATCATCCGTAAGAAATGAATTTAGGTGTCACATTGTGAAAAATTGTTAGAATTGCATTTGTCCAATAAATTTACGTTTAAAAAATTCTTTTCTCAAAAATGTCTGAAAAAAGAACTTCTGAATGGCCGCCCTTTAGTGGTTCATGACAAGACGGTAGTATCTTAATCATATCTGCCGATGTAAAAATTTTCATTATAAATGATAACTGTTATTGATTACACTCATGACTCTTCGATGTGGTATTAATCTTTATTGTTTATTTAACCTATACATTGCATTTCTACGAGGCTTTTGATTAAACAATACGCACATGCATACATCAGAGCTTTTCTAGCGGTGTTGAAGAATATTAGGAAGATATTATAAAGCAGAAAGTATTAAATTTTTTGCCATTAAGTTAACGTTGGTATAATGAAGTTACACCGCTGCATGGGCGCCATCATGATATTCGGCTTGTATTTCCTCATTGGGTTTTCAAATGTTCTTTTGTTCGGCATCGCTCCGCGTGCCTACCCTACCCCAAGTCACGGCCCCCTTCATTCACTGTACCAAT
This sequence comes from Ceriagrion tenellum, assembly GCA_963169105.1. Classification (NCBI taxonomy): domain Eukaryota; kingdom Metazoa; phylum Arthropoda; class Insecta; order Odonata; family Coenagrionidae; genus Ceriagrion; species Ceriagrion tenellum. The sequence continues at coordinate 52,398,318 of OY720632.1, forward strand.
CCCGCCCGTTCGCCCCCGTGGGACTCGGCCACCGTCTCAAGCCACACCCCAGAGCTGAGTCATGGGTCCACCCGCTCTCCCCGGAGATTGATCCTGATGGACCTCGGTTACCGCCCGCCGCTCTGACCACGGAGCCTCTGATGAAGGCCCAAGGGACCGAAAGGGACCATTACACTTCCTCCGACGCATAGAGTATTAATCTATTGGGCTCTCGGTTTTCACTTCCCTGCGAACGCAAACCTATAGAGATGATTAGAACATCAAATAAGGGGAGAATTTGATGAATGAGACACCACCTTCGTAATGCTAGCGAGGCATACGGAAACCCCTCGCAAATGGTTTGAACGGTCCTATGACTTGGGGGTTTCAGCGCTGAAACACGAATGCTACTAAATGCAAGGCTAAACATTATTTAGAAAGAAGCAATTTTTTTTAAAACCATCCTTCATTATAAACATGTGAAAAAGAGCGGAATTATTTCCAATATAAGAATTGTGATATGCTATTTTATGTATGCACAAGTCCATTTGGGAATTCTTTAATCATAATAAAGTAAAACCCTTATTGTTAAAATGTGAATATTATGCATCCATGAGCTTTATTTACTTTTTCCACTACCTCGAAAAGAGCACAGTTGGCCTTTTACACTGGGTGTATTTACAATGCATAAACACAAATACCCATGTCCTGAGTGATAAAACACCCACGCAGGCAAGACTGGAACTCGCGATCCTCGCATTGGCAGGCGAGGACTGTACCCCGTCACCACCGAGACCAACATAGGTGCCGGTGGTGACATTTATGCTCTCACAGACCTACAAGTAACATGCTTATTTTTATCTCAACATAATTAAACTATATTAATTGCCAAAATTGAGTTTCTGTGATATTTATTAATTACAATAGCCTCAATTATAAGGACGATATAACCTGGGATACTCGAGACAAGCCACAATGGATAGTCAATCACACAAGGAGAACGAAAAGCTATTGCGCTGCATTCTCCATTCTTTGCTAATGCCACCACGCCTATCTCCCTCGTGAAAACGAGATACAAATATGCAATTCTTTCATGAAGTCTTCCTTCTCTCCAACGCGGCCGCTCCTGCCCCTCGCTTCCCTCCCCTTACCCTCTTCCCAAACTTCCCCACCACACACCGCATCGCCTCGCCCGGATCTTAAGCGGCGCTTTCTGAGCACGAGGGGACGCCAACGTATATTAAGCCCGGTCGACTCACGGGTAATTAACATGGGGATCTCGAATTCCTCTCCTTGTTCCAACCATTGCCTCTTTCTTACCGTACGTGTGATTCTCGCTGTATGATTTAAATTCTCCACCACCGGCATTCCGTCTCCACCCTCATGCACGGGAATGAATTTAAGTTTGTATTTCATTTCTACCTTGTGAAGAGCCTTGCTTCCGCTATCCAGAATTCTTTAAATGTAGTAAACACATTCATTTCACTTGGATTTTCATCTATTTCTAACCACAAAATAAAAGTAAGAGTGCCCTGAACTTTGCGTAGAATCGTGAATTTATAGTCTGCGGCGCATAGAGAATGCATAGAGGACGCATGCAAGTGCATAATATTGAGGAAATATGCCCTAGAGATGTATTCATTACAACTCCGAATGAGCAGCTAAAACCTCTCCGCTGACAATAATTAACCATAAATAAACAAGCGAGAAAGCCAAAATGCCATTTAAGTAGTTACTTTGGAATTATTTTTTATTGAAAATGGAACAAAAAAATGTGGAAACGAATATCTGTAGTATTTCTTGATGTTCAAATTAAAAACGAAATATAAATGCTGTGAAACTAATTTCATTAGTTAGAATAAAAAAAAACGCAAAAGAAGTAGTTTATTCTGAAAAAATGCAATTGCAAATGCAAATTCATGCAACAAATGAGGTATGGATATTTCAATTTAAATATTTAAAAATGTGTAGATAAAATTCATATGGAAAGTTAACAGTAAAATAAAATATCATCACTTATCTTTTATCAAATATTTGCCATTCTAGCAAAAAAAAAAATACATAGCAGGGATTTCTTGGTTCCTACCTCAAATCATCTACATCTACGTAATACCATGCGAGCCACTACGAGGGTTTGTGGCAGGGTGTGAAGATCACCAAACATGCACTATTGACATGCAAGGAGGATATTTAATGGAGACATGCTGGATAATAGGGTCACATGCAGCTAGATGGTTAGTATCTACATAATAAGAAAGGGATTATTGGTTGTTATTACATGCATCATGCAACTGTTTTCAACTCAATTAGAACATATTGGTAAAAAAACTCGAGCTTTTTAACCTTTCTATAGGTTAAATACCCCGAAACGGCAAAAAGAATCATATCACCATGCACGCCTGGATATTTATGAAATTATGATACTTTCGATATTACATTTCATCTTGACTTCTTGGAAACAAACCACTCTCCCCTCTCTTTTCCTCACAATCGAGTGTTTTTATTCGCATAAAGTACGAAAGGGAAGCTTTTTCTTAACCTTTACGAAATTTTAACCCTCAAGATAATATATTTTTGAGTGTGTTATGACAACTCTCCCCCAAATCTTCTCCCCCTTCACAAAACAAACACTTTTTCTTCGGAGCAATAAAAAAATATGAATACTCTTCCGAGGAAGAAGGAAGGAAGACTTGGGAGGGGAGGAAGGAGGAAGCTGGTGGGAGAAAAGATTGTTGATGGGGAGTGGAAAAGAGGGAGGGGGAGGTAGGGAGCAAATAATGGAGGAACGAGGGAAGCAAGGAGGGAGAGGAGTTTGCGAGGAGACCAGTGAACGGGTCCGGGTGGGAATGAGGAGGGAGTAGGAGGGGAGAGTTTTTGGAATAATATTGAGGCAGAGATACGGCATCCTCCGCGGGAGGGTAGAGGGGGGGGAGAAATGAAGAAGGGAGGGCCCCCGCGGGGGGCAAGGGAAGGGTGAAGCCTCGGGGGTTGCCGTGGACGTCGCACCGAGGGGTGCGGAAAGATGGTGCAGAAAGGAAGGAGAGAGAGAGGCCACAGCGGGGGGTGTGTGTATGTGTGGGTGCTGCGGTGGGCGGGTTTTCGAGGGAGCGGGAGGAGCGGCGGTCCAAGGGGTGAGGAGACAAAAGAATCGGCTTAGTCGCCCTCCTCGACGAAGAGGGGGGCGGGGAATGATTCAGCGGAGAAGGAAGTGACGCACGACTGCTGGGGCGAGTGGGGCAAAGAGGTTGGGGAGCGTGGGGAAAAATACATGTTGGGGGCACGAGGGGGGGGGGCAAAAGAAAAGATGGAGGAGGAGGAGAATGGGGGGATAGAGTAGTAAATTGATTGGTCAGGGTGGGAGGAGGGGTTGTACTTGCTCGAGAGATGGGTAGGGAGAGATGGCGAACGACGAGGGCATACGTGGGCGGGGGGGGAGGGGCATTTAGTGGGTATTGTGGGGAGGGTAAGGAAGTGGGAGAAATAGTGGCTCTGGTAGGAGCAGAGAGAATAAGATGGAAGGGTGTAGGATGGGGAGGGGCCGCACTTGTGAGGGGTAAGAGTTCAACAAAGGGAGTAATCAATTTAAATTTATTCATTAAGGGATTCTGAATTCGAAACGCCTTCTTCAGAAAAGAAAATTTGCGAGAATTTAATTGAAAAAATGTGTCCCAGGCTGAGTGACGTAAAACAAAATAACAAATGATACATTAAATTTAGCTTAGTCCCTTATTACTCACATTTTTCTAATTGTGGTCATTTTTTACCTTCAGAGGCAAAAGTCATCAGTTTTCCATGTAGAGTCCTTTAACTAATATCTGAGCCTTTTGAAGCATAACAGTGGTTATAAAAGAAAAGTCTTTCATAGCGATGCTGAGACAACAAGAGGTTTGTAGGATACCTGAGAAGTGTAAGACGAAGCAAATAAGCAATCATTCATGGAAACCATGGCATGATGAACTAAGAAGCCTCTTCTCCATGACCAAAAATATCTTGTAATCACAGATGAGATATTAACATGCTCGACAAAAATCTGATGATACACAATTTATAGATAGAGAAAGAAACAAAAGCAAAGGAGACAACCAAGGAAATTTACCCCATTCGTTTCCCCCAACTCTTACTCGGGGAAGTTAAAAAATGATCAAAGAAACTCTACAGGAGAGTGGCTCAAAAGGAAAAAATAACAAGTGCCGAAAGAAAGGCATAGGAAAACTGGATCTGAAGAGAGCGCTTGTTTTTATGAAAAAGTCGATCAAAAACCCAATATGAATCTAAAGGAACACAAAAACAATGTAGGTAAGTAAAAAATTAAGTACCTGATGATAATACTATTGAGATTCATAACAAACTTGTAAACTGCCTTACTAAGCTTCTATTTTGAAGGATTGTCTGTGTTTAGAAATTCGTTTGCTAAAATACCTGTGCTTTGTCAACTAACAGATGGCCACAAGGCTTCAGTAGAAGCTGATTCAAGATGAATGTACTTATATAAGATCACACACAGTATATTAAGTGCAGTATAACATAGGGATATTTGCTTCTTTATTTTTAAAGTGGGTCATTTATTTAGTTTAAATTCGTTGGGCACATCAGCGACTTTCAAATAAAAACTTACATTTGGAGTTATTCTGCTTCCCTAGTCCCCCAGTTACATCCAACTCCTCACGCAATATTCAGCCAACAGGGTTGATGAATGAACCGAGGGTAGTACTATTTATGAGTAGATATGTATATTTAATAGCATATCATTTTTCAACGGTGCGGGAAAAAGAGGAAAGACACAGCCTAGATAATTAAAGCTTTGATATTATTTAAAAATAAAACCAAGGGTGGTTGCGAGTTAGTTACTTCAGCGTAGTTTTAGCAAATAACAATATGATACGAAAAATTTCGATTCGGTTAAAGATTGAACATTTTCGGTTTCCACGCTCACCTTTTTGCTGCGTGACATTGTCATCTCAACGTACGGCATAATAGCGCGTATTAGCCGAGGCCTAAACACCCACTTCCGTTTTCAAATTTTTAGCCTTTTTTAATCTGCCAACGACCGCCCACCATCCTCCGATTCATACGGTGGGACAGACGAGGAAGAAAAACGGAAAACTTTCCCTTCCCCCGACATGGCAGGACATCCTCTTCCACCATTCTCTCTCATTATCTCCCGGCGCCGCGCGCTCACCCTCTCAACCGATGAGCGAAAAAAATAAACGAAAACACTCCACACCAATCACGCGGCGAGAAAACACAAGGGAGAGGAGACGCGGACCCGACTTAGCGCAGAGCAAACTGTGAGGCTCGCGAAACATAACAACAAGTGAAACAAGTGTGAGGCTCGCGAGGCGAGAGAAGCGACGGCGAGGACCGAGGGATTGGAGGAGCGGAGGGATGAGAGGAGCATATGGGGAGGAAGAGAGATATTTACTAGAGAGAGTAAGATAGGGGAGGATGGAGAGAGATGGGGTCTATTTATGCTCCCTTTGTTGTCGCCGCCGTCTTACGAACACCACAAATCAATCCACACCCACGACCAACAACGGGCCGAGAGCCCTCATCCCCTGCCCTTGCCCTCCCTCCCCCCTTAACCGCCAACCCCTCAGACGCGCTCTCTTTATCGCGGGACTTCCCCTTGGCTCGTAAGAGGCAGCACAACACCCTACCCCTTTACGAACAAACCCCCCATTCGATAGCACCTTTTGTTGCTAACACTTTTCTCTTACCCGAAGAGTCGTTAAGTCTGCAGTAACGCACGACGAGAGGAATCAAGGAGAGGAAAAGAATTCGAGAACACATCCTTATACGTTTTCAACCATCCCATTCCCCATATGGGTCTTTCTACCCTGGAGCTCGTCACGACTGCTTGTGTACCGACATCCGTTGGGATGCATACGGAATCTCTAAATCATGATGCTCTGGATGTGAAAGAAATGAGTTAGGAATCGACTTTCGCCAAAACTTATATAAAAGGAACCATTTCATTTTTAGAAATTACGGGAATTCTGTGTCATCAAAGAGCAAGATTTTCTCAGAGATCCAATTAGTGGAGATAAAGTTGGAATGATAAAGAGGGTCATTTATAACATCATTTCCGGAAGCATATGCCAGGAATGGAGAGCGCTTGCCAATGTGTATTCTTCCTTCGTTATTGAGTACCTATTAATAACCACATGGCTGTCACATGGGCTAGTTGATGCATTATACAATTACAAACATGACAACTTTTCTAAAATATTTACTGATTAATAGCTGTTAATCCTTTATATTAAATGACTGAATAACCTTACCGGTTTTCATTGGGATACACCCGTAATGGTTCAACCTCGCAAAACTAATTGAAAATATCCGTAAACTGAATTTTCGACTGTCTTGACTATTGGTTTCTATAATTTTTAATTCCATTTTTCACCTATAATATATGTTTGTTAAAATTCCTGGTAAAAACTATCCTCAGATTGCTGTATATATGCCAGTGTTGGTTTATAGAGTCGATATATATTTCTCACCTCAATTTTGACGGACGTTGCGTATAGTTTCATCGCTTATTGTTTCACTTATCCTGGCTCCTCACCTCAATCAACATTGAAAACACCCAGATTCTGGGTATTCTATATTCTTAGTCCAAAACCCTAAATGGGCTTCCTTAACAGTAGATGTTGAATTCCCGATTATTAAGCTATTCTGCCGTTCCCGCTCTCACCCTTACTCGTAACGCCTCCACTGCGGCAGTTAACGAACACGCCTCCGGTAGTTCATTCGTCCACACATTGTCTGCTTTTCTCCACATCCAAATCCACGTCCATTATTAGCAACATAGGAGACTACCGGCCGCTAAAGCACTCATTCTGTGCCATGCTCGTTTTTCTTCGGCTCTCGCAGCTCCACTACCTTACTTGAACCCCACGAGTACGTTGATTTCCTTTTACAGCAGTAAAAGTGGCTGCGTCGCCGTCTTCCATTCTGCCCTCTCTGGACTCTTCACCTAATAGTGCGCCCACACGAGTGAAGATAGAGGGCGTCCGACACGCTTAATCCTAAGCCAGAACATTTGCTCCCACAAGAACCACATTACGCCGATGGGGTAGAAGCCGAGGATTCCCGTATTCCCTTTTCGCACTACTAGTTCGAATAATCCATCGCCCATGAGGTACTTTAGCCAAAGATAACGCTAATTTTAAACTTTTCAGTGTGGTTAACGTTTAAAAGGCTGAAGGACGATATTACAGATAAATAAAACTATCTATGGAGAACAAAAGGAAAATTCCCACGCTGACAAAAAAAATTATGAGTCCTTACTGTCTTTAGGTACCGAGAATAAATGTAAGACTCATGGACGGTAAATGAATGAGTCGTCGGGACAATCAAGGAATTGTTCCGGAGAGGATTTAAGCTATAAGCCTACCCTATCTATCTTTTAAAAGAGAACAGAATCATGGAGAGTAATTCTACGAATTATTATACGAGCAAAATGAAAGCAATGGGCATTTTAGCAAATGGGCTGAAAATTTAAAGCCTTTTCTACCATTTTATAATAAAATATTATTAAAAATACAGCAACAAAAGTAGATTGTTTCTAATGAAAATGATCTTGCTACTTAATTCCTTTAGTTTGCTTCTGGTATTGTTACAAAATTCTGATAAGAAAATCCCTGACAGTCAATTAACACATATCACAATTTGGAAACGGTTCGTTTCCTTAGCTATTCTTTCATCTTGTAAATTCCTCAAAGAATTAACTGCGCGTCAAGGAGACTTGCTGAAAATAAAAATACGGTGACAAGGAATAGTCCACACTAAAATAATAATTAAATTTGAAAGACATTTCTAGCAAAATTTCTGAAATAATGCGAATAATAACTTCACAAGATTGTCTTTTCAGAGTACATAACACTTTATGCCACTCTTCAGCTCTTTTTTCTTCTCTTGGCTACCGATGTGCATTCGATTGAATACAAGTACCGAGTCAAGAGCTTTTTTCGCCTATTGCCGAGAAATTGTATTTTCAATAGTCTGAGCGGAATATCATTTCACCTGGAAATCAATGAATTTAGTCTCATAAAAAATATCTCTCCCTTCTAAAGATACCAAAATATCAGCTACTACCGCTCAACTGTCCGAGATGTTTTCCAAAAAATACCTGCCATTTTGCGTGAGAAATGGTTCGTGCATGTATCCTACAGAGATATTATTTTTCAAATGTAGAATTTCTAACATCTAGATTTTTTCGATAAATTAAAAGAAAATAGATTATGTATTTTCTCAACCACTTATAAAAATATATCGTAGATTAATCGCAGTATATTCTGTCAGAATCTCTAAAAAAAACCTTCCGTTGTGAAAGAGCATTAAACGTCCTGCGTGAAAAAATGAATCAAGAAAGAAAGACTTACATGGGTATTTGCAATTGATTACTGTGGATTTAAAGTATACAATTGCTCCATAAATAATACAAAATTTACTTTGTACTTCCTACAGCTGCTGAAATGAAAACGTAAAATTTGAACATGGCCTCCATCATGACTAGGGAAACATCTCGCTCAAACTAAGAATAAATCGCGCTTTCATAAAAAACGCATTCTGTTGGTACAGCTTATAAAAAGATGGGGCAACATAGATTAGAGAGTTGTGATTGGATGTAGGGTGGAAGGAAGATGGAAAAGAGTTGAGCAATGGTGAGCGGGCGCGAGTCAATGTGAGCCGGGTGAGGTTTCCCGATCATGAGGGGAGCTTGACAAGTCGCGAGAGTGTTTTCGACGAGGGTCCACGCGTGAGAGATGGACGGAACTGGGGATTCGCGGAGGTGAGTGTCAGAGCATTTCATAGACATCCGCGCGAACTCTAATCCCCCCAAATCTCCATGAACTCCCTCTTTCGCGCAACACCGCCCCTTCCTGAACCCTCCCTCCGTGCCCTTGGTCAGCGTCGGTGACCCTGCTCCCTAGATTAAGCCATCAGAGTCAGAGAAAGTCCTTCAGGCTGGAGACTGGAGGCTTCGGGGATGCCGACATTTAGCATCGGCGGGCAGAGGAAAAAGCAAGATCAGGGTGCTGAGAGTACTATGAAGAAGGAAGGGAAAGAGAGAGCGAAAAAGGACTTACGGAAGGGACTGCAGTAACGGCCAAGAGCCTCTTCGAGGCGTCCCACGAGACCCTGAGGTTGAACAAAAAGGACAGGGGTGGCAAACTAGGGCCGGCAGCATGGGTGTAAAGAAAAGGAGAGGAAGCCTCTTGAGGGGATACACTTGATTATTAGACTTGCGAGAAACAGGAGTGCGCCATAAAACTTTCTCCCTCCTAGCCGCTTCCTACCCTCCCTCTCACAATATGGGATTCTTTTTCCTTCCTTGTTTACGTTCGCACTCCTTGGCCGTGACTTCCCGGAGTGGCGTAAACAATGCATATGAGGGAAATACGCTCCGGAAAGAAGCGTGTGAAACTCACTGACATATAAGCCAGCCATATCCATAAGAGTGGTGTGTTTTTCACTCAGTAATAATGTTTCTGCTTCGGAGCAACATGTTGGTAAATACGCGACTCCCTCCTTCACAGTTATTCGATTTGCTAATTTGTAAACAAGGAAAATAGTTCCAGTCTTGCAATTAGCTTAGATAATTTGTATCGTGATCAGGTAAAGTCAGACTATTTTTTCATGGCAAAGTACTGTACCTACACAACGGTCGAAATCCAACCTGTGCCTCAACGATTCTCAAAATTGTATTTATCCAGACTTCGATGTGCTATAATACACAAAGTTAGAAAATGTTTTTCGGAAAGATACATAAAATAGTATAATCATACAGCTATCGTGACTGCCAACGCTCCGTCAACGAAGTATCGCCGAACTACCATTCATGACGTTCACATATTCGTCCTGAAAAAAATATAATCACCACCTTAGAGGAAAATAAGAATCACATCTAGAATATTTAAAATTCTTTCTCTCGTTAATTTTATAGCAACATTAATTCTAGCATCAACATAGACTACAGTTCCAAATTTTATTACTTATTGTTATTAGTTGGGGGAATTAAAAAAATATATTCCAGCGTAACACGCAATGCTTCATTACAAGAAACGCGGGAGCAGATCATCGTTCGAGAATTTATATCGTGCTTCTTGGAAAAAAAGTTGCAAAGAAGAATGATAGATATGGAATTGCTTTGAAGTGGAAATTGAAAATATGGAGTCCTGAGTGGAGGGATGTTGAATGGAAAAATTATCAACTCAGGGATACTTCGAACCGCACTTTTCTCGAGAAAACGTGGTAAGATTGGTGGGAAAGAAGGGGAAGAGGCTCAGAGGGTTGTGTGGAGGGGGAGGGAGGGTGAAGGGAGAGTTCGGCTGAGAGCCGAGAAGGGAGGTTGGGGAGGATGGAGAAGGAGAGCAGAGGGAAGAGAGTGGGGGGAGGAGAGGAAAAGGCATTTCGAGGTCCCTTCGAATTGATTTACTGCCGAGAGAGGAACTCCCGCGCTCTTCTTGCGAAGCGCTCCATCGCCGCCTTCTTCCACTCCTATTCTCATACCCCCCTTCTTCCTCCTCTCTCACCCCCCTCCCTCACCAACTCCTTGCATTTCGCTCCCCCGAACGCATCCCAGGCACACCCCTCATTTTTTCTTCCTCTTTTTTCCCCACTATATATATTATTCGATTCACATAATCTTCCTTCTTAGTGAAAAACACGAATTTCGTTCTATATTTATGCATAGGGGCATTTTTCGCCCAATTTTAGCTCGGAGAAAATTATGGAGGAAATTTTTTTCGCAAGTCTTTCCTCGAGTTCATTTGAGCCCTCGATTTATCTTCATAATAACTCTCTCCTTATATCAAATGCACTTGGATTACTTGTTTGTTAAGCATAGAATACTCTGATAAACCGACTTTTCATTGCTGCATGATAAGTACGACTGGAAATTCACAAAACTATATTAACTAACTGACACACATAATTAATCTAACGCGTTTAATTTAAAATACTCCATTAACTTATTAATAAATCTTAATGAAAAGATTTAAATTTCGGTTTCCATGACGATATTTTGAATTTGTTGAGCTTATCGTGACATGACGCGTAAACTGTAACAGGAGTTTTGCATTCTAATAAATATTGAACGAATATGATAGTATTAAAGCAGGGCAAATGTGGCAAACAAATAAATCTTACTTAAAGAAATAAAACACAGAGTACCAAGTCATTTGATCTACTACCTATTCTTTGAGTGATTTTTCATTCAATTACTAATAGAAATCCCAAAGAAAATGTAATGAATAGAAGTTAAATAACCATTTATCATGTTTTTCCCCTCTTCCATTGCCTGAAGAGCATTATTTTGAAATAAAAGCTATGGTGAATTTTGCATAGGATGGAAGCAAAGAGCGATGCGTTTATTAATATTCAACTCCAAAACTCATTGCATCGCATCTAGCTTGAAATGTTCCCTGGCTCAACTCAAGCCACCTATAAGTTCCGCCAGCACATTACTGCTAGAGATGTTTCCTCCTTCTCCTCCACCCTCTGTTCAACACCCCCTCCCCTCACCTAACTAGTGTCCCATACCTCGCGCTCCACAGACCTGACCTCCCTACCTCAGGAAACCAAAAAAGGGATCCTCTCGAAAAGAAGAGAGAGATAGGTACACACACAAAATTTTCGTCCACTTTCTCTTCTTTCTCGAAAACTTCCCTCCTCCACTCTCCGTCCACCCTTGAAGGGCCCTCACCCCTGGAAAGGGACCGTCCTTTGTCTCGTCATTCTTCGCCGCCGGCTACCCATTGTCAACCGCGCAATATCCCCGTCGTCCTCTGCCACTGCCGAGATCCCCCTTCCTTTCTCCAAGGGCCTCTATGCGCAAAAAGGACCCGAAAAACGACACGGAAAACCTTCACTTTCACCATGTTTTCCCTCCCTCTCTCTCTCTCGATTCCCCTCTCACTCCCCTTTCCCTGGAATGAGGAAGGGAACCTTTTCCGCCTCAACAATCAGCTCCCGTGCGACAGCAGGGAAGATGTCTTCATCCCCGCAGTCGGCTCCCTCGTGGGTGAGTGGGAAGGATGGTTGGTGACAGAGGGCCATGTTCGTGGGCCAGTGCGCGAAAGCTGGCCCTCAGCGTGTCTCCCTTACGCGGACGTCTCCCGGAGTTTCGCAACCGGCGAAGAGTGAACGAGCCGCGAGGGAATAGCAAGAAAGAAAAGATAGAAGTTGGTCGCGAGGACGTCGTCGCGATGTGAAGTGTCCAGGGGCTTCAGCAGAAGAAACTCCGGATATACGAAACGACGAGGACGCCATTTTTATTCAAGTAAGTGAGCGCTGACTTAGTAATCATCAGGAATACACAAGTGGTATGAATAGAGAGTAGGACGTTATTGGAGGCATACAGCTATCGGCTGCGTTCATTTTCTTGAGACGGGGCATCAACCGTTTACATTCGTGTGTGTTAAATTCAGTCGGCATTTATCACAAGAGATTCGATTTCTTGGCTACTAGACATTTAATATGGAATTACAAATGAATGTAAAATCTTCTCTCAATTTCCAGAGGTAGTGGGAACATTAGCATGAACATTTTATACGTGATTTATGACCCAATTGATAAAGTGTAAACTTATGAGAACTTGAGAACACATACATTCGTCTCTGCATTCTAATTTTTTGCATTAATTTGGAATTTATATAAAATTTTCAGTAAATTCCAAGGACTAATTTGAGAAATTCTCATATTTGAAGGTAAAGCGTAGATACATTACGAGCATGCATTTGTAACCAAGTAATAAATTACTATAATTACATTTAGCAAAAACATAGTATCGCATTCTTTGATCGAAATATGTTTCGTAAGTCCTTTTGCTTCATGTGTATACGTGTTGGGAAATTGAATTTTATTCTGACAACAAACATGTGCTTAATTTTACAAATTATTTCCGCGTAAGCTATAAAATATTCTTAAAGGGCAAGCATATCCAATAAATGAATCGCTAACACAAAACACAAACTATTTTGCTTAAATTCACACATGAAGAAATTCAATCATGAGTCAAAGAGAGAGGAAAGGAAAAGCATGGATGGAGTTGTTCAATCCCATAACTGTGAAAATAAAATGAATCGACAATTCAATGAATTTGAAGAGGATTCAAAAGACACAAATTAGCCGATAGTTATAATTTTACCGGAAAGTTACTCTCTCTCTTCGACAATGTCTTCAGGAATTTGAATGCTTTCCATTTGTTACCATCAGACCAACTCTTGGAATTAGCCTTAAAGAGAAAGAAAAAAAATGCACGTAATCCCCATTCACGGGGAGATTGGCGGATGCGGGCGTCGCCACCGAGTATAGTATCAGCGAGATAGAAAATGAAAACACCCCATCCACGGCCCTGGCCGCGATGGAATAAAAATAAATTGACGGCAGGGTCGGAGTAAGAGGAGGCACTCTCCGAGATTCTCAAGCCCGTTACATCCAATCTACTTTTCGTGCAATCTTCGGTTTTTCCATTCCGCGTATTCCCAAGGGGTCACCGCGCCAGGGAGTATAAGCGCAGTGCCGAGCAGGCCAGCGGAGGGATCGGCGATGGGTGGAAGTGGTAGGTGGGGAGTGGGAGTTGGGCTTAGTGGTGGAGAGAGAGTGGGGGAGAAAAAGAAGGGGAGGCAAGGCGAGAGAAGGCTTTTGAGAGCGGGTTCACACGGCCGGTAATCCGTAGTAACCGGCAATGCATCGATCCCTTGAGGGGCTGAGTGTGATCCGATCCCCAACCTCTCTCCCCGACTCCTCAAACGCCCCCCGGGAGCGTAGGAGGAGAAAGACCGTGAAGGGAGCAGCAACCGCCCCCAATTCTATATACTTCCCAATCTCACTCACACATCCCCTCCATCCATTCGGAGTTTGGCGCTCTATACGTTTCGTATCTACCCATTCCACGGACAAGGGATGCACCGTCTCATAGCGCAACCCACCCCGGATTCCCATGCCATTGGCTTGCTTTATTGCAGTCAATTTCCTCTGGCCGGCAGAGAGTACATCCGAAAGATCGTGCGCGGAGTGAGATGAAAAGATAACCCATAATTATTACTGGTGATCGGGTGAATGTTTCGTGTGTGGCGATTGGCGTTCGTAAAGGATGTGATGACAGGTCGACAACTATCGATGCCAAAATTTAGCATAATCGATATCGGTTTAGATACTGAAATAGAATGAACCAGTTCACCCACATGGTAACAATTTAATTGTATCATTAGCTTATTTTATTTTGCGTTTAAAATGACACTAACTATTTTATGTGACAATACTTCTTTGATTTTGCATTTCGATGGGAACAAAAAATTACCTTACTTTTAAGTTTTCTAACAAAACACTCTCTTTAATATTAAATAAAGAAGAAACTTGACGTGCAATCTCTGTTAAATTTATATACATTGCAAGAAAACATATTACTACCGAATTCTTTTCCGAATATTTCAGTTTTTCTTATTTTCCATCTAAAAATATTTCTTAGTTTTATAAAAATACTTAAATTATAAGTAATATATGGTCTAAAAGACACGACATTGATCTTGTTCTAAAGCTCTTTTCATCAGTACTTCAAAACATTCAGCTCGTAGAATGCCCAAATGATTTTGCTCTCTATAGATGAGATGGATGAGATACCCTCTCATTCACTTATAAAAACCACAATAAGCTACCTTCTGAGTTTTACTCTCCCATGGTTCTAACTACCTCTAACCTTCGAACCTCTGCCCACACATTCATCTTTCCTTCTCAGCGTTCTCACATAATCCCATCTTGGAAACTAGACGATCGAAAAGAGACGGAGAAAAAAGTCTATGGGTGAGGAAGGGGTGGGCATTGGGAGGTTGAGGTGAAGAGTTGGCGGGGATTGGGACTGAGGAGGGAGAAGGGGGTGTAGGGGGAAGGCTCAAAGGAGGAGGGAGATGGTGTGAGGACTTGGATGCATCGGCAGGGAGGTGGGATTCCAGATGATGGCTTATGGGGAAAATCATTTTTCAATATCCAATATCTCGCTTTCCGGCTTATAAAAAGAAAGGGGAAAAAGCCAGAACCGCTTACGCATGTATTCCTGGCTCTTTTCAATTGGCACACGACCGAAAACCCTCGAGTAATCCTTATTAATAGCTTTTACAATAACTTGATGCGGATTCCGAGAGAAACATCATACTTTTTTTGGGAAGGCAAGAAAAAGGTTTACAGCGGAGCAACTCCGCCTCTCTAGCCGTTAACACCCTCTCTGAAAAAATGCCCAGACGTGAAAAATCCGGATATCCAGACTTCAGGAAGGATAGTTAGTGCGAGAAAGGAATTTTTTTACTGTCCAAAAAGATTTAGTTGAACCGCACTTCATTAATTAGTTTCTTGAATGTAAGTGATAAAATGATAGAGACAATAATTGCAAAAAAATCAGTTTTGTAATCTCCAAAACTTCTCCTAACGATTAAGTCTATGATACCGTATACTAACTAAAATTCCGAGCGCTTAGTAACAACTACTTTTTGTGCGACAATTTCTTTCAAAGTCACACAGGAAGAATATAAATATAATTGTAACTGTGAAAAAAATACATTGAAAGGCTCTTTGATAAAAAAATATAAAAAGACATTGATATTTGTAAACTATGCACAAAATTCTGTGCTAAGTGTTTGCACTCTATTTAAGGCCTAGCTAAACATATTGTGCACATAAATACTATTAGTGAAGAGTATTTGACAACAATAACTAGTGGATCAGCAGACAAATATTTATAAATATGCGAAATATGTACAATGTCTCACTTTCCGACTCATAAGAAGGTGGAAAATGAAAAAAATCTTGGATAGATTTTTTTCATTTTCCACCCTCTTATGAGTAAAATAACAAAATTTATTGGAATACCAATTGTCCATTTTTAAATTACCAATATGCACTTATGGCATAAATATTTTTCAAATCCATTCCACTCCAAGGTTATTTGATATGATGTAAGTTAATTAACTGAAAAAATAAAATTTATTCACAATCGAAGATAAAATTACTGCCTGCAAAAATAGTTTTAAACGAGTCATTATCAGTGCTATTATTATAATATGATCAAGAACATGTTAAGCTATATCCGATCTGTTGTTGGATACAGCGTTTACACTCGATAGATTTGGAGCAGTGCCTATATATTTTATTTTGACCCAGTTTTAAAATGATGAAACAATTAAAAATTAATTCAGGCTTAAATAGATCAATTTGTGCAGAGTGAAAAACTATCGAATCCATTTTTAAGTACAATATTGAATGTAAATTTGGTAAAAATAAAAGCAAAACAATCCACTCATACTCCAACGCATTAGTAGTGGTATAACTTACAAGCTTTTAAGAGGAGCTGGCCACCTGCAGCACCGGCGTGAGGACTGTCGAAGGTGGACTCGCCTTCGACTTTCTTTCGGTGGAATCTTATGGAATGCACCCTTTCTTCCACGCTATCCTCATATTTTTTTCCACCGCTGTACAAAGAATAACACATGCATTTTTTTTAAAGTGAAAGATGTGAGTGAAAGAGAAAGAGTGCTTTTGAAGTTACGTCATCCTTAAAAATGATTTATAATCATTTAACAAGACGTATTCAATGTTTTATTAGAGTGACACTAAAAGTGTTTTAATGCTGTTATTATGGAACGGTTCCACCACACCTCAATATGTATTTTATAGTCTTGGCCAGCCTTCACGTCTTTTCTTGAGCAAGTACAGTCTTTCAGGAGGAGGATAGAGGCTCTCGGAGAGTGCAGAGAAAGAGAGAGGTAGGAAGACGACGGAAAAAGTAATTGGGTTCGGTGGCCAATGTAGAAACGAGCACAGAAATGAAAATGACCCCCGTGGAGGTTGATGCCGTGAAGGAGCAGGAAGAGGAGGGGTAGGGGGTTAGGGGTGGGGAAGGGAGGGGAGAAATTCAATTAAATATCCCACCTTCCTCCGCTCCGCTCCCACCCAAGCTCCTTCTTGCCTCACCCCCCACAAAGACCCCACGTATCCCACTCCCCACGGTACCCGCCGCGCCCCGCACCCAACAGGGGATCGCCTCCACGGAAATCCCTGCGTCCTCCGCACCCTTCTTCACCCTCCGGTCGGCGAACGGAGAATCGTAAGGGGTGGGTGCGGAGGAGGGCGCCACGCCGCTGCCTATTGGGTGTGCGAGTGGGAAGGGATAACCCCCGCTCCCATCGAGGCGCGCACACCGTGTTTGCCGAAGGCTTACAGGAGCGAGAAGCGGCAAGTGTCGATCGGGCGGGGGAAGGAGGAATTTTATGGCTCTCCCGCCCTACCGCACCCGGCGCCGCCGCCCGCCCGCCCGTGTTATGGAGCCTCGCAAGGCTTTCCTCTCTCGCGCGCCCCCCTTCCCATGTACCTGTGGTTGTGCGTAGGGGGAGAGGGGGTTTGACTTGTGCCTGTGTGCCCTCTGCGTGCTCGTTTGTGCGGGACTGACTGTTGGGAGGGATGGCCGGGTGGAGCAGAGGTAATGGTGGTGAGACATTCGATTCGATTGGATGGGAATACGGTGTACAAAATCCGGTGAGACGGGAGATCATGGAATTGATAGGAGCTAGATTCCTCTCTTTGTCTGCGGACGGAGGAAAAAGGCAACAATAAACTTATAAGTTATTATGTTAAAATTGTTAGGGTTCACAAACACAATGACTTTAAAGTGAGAGTTAAATATTGGTTTGTCAAAAAACTTCATAAATTATGTCTTAGTCGAACACTGGAAACTCATTATACTCTAACTTTCAAAGACCTGGACAATGCCAACACTACCAATAGTTTTCATAAGAAAGTAGCAAAGGTTCCCTATTGGGGGTACCATATAACAGAATCGAGATACCAAGTAGGTAATAGTCTAAAAACTCATATTTTTACTATGACGAGGAATTTTGGACTCATTCATATTCATCAATACGGATATTCATTTGCTGCAGCTCTATGCTCTATTTTCTTTCAGCTACAATTTTCCTCCCGCATACCTTTTTATACATTTTAATTTTGAATGTTACCATGATATTAGCACTAAGCTGCCTGATAACTATCATCATGAAGAATTGTCGAGTATCTTATGCTTAAGTTTCTTTTTGAGAAGTTTTGTTCATTTTATTTGTGCATATGATTTTTAAGCAGCAATATTGATAGATCGGCTGAATTGATATACCATTACTATTCACTTCACGTTGTCAATAAAGTTTCATGTGATTTTTAATCTGCAAAATTCACACTAAATTGATTGATTCGTTGCACCGACATGATATTATTATTCACCGCACGCTTCCAATTAAATTACAGTCTCTGCCTTTCGCAATGAGGCGCTCCGAGAAAGAACAGTACTCGACAGTTGAAGACAAACAGACTGATCTTCCAAACATGACCTCTCTCTTCCCGCGTCACCAAATCGATTCTCAAACGACACAGTCACAGGCACACGGGGAATGGATTGCCTCCCTCTTCGCCTCGGGCAGTCGCGGCGCCGAGCATAAGGAAAGCCACGCCGTCGCTCCCAGGGCTCGCTCCCAGTCGCTCGAATTCCTCTCCCCGTGTTTCATCACGCTCTCCCCCTCCTCGCTATTCCATCCAAGGAGCGAAGAAAAATGCTCGCTCGCTTTGTTACCAGCATCAGAAAGAACAGGAAAAAAAATGCTATGGTAAATGCAAAAAATAATTGTGTCTGGAATTGAGTGAGAAATGATCTAAACACAAAGTTGAACGTATGCTTGAGGATTGGAATGATCACACTGTGACTCATTACTAATGGTTGGAAATAGATCAAGATCATCTTTTCGGCCAGAGTCATTAATTACGCCAGTCCAAAACAAACAAAAAACTCTAAATGGTTTGTACGTACAGTACGTACGCATGTAAGGGTAATTTATAAAATGAAGGTGAAAATGATTAATCTAGTGCGAGATAATTCGCAGTTATTCATCTTTGGAAAACTTCCAAATTCCAGGAAGTTGAATCGCTCACCGTGATTAAACGAAATCCTTTTGGAAAATCATCAGCCATAAATCTTTCAACTAAAGATCCAAATCGCGTCACCGACATTTTCTCTTGTTTACTCCGGCATTGATACGGTCACATGACCGGCTAGAATAAGTCATTTGAGCTTTGGAAGCGGAGCGAGAAGTCTTGAGTACGTAGAGTCCAAGATGTGTTGTTATGCCACATTCTTTCCTCTATTGTGAATTGGTTCGGTTGTAGCTGCTTTAGGAATGTTTCTGGACAGCGGGGAAGGAGGAGGGGAAGAGCATCTTTGCTCTGAGCGGAATGTGCCGCGGGCAATATCCCGGGGGTTAACTTCTTAGGCAGGTGAGGGAGTGGGCACTTGGGTTGGTGGAGGGAGGACAGTAGTGCGCCCCGCCGCTCGCCTCTTCCGCAAAAGGGAGTCGAAGGGACTTTGGCCGCAACATAAGGAAGCCGTGGTGAGGGGGCGGGCGCTCCGACGGCCGACGAGCGGCGAGGCTTTTATTGCGCGCCGGCCGGCGGGTGTATGGTGGGATGCCTAGAACCAAGGCGCCTCAAATGACGCATGTCAGAAAGCTTTCTCTCCGCAGGCGGAACGAAGAGGTCGAGCTAATTGAGTGGGCGCTCTCACACCTCACAATGGGAGACGACGGGCGGTGCGATACTCGGATTGAACGGGGGTGAGTCTCTGAAAAACTTCCTTTCCATCAATCTGAAAATCCTGGCTCCCATCGGTTGACAATCCGTAAAATTCTATTTTTGCCATAGGATAATACATGTGCCTCCATATTAAAATGGGATATAAATATTACACTCGTGTTTCATGTTCTCGTGGTTTTTTGGAACAGGTTTTGCTTTGTTTCGGGATAGAACTTAATCCTTTGACTCACACAGTATCCAGGCTCGATACCGGAATTTAAGCACTCTTGTGGAGGGAATCTATCAAGATAGGAATAATATTTGGCTTATGTGTAATAATTGACATAGGAATTCCACCTTTTAAAGATAATTTAAAAAGACGCAATCTGATTTTAAAAAATGAGCATATTCATTGGCGAAAGGAAAAACGCACTAAGATGCGATAAATCATGGAATAATCAGCGGAATAGGTTCTTTATAAAACAAAAGGATGTATAATCAGCCCTAAACTGCTTTGAAGCCATTATTATTAACATTTTTGTTCTATTTTTACCTTTCATGATTTACGAATGATGAAACTCTTGCGTGGAAAACCCAGGTTGCAAAATAGAAGATGGATTCACTACGAATCCATTTAAGTGTATATTTCAACAAGAAGTTTCACGGGAATATCAGCATTCGTATAAGCTGATCATTTGTGAAATGCCTTCATTAGACTTTATCGCTCGACCATTTTAATGTCAGTTTTAAGCTTTACTATAATGATGGGAATACATTAACCAAAATAATGCACAAATTTGGAACAAACATTAAGAAATAATTTATTGGTCTGATTTATGAAAGAAAAGTTATTTCGGTTCATAATAAAAAGATATCTTTTGCATCATTTACATTTTTTATTTTTTTCCTAAGGTAGGACATGATTACCAAAGAAAATTTCTGAAAAATAAACCAATTTGATCGGCCTTAACTGCAATAAATTAGTCTGGTTGGTACCATCGGTTCATGTCTCTTGACCTATGACACGGCATTTTCGCTTGGATGGGAAAACTCGCTCGCAAAAAGGAGGGTCTGCACACACTGTATGAATTCTTTGGAAGGTAGAGGTCTGCGAGAAAGGTTAAAGACACTGTTGGGTTGGTTGAGGACTGAAGATAGTGAGAGCTTAAGAGGAAGGTAAAGGGGGGGGGCGAAGGGCAGGGCGTCTGACGTGGCGAGTAATGAACGAGACGGAGGTCAAAGTTTTCCATTAGGTGGTGCAATATTCTCCCCTGCCCTTCTCTCTCTTCGCCCATCCATTGCCTAGACATCGAGGGTAGGTATATCGGGAAATGGGAAGGGCATACACGACAAAGATCGATAAACATGGAAACATGCACACGTAAGGATTAATAGGCTGTGGGCGAATTTCTGGCCATGGAATCATTCCTTGTCCTTCACCTAAATGGCTTAGCGCAGCTGATTTTCCGATGAATAGAAATGCCCGTTACGTTGAATATAATACTCAAACATAATCGAAATATAAAACTAGAAAACTTGAATGACTGTTTCACAATTAAGAAAAGAGGCGTAAACACTTATTACTTCGAGGAATTACGAAAAATACGATGAAGTATTAATCAAACGTTGAAGTACGAGCATAAAATAAAATATTTATGGGCATAACAATTAAAATGACAACCAACCTAAAAAAATTTAATATGCATTCAAAACATACAAGCCTATAATGAAATAAATTTATAAAATACACCATAATTCACTACCGCAGCAAATTATTAAACAAGCCTCGACTGGGAAATCAAACGAATAAGTACGTGAACATCTTTGCTTTTCACATTTATGTAAAGTTTCCGTATAATTTCTTGCCCCTATTAAAGAATATTTTGATGGATAGTTTCCATTTGTAGCATTAGTAATTGGAAAGTATGAGATACTTCAAAAGCTTTTTATGGTTAACATTTAATGGGAGCATTTCGCAAAGCAGTTTGAAGTTATCAAAAAATATTCAAATTTACAACATCGCATCGCCACAACTCAAGGAGAAAATTATGATCTTTGGTAAGACAGAGAAGCAAAGGAAAATACGGACCACAAACGGATGCCGGGGGATATTATAAAAAGAAATATGCCCTTGAATATAGATTTAAGTGTGAAAACTATCTTCATATCACAGACGTGTAATAACTTCTCAGAAAGTCGTAAAGCGGAAGGTACCCTATGCCAATTATGCAGATTCTCAATTTAAGAGCTACCTATTTATTTTTTAGATTTGAATTTGTTGCATCTGTTCAAAGTCTTCTTCTTATAATAATTCATCAAATAGTAAAAATAAAAAAATGAAGAAATTCCACGGTTTCTTCACGAATTGAAAGACAATCTGTCTCGTGTAAGCATAGAGATAAGCCGCCGAGCACCACAAATGAAGGAGTCTCGAAGTGAGGGAGATAGAAAGAGGTTTAAAGGGAGATGAAGGCGAGATTTAAAGGTGGAGATGGAAGAAAGCCAGAGTAATCATCTTATAAAAGAGGGACGTTCAGGTTGCTTTACCAGCTCATAGTATGGCGGGAGGGAGAGCTTTGGGAGGGACACCAACGTGCCAACCCCTGTCCTTTCCCTCAAACCATCGGATGGAACAACCGCACAACCACCCCAAACTCCCACGCAAGCGTTTCCAACATACCATTCTCATTTCCCTTCGAGCCACCTTCAAACAATTCCAACCTCCCCCTCCTGCCCGCCCAAATGCTCATAAGGGGATAAAAATGCACAGCTGAATCGACTGACTCCCTTTATTCTCCTTCCCCGACCCTCCTAGACTAGGCCTTTCCAGACGCCGCCGTCTTCCTTTCCAATTCCTCCTCTCCGTGCACTATTCATCCCAATTTCGATTCCGAGAACACGCCCCTTCCCCAACGCTCTCCGTCTCTCTCTCTCTCTCTCTCTCTCTCTCTCTCTCTCTCTCTCTCTCTCTGTTTCCCGCCTCGACTCCGCCCACTCGTGCACCTGGACAGTCGCGCACGCCACGCAGGCCACGCGGGCGGAGTTCAGGTGAATCGGGGAGCACGATAGAACACACTCCCGCCCTTGCCAGGCCCCCTTTACGTGATATCTTCCCACAAGCCCTCCTCCTTTCGTAAGCCCCTCTTAGCCACCCCCTGCCCCCACAAACCAACCTCCCGTGCTTCCCTCGTCACGCCCCCGTACAGCCAATTCACGCCCCCACCTCCCCAGCACCCTTCAACCCTCCGCGACTGGGCGTGCAGGGGCGTAATTGGAACCGTGGGGGCCACCCTCCCACCTCACAACCGCTCTCCTCACCCCCCCTCCCCACGCCCCTCAAACTCCCAAACCGATTCCGTCGATGCTCAATACTGATTCCTAACCTTTCGAAATAATATTTTCCATCACAACGCAGTGGAAGTCAATGTACCTTGTGGGTGGTCTAGGGGTGCACGTAAGATTTAGAATTCACGTAACCTAAAGGGTGAGATCCCAGTAAAGTCCAATCACATTTTGTTGGAGGCAATTTGTTAGTTTTTTTATTGAACACCAGTCTATTACCTAAATAACTGATTTTATATTGCTTCAATCGAATATTCAAATCGATAACTTATAAAGTTTTAGTGTTGGAGAAGATTCCATTGTTTTGAAAACTGTACAGCTGAAATCCATAGTAGTTGGATTTATCTAAGTTATTGGAAATCCAAGATGTTGGATATATTGAAGGGCTGAATTGAAAATATTGCTCATATATAGTTTCCTCCATTTAACTACTACACTACCCTGCAATGTTCATTTTAAAATTAATTCAAGTTAAATGATTTACCAAATTCAGAGATCACAGCCAAAAATGAAGCTCTTCCATTGAGAAATATTTAAATAATAAGCTTTAAATAAGTAATATTTATAATACCAGTGACTTAAAGAAAGATCAAATAACTGTTTTCACGAAGAATATTTAGAAACCTTCATTCTCATTATTTTAATGCTATTTCAACAATCAAAAGAAATAAGAAATAATTTTTCTAATTTCAAAATTGGCATAAATTTTCATACTTATTTAATAGAAATGGAAAATCCGTTCCATTATCATTGTATCGCATGTATTACTCCCATTCAAATGGAAATTTGGTATCGCTTCTGTAAGAGGTTTTGATCGAGTTGGAAGACATATGTCTTAGAATCGGCTTCTAGTTAACCAATAGGAACACGCAAGCTGAGTCACATTCCAAGAAGGAAATGGATTCTATATTTGCCATGATTTCTTAGAAATCTAATATTTTAGTCAGGGAAATAGTAGTTTCTAACCAATTTCTCAGAATTAATCGGAATAATACCACCGTTTTATTGCATTAGGATCAAATTTTACTAGGACATTTCCGAAAAAGTTGATAAACTTCAATTAGACGGAGCGAATAATAGCTGAGGGTTTTCGCTCAATTCAAGGCCACGAGTAAATCACACTTCGCATTTGCTCATTGGACTAACATCAGTGCGGTATGGCTCAAGCAGCCAACTCGGGAGGCATATTATTTGGAACAACAACAAATTAGTTATAATACTCATATTTTAAATGCATCACGTCCAAATATCGGCCAAAAGGTAACCTCAACGTAAACTTAATACCATATAATTTTGCCTTAATTTTGAGCCATAATTTTGCCACTTTCTTTCTATCAAAAAACATTAACTCCCAGCAAATAAAGTTGGAATATTAATTGCAGCTTATTATCTGTTACCATCCATTACCATAACCAATTATTAAAGCTGCTGGAAGACATATGAGTGTCAAACCCTCTCTCATGCCAAAATCACCCCTAATTTACACACTGCATTCTAAGTTGTTGCTCCCATTAACTAGCCACCTACTTTTCAGACCACCTTCACAACAGGTGCAAAGTATTGCAAGTTCGATTGGCACTCACTCCATAAGTGCAGGCGTGCAAACACACCCACCAACTCGAACTGTTTATGAGTACAACGTTGAGCATATGGATGGAGCGAAGGACGCAACCAACTCTCCCACCTGAAGCATGTTACAAACATACGAGTCGAAAGCGTGAAAAATTGCAGACGCACGTGCAATCGTTCTCGTTTTCCTTTCATCCTAAAGAGAGTCTCACGGATGCCGCTCGGAGGCATGTACACACACACCCAATTCAAGCGGGAAGATAAGGTGTTTACGTGCGAGGGGAGTGCTCGGCGGCACGGGGGAGGGGAGGGGTGGGCTATGAGGTTAAGTGTGTCGAGCCGAGGTGGTCGAGGCGGATGGCGGAACGGCAAGGCTCACGGTGTGCACGGCTTAGGAGATGTAGGCGTGTTTAGCAGCGGTCGTGGTTTCGGTCATGCGGCCCTTACGCTTAAGGGCCATATGGAGGGGATTCCTCGAGAACCCCTCCCCCGCACCTTCCTCTCCGACAACGGCCCCCCCATTCCCCACCCCCCTCGACTGCCCCCATCCCCAAGCCGCCTCCGCGCGCGGGTGATCAATGATCTCCTCATGGTAATGGCGCCCGGCACGTAGCGGTGGTAGTGGTGGCATTGGTGTTGGTGGTGTAAGGGATGGGGGGGAAGCCGGCGAACTAGTTGAAAGTGTTCCAAAACTGATTGCGGTAAATTAAATCGTCAACAGGTGTTTAAAGGGAGCGCGCATGCATTCGTGTTCGTTCGCGGGTCGGTGCGCAAAGGGCGTGCGTGTATCATTCGCGGGTTACTCGGCGATTGAGACTTCAACACGGCAGTGCTCAAGATTAGGCTGAAATATAAGTTCCGTATTTCGGCAATGCGTTTCCTTTGAACGTTCTAGGAAGTTGGGGAAAATGAGTCAAATCGTCTTCAGGAAATGCCTTACGCAACGTGATGCGCCGAGAACAATGTCAATGTTTATCCGAAGACAGATTCTTCAGTTTTTCCTCCATCGACACAAAAAATACACGCCAATCTTTGGTAGATGGGAGGTACATGAAGAATGGAGAGTACAACTGTTGCTACGATTTTAGCTTTGCTTACCTGATACTGTTTATGCGATGTGACAAGTTTTCTCGCAATGGGAAAGGATATAGTACTCACCTATAAGAGAGGAAAATATAAATTAGTGCATGAAATAAGTTACATGACAAATAATAATAAATATAAATCAATTACTTACTAATATCATTTAAATTTCTTTCACCTATCTCAATAAGTAGAGTACCTGCTCTCAAATAACTCTCATTTGCTCTAAATGCTCCTTCAAGCATAGAAAATTACTATTTTTCATATTTATTTTTTTAATTTTTATTATTTAGAGATTATAAAAAGAAATTACAAAAGTCATTTATTAATTTCTGCGCTTTTTCCTGACTATTTATCAGACAGTTATAACAAGTAAAATAGGATTGGAAAGTTTTGTTTTTAAAATACTAAATACCAACAATTTTGCGCAGTTTATCAAAAATGTTTTTTCCATCTCATAGGTAGAGAAATACAAAGCATAATTTTATCTAGAAGTTTTCCAAAATTAAATTCTAGTAAAAAGAAAAACGGTTCAAAGGATCGGATCTTAAAAAAATATCCATAGTAATTCAAGAATCCATATCACAAACTTTATGTAGAAATTGCTAATAAGCACTTGTTTTACAGGTCCATACACAGGAATATGCCTCAGTACGAATCGACAATACGCATGCAATAAGGAAAAATGTGACAAATATATTCATAAAACAGACCTAAGAATACGGATCCGCAACCGGAGACTCGAGGTAAGTTTCTTTTAAATACCCTTTTTATACATTCCCTCGCAAACCTGAAGCAAACTCATTCTCATCCGACGAATGAGAACGTTTGTGGACCCCAAGTTCCAGTGAAAGGAATTCACGAAGGAAATAAAGCAAAAAACATTCCCTAGATTGTTTTACCCAGGAGAAGGCCTTAGTGAAGCAATTCTGGAGGAACAAAATAAGCCAAATACAGCTAATTAGGTAACTAAATGAACTCATTAACCACGCATTAATGCCTTAATTCGACGCCCACAATGTCTGCTACACGCGATGCCGAGGTCAATTTTTCCAAATTGGGCGAAACTTTATAACGAAGAGTAGGGAAAAAAAATGCACTTCAGAAAAGTATTTTCCAAGGAGTTTGGTCGCTCCAACAATGTATTATACATATATATATTTTATGCTTCCAATCACGTTGTAGAATAGCTGCGGAGAATACTAAAGCCTCATTAATATTAAAGGCCGCTTCAAAAACATCACATTGACTTTCCACTCCTCCGACAAAGGCACGACTATAAATATTCATGAAACAATGGCGCGTTCTCGTTCCCTCCTCCACCCAACCTCTCTTTCCTTTCCTCCCTCACATAGCGTTTCCTCCCTCTCCCGTCCACGCCCCCTCCCATCCCATCCCGCCCCCCTGTGCAACAAGAGATTAGTTTCATTCCCCCATTGCTCCCGATCCCACGTGCGAAACCACGGGGAGATGGGGAGGCAGGAGGCGCTAATCCCTTGGAAGCCCGGATTCAGAGGGGAGCGAGCGATGGGTAGAATGACGTAAGGAATGAGAAAGAAGAGGGAGAGAGCAAGAGAGACGGGAAACGAGTGGAAACAGAGAGAGAGAGTAGGCAAGAAGGGACTTGGAATACATTTTGGCAAGTAAGGCAGGCTTCGGGAGCTCTGAATATTCAATGAATTCCAAATTAACTTAAAATCCCTTTCGTTTCCCTTCCACGTCTTCCCACAGCGATCTCGAACGAGGAGAAAAAAATTGTATCCTTCTCCCGCGCGCGCGAAAGCTTCAGTTAAGGGAAGAGAGTCGGGAGATTCCAGTAGCGAAGTGGAATTTGCATGCCTTTCCTTTTTTTAAAAAAGAAAAAAAAAACACGGCGGAAATAAAAAAAATGAAAACGTCCCATTTTTTATTTACTCTATTTCCAAATGTATGCATAATAAAATATTAAGCGCCCGTTTTGAGGAGACGCTGTTGAAAAATTTGATCACCCGGAAAGGCATCGAGAGCAAACGAGGGCTCCGGGAATTTTTCCCTCGTGTGTGGAGCGTCTGAGAATCGCTGGGAGATGTTTACAGCGTCTAGGGCGACGACAGACTGAGTTCCCGGGGTGAGTAACGTTGAGTGGGTTCCCGGAGCCCCAACGCGTAAAATTTACGATACAACCTCGTCCGATAAATGATCCCGATAGTCGTTATTGAGAGCGCGAGAAGGCTCATAACGTATGCGGAAGGCGGAGCGAAAAACCCCATCGCCCGCCGCCCACCCATCTAGTGGCGCTCGTGTGAACTACTGAACCCCGGCGCGCTCTTATCGACCAGCCAGCGCCGCTTCTCTGACGAACGGCGAACTATGTGCTCCACCCAAAGGGAAAGGGAACTCGCGCCAAATCGTACGGGCGTTTATTACTGTTATTACGGCAGTTAATGACTCAGAGGGGCGTTCCTTGGCCATAAAATTATGGTCACCAGCATATTGTGTACAAATGCAGGGAAATTTATGATCAGTTAACATCATTTCTCTGTTAAGTGTTGAATGAAATGGGGAAGATGCAAATTACTTCCTCACAGATGCTTTGCGTTAATAAACATGGCATTTTTACGGCTCCAGTTAAATTACCTATGCGATGAAGTTTTGATTGAATTAAAGTAGCTACCAAAGGGAAGGAGGGAAAGTAAGTAATAGCCATGAATCGTTTAAAATGGCATTTTTCCGCGAATCTGAATTACTTTGAACTCGAGAGCCCGTGTTTGAATACAAAATATGCATTCGTTTTTATATACTAATACTAAGCAATATTTTTAAAATAGTTCATTAGATTTAGTTACTAGAAAGATGGTTCTTTAATGTATTTCACACTACTCTGAGTCCTGAGTCACAATTATTAAAGAAAATATTTTTCATATAAAAAAGTTTCGAAAAAACTTAACCGCATATATTTAGGTATACTGAGACAAAAGAATTCCGTTAATATTTTATTATTTAGCCAATTTATCGTCATCTTAAGCAGCTTAAGACCTAAAGAAAGTTATTTGTAATTAGTTTTTTAGATGGTGAGGGAAGTTTTAAAACAAGCACACTTATTTTAATACTAAAACCAAGAAGCATTCCTCTGTAGCAATAATTTGTGCACAAAGTTATTGATTATAGATATAGAGCAATAATTTGGAACATTATTGCCAAATAAATGTATTCATAGCAACGGTAATAATATCTGAACAGATAGACATATGAGACTCATTTAATACCCAATGAGAGCCAACCCAACGTAGTATTAGATCTCATGAAAAGAAGACATTAGACAGATCGAATATAAATTCATAATTTAAAACCATATCAAGATTTTTTCGCTACAAGTCAGCCCTCTTCTGAAGGGTATTTATTTGAACTAATTAATTTAATCAATAATTTTAATCATATAGTAACGATAAAATAATTGTAATCGGATAGGAAAATCTTAAATAATATACCTAAAGGATACTCAACAAATACTTAGCCAATATGAACAGTTGAAAACACTTCATGCTACCTTTAAGACGAAATGTATATGGAATGGAGAAAACTATTTAGACTATAAAAGCAAACGTATTTTCTTTCACTGGGACACACTATGATTCAGATTAAAAAGGTATCTAAACATGCTACGGTACATTGGCCATTGGAAAGTAATCGAAAGTATTGGAATTTAAACATAAAATGAAACAACACCATAAGGGACGAATAAAATATAATCGAACAAAATCCAACCGAGATAGAAAAAAATACTTTCTTATATAATTTCTCAAAAAACGATGGCGTCGTATCAACTCCTACCTGGGTACGTGTATCAATGAAGGTTCAAAAATAACCAATGAAATTTGACTTTAAATAGTGAAATTTCCATGCTTATTTTTGTACTTGGCCCGTTTTTAAGCATTACTAATTATTTTCTTGAATTAACTGCGATACAAAAACATTACCTGCCATTAGTGTAGCGAAAATTGTCAAGAATCAGGTTTCAACGGTTGTAGCAGATGTTGGCCCAAATAATTGACACACTCAAATAAGCCGAGCAGAAATTATACTGAGCGATAGGAGAGTAAAGATAACTAATGGATGTGTGGCTTTTGCTTAAAACTGCTTTTAAAACAAGGCACTGAGTCGTGACCACTAGTCTAAGAGATAACTTTAAGATATTCAAGCTTAAAGACGTGGCAGAAATCTACCCTCAATTGGATTTGGAAAATGATATAACCACATTCTTTCATTTAAATTCTTACGTTTTTCAGAGTCAATAAAAAAGTTTTAAGAATTGAGAATGTAGAATTTTTTAGCCAGAGAGGACAAATTACTGTGAGGTGTCAACGAAAATAAAAACTGTGGGTACGTGAAGGGACGGAGATGGATGTTCTCAATGAATTAAAAATGTGCTCTAAGAGAAATATTCAAAATAGGCACTTTTAAAACTCAATTTATAAACCCACAGACTGCCTAGAATACTTATCAAAATACTTAATGATATGCTTATAATATGATATAATGATTCCAGATAGTAATAAAAGGAAAGATATTTCCGTTCCTAATATCCCAGACATCTGGCGTGATGAGAATCAATAGTATTGTTAGAAAATTATATTTCCATTTTGTCTTGACAGAGGATTTATTTTTTGTCTGAGACATCATCTCTCGTTGCATTTGGGGAAGTTACACATTATTATCAACCCAAAATCACAAAGAATGCACGAAACACTACATTAATTTATAGCTGATGCTTCTGAAAAAGTAAGGAATATTCTGCCATCACCTCTGAAAAAAGCTGCAACACATACTTAACTGTTGAAACGAAAAAGTCCCTGTGAGTTTCTGCAGTGTTACAATACATATAATAAATGAATACAGAATGGCTTAAAGTATGAACATTATATATAAGAGTACTGTATTTTTACATCATTAATTTTCTCATCGACACAACATTATAGTCTATTCTCCCAAGACTTGATTAACATCCTATTAATTTCAACCTAACTAGGGTGCCAAATCACTTAATATCTTATATCTATACCATTTAATTTCTTCATTGTGATTTTGCCACTAACTTAGAATTAGGAAAATATTCTCACGAATATTATTTTCAAACCCAATTCTTGCTTTTTTTTGAGAAATTCTCCCATAAAAGTTTAGAATCAGATTTAATGTGTTTTCACTTTTAGAAGTAAAAACATTCACAATTTTTACCACGGTCATGACACATGGTGTCAGCTTGATCCAAAGTGAATGAGTGCGTAACGGGCATAGGTACTCTCAAATGCCCCGAATACAATCTCTCGAACAACTTTAAATTCACTGGTAAGCAATAAAATACCAAAGGCTGATTTGGAAACAAAAAATGACTTCAATAGTCCAAACAAAATGCAGAACATTTATGTTATAATAATAACATATATCAAGAAGGGACTGCTGAATATTTTTAATGACCATTATCCTGAATTAATATAATTGTTTTTTAATCATTGTCACTTAAAGAAACCTCGCCCACAAACATTAGCCAATTAAGGAATATGTCTAATTTTAGATAGCGTAAAACTGAAAACTAAAAAAAATTAAAGTTTGAAAATAATTTTATAAATAAAATAAAATAATCAAACTAACAAATAGGAGTCAATAAGCTACATGATGTTTCACATTACATCAACTTTTCAAAAATATATTAGCATAGCTATATAAAATATCCTATACCATAACAAATCCATAAATAAATTACTTCACAGAGCATATACTCCATACCCATAATTTCATCACAATCGTCCCAGACAGAAATGCCAAAACGTTTGTCGCAACTTAAATGCACCGTTGAGAACAATCAGTAGCACGGATGGACACAATTCCTAATGCTTTTTGAGGAAATCGCGA
This sequence comes from Ceriagrion tenellum, assembly GCA_963169105.1. Taxonomy (NCBI): domain Eukaryota; kingdom Metazoa; phylum Arthropoda; class Insecta; order Odonata; family Coenagrionidae; genus Ceriagrion; species Ceriagrion tenellum. The sequence continues at coordinate 52,429,782 of OY720632.1, forward strand.
AAGAAAAGAAAAGTTTTATAGCTCCAACTCTCAAAATTATATTTTGTCGTTTAACAAAGCATCACTGTCCATACATGCCACATTCTACTCTACGGAAATTTTATGTATGTGAATTAACAAGATTACCAGACAAATTTAAAAAAACATTGAATTTCAACACACTATAGAATGTCACCAGCGTTCCTGAAGGAAAGAACTATCATAACATGCAATCGTCATTTTTACGAGACTCTTGTGGTCTGGAATGCATTCCGGGTACGGAGTGTGTGTCGCGGGCAAAGCGTCACCGCCACCGACTAGATGAGAGACGCACAGTGAAAAGCGATAAATATCAAACCGTGAAAAACACACCGTACCCGCTGACGACCTCAAAAAAAAATGAGACAAGCGATGGGGGGGAGGGAGGAATGGGAGGAGGAGGGGGGGGAGGGAGGAATGGGAGGAGGAGGAGGGGGAGACTATCGATCGCCGTCGTGTTTTCAGCCTTCGTCATCGGAACACCCGCATTATATCCCCCAAACTCCAACTCCCCCCCCCTCCCCCGCCGCCCCCGACCACCGCCCCTCCCGCCGACTCACCCACCCGCACTCTCCAAGAGCACCAACCCCCACCCCCCGTCCCAAATTTCCTCCCGCACCGCACAGCCCACGTCCCCTTTCAGCCCTCGTTCCCCGAAATTTCCCACTCACTCTCCTCCATCCGAGCCTCCTTCCCCCCCCTTCCACCCTCCCATCTCTGGAAACCATCCGACGACAATTTGCATGCGAGTCTCCGAATTTGTGAGCGCGCGAGAGGCGTGTGAAGGAAGGGGAGGGAGGCGGTGTTGGTGGGCGAAGTTAAGGGGGAGTGGGTGGTCGAAAGGCGAGAAATATAAGAGCGGATGCAAACAGAAAGGACGGTGAACGGGTAGAGAGTGTATGAGGGTTGCCTGAGCAGAAGGAAACTCGGCATCGAAGGGTAAGGGAGGGAAAGGATATTGAGGTTCCTGGAGTGATTTTCGGTGTTGGATAGATTTGTGGGAAACTTTGAAGACATGTACTCATTAGTAAAATGTGTTGATAAACGAGAAAAAAATTGGATGTTACTGATTTGGTCTCTACTTTAGCACGTAGCCTAATAGCAAATCGAAATATATTTATACAAAATTCGAATTCATGTGTACAGATTTGCCAATACGTTTCATATAATAATACGCAAAATCAGACGCTTCAATTTATAATAATCGTTGCTAATAAATATCAAGGTATCATGCTGAGGACAAAACACGACTTACAGATGATTTTCATCATGATTTTCATGATGAAAAATCTAAAAATATAATTCTGGCATCATTTACAAAAGTGTGGTAATCTCCACCTTATAACATGTAATAAAATGAAATATGGTCAGAGAATTTTTTCCGAAAACCTTGAAAAGTTATCATAAAGCACGAACATTGACTCGCAAATACCGCTCCAGCCACCTGAAGAGATATTCAGCTTTGCAGCGGAATAAGTTATCGCCCAGTTTATGCAGGGGCATTTATTTATTTGAGTTGCCCTTACTCCTTACGGGATACCCAAGTATCATTCAACGCAGTTGACGAACAATTTTCTTTCGGTGCAAATTGCCGGAGAATTTTGACTTGGAGAATATTTATACAATTAAAGTAATGGATAACTGAGATATTATTGAAAAGTACTAATATTGATACATGTAGAAATAGGAAATGGAAAATGCTTTTTATCCTTCGCAAATCCTCCTACTAGAGCACACAACAGTCTCAACCAAATTTTAATTGAACCATTAGTTTCGAAGTTAGCAGGGGTTTACGCTGTCTATAATAACATGTTTAATTTTAGATATATAAACAATTTGTTTTCTGCTAAAAGTTTGAATTAGATTTGGCTTTCTTTTATCGAAATTGCAAGTTATTCATACGAAAATTACAGGTATCCCAAGCGCTGAAAGTTGGACAACTGGATTTTACGCGCAAAATCGGGTACTTTTTTGAGAAAAAATTAAGTACAGGAAATACTAACGGGTGGAGGATTTTTTAAAGCACATTATCCAATGTAGAAATAAACAAGCTGTCTTATAAATTTTGCTGCATTGAAATCGGTTTCCTCGTTTGGACGATAGAGCATCTCAAACTTAGGTATATTGCTTTTTTTTATAGATAGTAGTAGCATTTAAGATTATGAAGTAAAAATATGGAAGTGTACACCAAACATACGCCCCAGCTGAGCAAAAGCTAAATAAAATTTGTAAAATGTTTATTCCACCTGAGAGACCATAATTGGCAAAGGATACGCAAAAAGTTCTTTTCCTGAAACGTATAATAAATTTAACCGGGATGACTGGCTTCTGCTAAACTCCACTCTGATGGGTAAAACAAAGATTTGGATGGCTTAATACAGTCATCGCGCCCGGGTAACGAATTATCTATGGTAGATAAATACGTTTCCGACGGGAATTTTCTAAAATTGAAATTTGCGAATGGCAAAATGTTTAGAGTACTGTGCAACCATGGTAAATGCCTCCATGGAAAAAGGAAAGGCAGATGCTCCATGTCCGAGAAACGTTGTTTCTCTCATCGTCTATTCACCCACGGCTAATGACGAAGTTCTCGCGCCTCCCGCCCCCCTCACACCATGCGATCTATTCTTGTCCCTCTCCGGTTGCCCACACTTCACCTGCCAACTCATGTTCGGTGAGTAAGCGACGGGAACTCGACTCCATCCTAAAGAAATTAATCTAACAATATACTTTCTTGTACATTCAGGAGGATAATCCAAATAGGATGGATCGAAATATAAGATTTCCAACATGAAGAGAAAATTATCGGTTTAATTTCGATAATCTACGCGTTTATGTGAGAGGATAGTTTACGGCCATCATTTCCTTTCACTTTCTAATCGAGAATACTTCTCAGGATGCCTAAGGGAAGAATTCACATTATGTTCCAAATGGAACCAGAGTATACTTTCTTCATCGTTAAGAACTTAAAACTCCTGATATTCAACTTTCCTGTTTCAAAAACTACTACTCATATTGCCTTATTTTGAATGGTGAAACACTGTTTCTGAATTTAAGTGAACGGTGTAAATGAAATAAAGCAAGGTTTTGCCAATACATTCCAATAAATAGATGCAGTCTTCACAAAACTGGTGCTTAAGGATGGTATCACCACATTAAGTGCTGGATAAACGGTAGGAAATCTGTGCATAAAAAAGTAATATATAATGTCGGAATCAAGCTTTGTAAATCTATGGTGTCATGTAGTTGAAAAAAACGAGTTAAAACCATGCGAATAATTACTCATAGAAAAGCAATTCTCCGGTCACTCACGTAACTACGTTTATCTTAAACATTTTCCTGCATGTCAAATGAACAGCCAATGTGTGAAAGGACTTTTTCCGATGCCACAGACTAATTGAAAATATTTGTGACAGATAATCATCTTGAAAAAGTTTGATGAAGGCATTATCCATATTGAGGCCTTGACTCTTTTAATTCCCGATTTAATGTTGTAGCAGATATAAAAAAGGTGAGTTCGCATTTGAACTTGGCCAAACTGTGGAGGATACTTACTTCATTTATAGTGTTGTATACGCCAAATGTGGCTTTAAATCTAGAATCCATGGGTTTTAATTTAGGAAGTGCGGGCTAACATCAATGCTTAGCTTCTCTCCACCCATCTCTTTCCTTCCGTGCGAGCTTCACCACTATCAATTTTTCAGGTTAACCCCAAAAGTGCAAAGACTTCATTTGTAGATATGTATATTGCTCATACACGTCTGCATATACATTTCAGACATAAGATACAGATTGCTCCACGGAACACAATAATAAATCCTTGTCCAATACTTTAAGAAAGCATACAACGAGCTAGAAGGATTGTATTCGAGCAAATAATAAAGAAGTGATTGAATGTTTATAGGATATTTTACGTACATTCTAGACATTAGATATAGATCGCTCCACGGAACACATGAATACATACTTGCTCAATACTTTAAGAAAGTAGACAACAAACTAAAAGGAGTGAATTCGAACAAATAAAAGCGAAGGGGTTGAATACTAATGGGATCTTATTTCCAAAGCTGAACGTCGCAAACCCTTCCATTCGAAGAACTTCTGAGTACCGTTTAACTGATTAGAGCCATAACATTATCTTTGATCCACAAAGCTCCAAGGCAAAAATAATAAATAAGTCTTGCCGGATATTAGCATGAGTAATTTCGAGTAGATAACGTAGATATGTCTCCGGGCTCATTTATTGTACTGATAGGAAGTTGGAAGCCGAAGGAATTATTGAACAATTCTTTTTGTAAATATCAACTTCGCCGATCTAAGACTGGAATTTTGGTGGGTTTGAGGTTTTTGACGCCTATCTATATCAGATTCAAGGTTATTTCTCGGCAATTCTGTTATGAATTTCAGGAAAGCGTTATTGTTCAGAAGAAATTCACCGAAATCACTTATCTTGCCTTTAAAAAATTAATTCCATGGAAACGGTAGCGGAGAGGTATAAGGATAACTAACATCTGTGCATCTTGATAGCCATTAAACACAGCTAACGATTGAAGCCCTAGCTAGGAGATTAAAATCAATATAAGCATAGCTATCTCTTATCATATGTCGGCCCCGGTGGCGGTGGGGTAAAGTTCTCGCCTGCTAACCCGAGCCCCGCCTGGGTAGAATATTATCTGCCCAGGACACGGGTGTGTATGTGTGTTCGTCTATTGTTAATGTTAAAACAACCGATGTAAAAGGCCTTTGGTGTGCTGTTTTCGGGGTTGTGAGTATAAATAAAAATAAAAAAAATTAAATAATATAGATATCTAACGTTCAAGTGTAATCAAGTAATACATAGTTTACAAATCTATAAGGAATGGAAATTATTCGGAGAAAATGTGAAGCATAATGTACGATGAAACACATCTTAAATTAATGACCAACCAATTTTATAGATAGCTAAGGTCAGATATTGAAAATTAAATTCTTTCCCGTCGGGTCTCCTTCATAAAATGGGATGAATCGGATAATCAGTGTTAATGGCCATTAGTTGAATGATTTCCATGGTATAAAATCCAGTGAAGCAGTAAATGAAATCAGATTTTGGTAACAAGGGAAACAAATTAGACAAGAATACGTAAATGGTAAGGGGTATTCCTCTTTCTGTCAATAAGGCTTACACTGGAAAAGAAGTCCTTCCGTGAATTCTAGGATCTAGTTCATCAACAGGCCCGGAACCATCAGTCAAATCAAAACTGATCAAACTGAAATTACCATATGATTATTTTTATTTATTGATTTAAAATAACAACATCTATTTAAATAACAACATCCACTACTCGGTACTGAAGTAGCCTAACGAATGAGAAGATGGCAGCAAGGAACGTCAAACTGCCAAGTTAGACACGAATCCTCGAGAATTCACTCAGTACGCACTTAGCTCATAAGAGTAGTTACCGAGGTAACTTCCCTTAATAATCAAGATGAACTACAAGCTTATTTATATTTTAATGGGAGAGATAGACAGTCTTTAGACTTAAACAGACGCAAGCACTTTCTTTTTTTCACAGAATTACTGTTACCTCTCTTCATCCAATTAATGAAGCCTATTACCTTCCTTCCCTTTCCCTGCGTCTTAAAGGTCCGCAGCCTATTCTCGTCTCCTTTTCTCAGGCCCAACGTGTCTAAATCATACAACTCTACACCCCGTGTAAAACACTTCGCAAATTCTTTCCATACGTTCTCACTCAAGATCTTCGTCGCCATCCCCCTACCGTTGTTGAAGGTCTATATCGCGACTTAAAAGAAAATACTTCGCATTACATAATTTATTCGTCTCAACGCAGAAGCCTTTTATCCCGCAGCACCCTATGCCACTCGGGTTTATAAACTCTGACACGATTCGGGAGATGAGGGGTGGAACTGCAGTGGCATAAGAGAAGGATGAGAATATTCGCTAACTAAAAATCGCTGAACCTTATTTTGAAACAGCAAAATGAAAACAATTACATACAGATCTACTACGGAAATCACAGAATAGGGAGCATGATAGCAAAAACGTCATTTTTGGGTGATTTATTTCGGTTTATTTCACTTCGGTCTAATGTTAAAATGCCTGGTTAAGCATTTTGGCCTCTTTAATGTCCCCAAAGTTAAAATTTGCCATCGAAAATGATCTCGTCATTTAACCAACCGTCTACTAAGAAGTATTCCAGTTCTCAGTTACTCTCGCATCAAAAATATTACTACCGATCGTTCATTTCTAGGATTGGTTTACTGCAGACATCCATCCTTCCCAATCAAATGCTAGGTCCCTTACTGTCTGATGTAACTTCTTACATACTTTCTTCTCTCCGATTCATGGAGTGCCAAGCTCCACAAGAATGTTTTCACATAGTTTCCTCGATCGTTATCCCATCTTCTTTGAAGACGGTACTTGCATTGTCATCATAATTGTACTCTTATCATGGCTCTTTTGCATGTAATATCCGTTGTGCATCTTCCATCTCACGTTCGTCCGAGGAAGAAGTAAGTATGTGTTTGATCTAATTTCTCTCCTCTTAGCGTTCCCTCTATATTTAGTATCTCTATTTTACGGGATTTAGGTATATTTATCTACGAGTGTAAGATGCGAAGCAGATCATGCTTATTTCTTCCCCGTTAATCATACTTCCATTAAATTCCCATTTGTCGGGCTTCTTTACTTTCCTCCTCCAAGTATATTCGCCCGATTAAAAAAAAACACAAATTAGAGAATTCGTGGTATTATGAAAAAAAGGAGAAAGTATTACGATTTTCGTCACAAAAACACGTAAATTGCACTACGCACACAGGCACCGAAACATTTCGCGAAACGAAACAGCAGCGACCGGAGGAAGGAAGAGGAGAGTAAGGGGACGAGGGAAATTGATTAAGGCCGTCGGCTCGGAAGGGAATGGGTGAAGACGAGGGAGGAAGAGGGTCCCCACCCAGTTTCGCGTCCGAAGGGCGTCCTCCCGTGGCAGAGAGCGCGGCGTACACTGGCGCACACAAGTGCACAAGCGCGGCACACGCGGCACCACACACACAAACACAGCGCCCCATTGTGATTCAGGAGGAAATGAGGATACGATGCGATGATGGCAAGTCTGTGTGTTGGGGGTGGGGTGGATTGGGTGAGGGGGGGCAGAGGTTGTGCGGAGAGCAAGCGATACGCGGCAGAGAGAAGGCCCTCCGCGGCAGAAAGGGCTTTCGGACGGTGCAGAGGGGGTGGTGAAGTAACCAAAAAGGTGAGGACGGGGTGGGGAGGGAGGTTTGCGCTCTTGCATGTGTGTCTGGGGGGGTCCGCCGTACTGACTCTTGCGAGGGGCGGGGTGAGGTGGCAGGGGGAGTCGGCGTACATTGTGGGGGTGTGGGTGACAGCGGGGAGGGGAGGAGTGGGTGGGTGGTTTGCAGGGAGGAGGGAGACGCAGCTAGCGAACAAACCCGGGACCGGAAAGGCGGAGGGAGAGAGTCAGGAAGAAGGCGAGTGAAGGGGGTTGGTTGGTTGGCTCGCTTTGCAATGGGATGAATTATAACGGTCGTATTTCAAACAGGGCGAGAGGGGAAGGACAGGCGGGCGGCGGCTTTGGAGGGAGGGGGGCACGGTGGGTCGGACGTCGGGCGGAGGATGGGGGGGGAGGGGTCCAACTGGGGGGGAGGAAGGCGAAGGCATGCGTGTATAATGGGGAGAGGGGGTGGAGAGAAGTGCAGGGATGAGGGAGTGGGAGGGGGGTTGGTCGGGAGAGACAAAGTTAGCGATGACAGTGGCAGGGGGTGCTGCGTTGGAGGACGGAGGTGCGCTCACGGTCGTGGTGGAAGTGGTTTGGGAATGGAAGTGAACGTATTCTGGGGTGGTGGGGGGCGGCGCTGGGTATAGAGAGCAGTGAGACAGGGAGAGAGGGAGGAGAGATGGTGGAGGAAATTTCTGGGTTTTGAGTGTAGGGGGCTTTGGGTTCGGGCAAAGGGCGAGGGACCTGACTAGAGTGGTGTGGGTGGCAGGGTTTAGGGTGGAGGCGGGGCGGGTTCGGGGGTTGCGGGGTTGGTGGGAAGACCTCACCTCGATGGCGTTTGAATTTCTAAAGCGAAGGAATCCCAGCTCCCCCCTCCCTTCCACTCGCTCCGCAGTCCCCCCATTCCGATCCCCGCGTATCCGCCGTAGCGCCGGACGACGCGCTGAATGCTCGTATCTAGCGTGGATGGTGGTATCTGGCGCCTTTTAGCCCCAAACTCGACGTCCATCCCGCAACTCTGACCTCTTCGCCAAGCCCCGCGTCCGTCCCTCCAGAATTCGCCTATCCGACCTCCGCCCCTCGCACTTCCGCGGTTTCCCTATCACCCTCCCCACTCACTCCACCTCTCCTCGGCCGCCCCGTTGTCTGTATCCCGTCAACTGGTCCCTCATCTCCCCTCCATGCTCATCCTACATTGCCCATTACTCCTCTCTCCCCGTCCTTACTCCAAGGAAAATGCCTTCTGTTATGCAAGATTTTAGTGTCACGTGACGCAGTATTTTCGCTCTATTCATTGTTTTTTTGTTACTCTTAAGGACTTGGAAAAATATAAGTTGAAATAACTAGCGGGCACCACGCCAAAATGCACAATTTTAATTATCACATATTTATGAAAACTATAAGTAGAGGAAAGAATTTACTTCAACACCATATGATTTTGTCGGACCACGGACTTAGAAATTTTAAATACCGAGTAATAATAAGTTTCACATGCCTTATTTAGCTCTTGTCAACGATCAAAGCAGATGTTTGGCCGCTAGATTCCTCAAAGATCACATAATTCTAGCTCTTAAAGCTGCTTGAAGTACAGTTGATGTTACATGTCCCTCAGCCATCTCGCTTACGTTGTATCTCTGCGCAATCATTACAGTTTCGGTCGAATCTAGTTTAGTCTCAGATGTTCTGTACCTGGGTTTGCAGGATAGTTTACTAAATACCTCACCCCAAGCAAAACTGTCCTCGGCTTTGTCCTCAACACCTGCGTCAGCATCACCGAAGTATTGGCCGACATTTGGAAACGACAGAGGTGGAGCATTTAAATCAGCAGACCGGAAAAGGGTCGTAACGTGTACGTTCATTTAAAGTGTAAAATTAAATGTACGTTTAACCCACTGAATCAATAGTTCTGTAGAAGTTAGGTCAACTGATCCGATGCTAGGACTTCTATAATCATGAAAAAGCCGGGGCTAGAGCACAGGAGCCTTTTTGTGCTCGGAAAAAGTATATGACCAAAAGTCAGCTCATTTACAGGATGCGATGTCAAAAAGCTTTGTAGTCTACTCTTTAAATAATACCAAATGATCATAGCTGTCTTTTGAGCAATCGTTATACCGTTTTGCACTTTCTTTATGCCTCTGTATTCAACATGGCAGCGTGAAAATTCTCTGTATTGTGTTCCTGGTAGAATGGATGCTTCACCTAAGATAGCATCTAATGTGATTCCAACTTGCCGGGCTACTAAAGAAAAAATTTACTCCTTATTACTATGGGACACTTAGTAAATTTTCCAACAAACTTCTAGAAAACAGGGGAGAATATCTTTCTTTGTTGGAAGTTTTACTTCATGGAAATCCTTGAGGTTTTTATTAAAAAAATGGATGACGAGGAAAAAAAACAAACGGGGATTTAGACAAATTATATGAAATAAGAGAGCAGTGAACGAGTCAAAGAGAGAGCGCATGAGTAGTGAGAAACCAGAATATCCACTTAGACTGCTGAAAAAAAGAATCAAAATGAGATGTGTGTGATCTGTTATAATGCAAACATGGAAAGCTCAAGCGAAAACGTCAGGCCCAAAGCTTGTTCGTCTCATCTCTGCCTGTCAGACTGAGTGACGCAGAGTGGGGAAGGGGATTCAGTAGTGAGGAGTCGTACGGGTGGAGGGAGGGGGGTTGTAAAACCAAAATACGTGACTTACACTGATACAGCTCACAAAACTAAATAATGGCCTGAGGTACTGCACGGAAGGAAGGAAGGAAGCACGGCATGAATCGCTGGCTAGATCAGCTAGGAGCTGCCCAACCGCTAAATATTTTTCTGAATTTGCCCCCTTTTCCGGCTCCAGAGGAGGCATCCCTACCCGGCATATCTAGGCTTGAATGTCAGTTTTCAATGTCAGTCAAAAGACATCTCCTTACACAAAAATGTTTTCGCTTTAATCGGCCTAAAATTAATGACAAATTTGGTGTTTTCAATCGAAATTTCGAAACTTCGAGGCAAAAACTGTCACAAAATGCCTAATTCAACTCCGCAAATAAACAGCAATTAAAAATCCACTGGGCCACTTTTTCCGGAAATTACAATTTTTTCCGGAAATTGCTCTTTAAAAAATCGGCAAAACGACCCACCCTAACTTTTTAACTCCCATATTTTTTATCCACCAAAAGGAAACTGATAGAATCAATATTTTAGCCTTAAACAAGCAAACGAGCCAAAAAGACTACAAGCTATATTAAAAATTCGTTCAACATATATATTATAATCATCTATTAAGATACATATACAATTTATCACTGTTTTCTCGCATAGTTTGAAATTATTTTCAGGCATAAGTGCCCCATTAGAAAAATCAAAACTGCGAATGAGAGAGGTTGCAATTATCACAACAAAAAATTTCGAATGCTTGCAGTTTGACAACAGATATAGGGATGATTAGCACTTTAGGAAATTATTAATTTAGTGGCAGAACAATGTTGGATTTCAATAATCAAAACAAAGTCATAGTCTTAATTATTAAATTAGGTGGGCCTAGAAAACATTTTTTTGACCTTGGCCAAACCAATTTTATTGCAATGATAGAAATGAAATAATTGAAAAACTTATTTAAGTTTCGGTTTTCACCTTCTTTTTTTATCACTCCATGAAGATATTTATCCCCGATGTCAGAGTACTCCTTCAATGAGTTCCGATAGATCTATGTGCACATGCAGTCAATCCTTTGCACGGTATCCTATGGTCATCTAAATAGAAAGCTGGGAGATTAGAGGACTAAAATGTTAGTGTTGCACAAAATTTCCACTGAAAGAGCAAAAGATGAATTTGCTCTACCCTTGGAAATTTTTTACAATCTTTAGTACTCCATATAAAAGTACGCAAAACATTCTTGGCTAGAGACAGCAATTAAAAATCCTATTAATCTTCAAGGGTAAGTACCGCTGATGTTCGACTTGGACAAAGTACTAACATTATTGCACGATATTGTAACATTCTTAATATTTTGTAATAAGCTCGATGTCTCTTTCATATTTAATTGCGCTAGTCCGCACGTATTATTGTCCACATCTAGCTATTTCCATTATAATTTTGGTGCCTCTGATATTTTCTGAAAAATGCACACATATTCCACCCGACTAACCTTTATTTGGTCTCACGCAGCCAATCCTCTCACTATAATAGGTAGACCAAAAATGATTGTGAGATGCGCAGTTGTCTCCTCGCCCTTCATTCCTGCGGCGATGAAGGCACCCGAAGAAATTCAGGCCAGGCCGCCCATAACTCCTCCATCGATGGACCAAAACCCGCTGAGGGCGATGAAAAAGCAAACGCGCTTGATGACTGAGGCCATCCTTTTAATTTCAACTCCCCATCCCTCATTCTCCTCTCTCCTCCTCCTCCTCCTTCTGCCTCCTCCATCTCTCTCTCTCCCTCCCCATTCCGTCCTTTCGTCCCCTCTTCCATCCACACCACCCTTCTCCCCCTTCCTCCCTTTCTCTTACAATATTTCCCTTCCCACTCCTCCCACGCTTCTTCTCTCCCCCACCTTTCGCATCGCTCCTCCCCAGCCTCCTACGCACTGTTTCCTCCACCCTCCCAACTCTTTCCACCACCCCTTCCCACTCGTGACGTCCGCCCCAGGCTACTCCCCACCCCTCCCCTTCACTCTACCACCCACCAGTCTACTCATCCCTCCCCCCTTCTCTCACAGCCTCTCCTCCCTTCACAATAGCCACTGAACCGAATCCGAGAAAACACAAAACGGGTCATCCAAGCGCTAATTTTATTTTTCAAAATAATTTTTATCATTCCCTTTTTTTCGAGTCCCGTCCCCCTCCAACTTGCCTCGCTGCCCACCGTCCGCAATTCCCCACGCGACTCCCTCTCTCTCTGAAATTTTTTCATCTCGTAGGGATGAATGATGTGCGTCAACCCAAAAGGGGGCTTCAGGGACCTTCCTCCCACCGCCCACCCACCCTGTGGGTTCGGTGTCGTGAGAAGAGAGAGAGATGGGAGATTGAAAGGGTGTGGGTATGTGATGCGGGTGATGTTGGGGGCGGAGCGGGGTTGGACGTCCTCACTCACCATTACCAAGTGAGTTCCCGCCCGCGGGAAAATAATCGAACGGCTGAGAAGAGGAGGAGGAGGAGAAAAAAATGAAATTAAATAACAATAACAATAGGAGGGCCAAGAGGAGCGAGCGAGCGAGCCGTCGTCTCTTCCGCGAAGGAATGTCGCGCAGCACGTAATGACACTTCCGATGCCGATTGATAAAAATGGCCCTTTTTTCTGTGCAGTAGACGGCGCCGCTAATAACGACTAATGGATATTAATTGCGCTCCTGAAGCGAAAAAAAATAAACTTGACGGTCGAATCATAGGCCGTAAATCACCGATGTACGGATGTGCTGAGAGGTCGGATGCGGTAGAGTAACCCCATCGATGGCATCGAGTTTTATTTTTGTTATCATGACTGTCACAAAAAAACGCAAAATTTTGGCGTGGGTATTCTTTTGAAATGTTGAATTCCCATGCGATAGGCTACGGTCCTTCCATTAGATTCATCGGCCAGAGGGCCTCAGATCTGGGCACAGCCGAGACACTACGACAGCAAGAGCCATGCCCGAGTTTGTCCTGCTGCACTATCCCTCGGCCACGAAATGTGTGACTCACAAGGATCCATAAACTTATAGTTGGCAGAACTTCGTTCAGAACACTGCTTTTTATGCATCACGTCAGGATCATGTGATCATCTGTTTTCGCATTTGAGGTCAGGAACGACTATTACCGAATTAATATGAGGTAATTCAAATCACAGCTGCAAACTTATGTCTGCCAAACTATCAAACGGTTCAAACCTTTTGACAGAGAGTAGTAAAGCATACAGAGTAGAGCAAGGCACAAATATTTTAATACATTTTTGGAAGTAATATGTTTCGCTCACATTGTATAACACGATCATTATTAAAAGGCGAATTCTCTGGTGGTAATATGATTTGCTCACATAGTACAGGCATAACACCATCATTGTTAAAAGATGAATTCTCCGGAGAAAAGGGCATTATAAGTATTTTTCCAATCGATGATTGGAAATTATTTAGGGAATGTCTCATCTACGTCCCCCGTTACGCTTCCCCGTGAGATAGACAATTAGATGAACAAATGGGATCGAAGAAGTTTCCCAGAGTAAATACGGGTGTAAGGTGATATAGCGAAGGTACGTAAGGAAACGAGGCTCAACCTAACACATCGCTTACAAGAGCGGACTTGACAAACTAAACGAAAGTAAGAAAAAAAGGGGTGCAGCCCAACTTGGAGGCTTGTATCCTTCATCAATTGATTTTCATTCTTCAACAGCCTACTCAGCGCGCGAGTAACTCGTAAACTCCAAATGATAGCAAACAAAACTTCACGGTCGACCTCTGGGGCATGCTGTTTGCGTGTGCAATCAAATGTTTGACAGCCTTTGTCAGTTCCAAAATAAGAAATAGTCTGGATCGAGGGAGTCTGGGGTGCTGACAGCCACGTGATGAAATCAGCTCCGCGCTGGAAGAAGGGGTGGGGGGAGGAGGGGAGACCTCGAGGAAAGACGCTCCCGGGGAACAACAAACAGCAAGTGGCAACTGATGGGAGCAGCCGCGCAGCCTTGCGCCGAAAAATAAGAGGGAATGAGGAAAAGAAAGAGCGAGCTCTTGGGGCCGGTGGAGCTCGTCCGATGGAGAGATACCCGGGGTTTGGGGGGGTGGCGGCGATTCTTGGTAGCGGGACGAATTTTTAAATAATAAAAGAGAGAAAAAATCCACGCCTAAAATGTAAATACTTGAATACAAACATGACTTATAATTACTATCAGTAATGCTTCACATATCTCGAAGTTTTACTGAATTCACTGAAAAATATTTATCCCCAATTTCCTATGAAAACCTAATACTACAAAATTTACACTCGGAACGTAATGAGAATGCCACGCTAAAGTGATTGATGCGAGGAGCTGGAATGAATTGTAAAAATGCATAGTAAAACTAAGAAAAGATTCAAATCAATTTGAATTTGATATTTTTTTTCATTTCAGGGTTTTGATCAAGTTCAATGGGTAAGTGTGCACTTGTTGTGGATGCCTAAAAGTCTGAAAAGGCGTAAGTAGCCAAAAAATTTTACCAGGCATGTAAATTAGAAAGTAACTGCAAAATATATATTAATTTCTGCTAGGGATATATAAGACTGAAACGATTGATCACTACATACTCAATAGAAAATAACCAAATAAGGTCCGAAATATCGAAAAATTGAGTGAATAAAATGCTGGCAATTTAAAACTGTTGGTCAGCGCAACAAATCCCGGAATTTTTCACGACTAGAGCATCACGGATGTGAATGCCTGTTGGTGCACGCAGGGGATTCATTCGCAGCCACTCCACCTGAGCGATCAGGATCAGAAAGTAGTGTTTCAGTGGAATGACAACATAGTAGTGATCGCGTTCAGAGCTCATAAATTTTATTCTGTCAAGGTCGTTATCAGAGTTCCCTGAGGCATTTTCGAGCGCAGTTAGGAATCCACTCTTCCCATTGAATCGGTACATAATTCATTATAATAGCCACGAGAATAGGCCCGTTTTTGATCAACACTCTCCTAAGTGATTTAGAAACCTTAGAGAGAGAGATATATATATTTTGGAATATATTACTATTTTATTAGGCACCCCACACGGTGGATCGGAATGGCTCGGGATCGTGAAACACAACACGAGGAGGCGGAGAAGGGAGGGAGGGAGGAGTAGGAAGAGAGAGAGGGGGGGAGAGCAATGAGGGTGGGGAAGGAAATCTAGATGGAGTGAAAGGAAGGAGATGAAGGCTTCAGAGGAGTCGATGTAACCATGTCGCCCATAAATCACTCCCATTTCTTCCGAGGTGACAGGTAGCGGGAATCGGGTCGCGATGGTTGATGCCGCCACTGGCGCCACCTAGAGTGGTCAGGAGGAGGAGTGGGAGGAGGGCACGGGGGAGGGGGATGGTGGGGTTGGACGAGGCACGAGAGAGTCGTGGGGGGGAGGGGGAGGAGAGGTGGTCGCCGGGTAGTTGGATGGTGGCATGCGGAGAAAGGAAATCCTGAGAGGAAGGTGGGCCCTATGCGAGAGGAGAGAGAGAGAGAGAGAGAGAGAGAGAGAGAGAGAGAGAGAGAGAGAGAGGGAGAGTGTTGCAATACGGAGAGGAGAAAGAGGCCGGAGGGTGGGGAGGGGGAGATAGGACGGGTTGAAATTGAGGAAGGATGGACTGGGTGGTGTGGAGGAAATGAGAGAGGATCCGTCTCGCTTTATCGATGTCCTGCAAAGTGGTGCACGTTTAGAGGAGGGGAACCCGGAGCTGATGGACCGTGTCTCTACGAGAGGTGAAAATGCTTACGTTTAAGTCAAAACTTAGGTTCCGTTTACGGCGGTAGGAGCGATTTTACGTACAGCTTATAGCTTATTTCAAGCATGTATGCCATGGAACTTTTCATACGTGCTCTCACAATTGATATCTATGCATAAATGTAGCATTATAACAATTTAATTTTTTTTGGCAATTTTTTTGGCAATTTATCATAATTTTAAGACGTAGTCTTGTGGAACATGGCGTATACCGAGTAAAAATTTTATTGAATAAGAACAGATTTAATTCAAAACGCGAGACAATACATTTTAAAATATTAAAATTGGTTCTTAGAAACAGTAAGGAGTCACCCTGTGTCAAATGTTCGTAAAAAATATCTCAAAGTAATTTCACCTAAATTTTTTATATCATGCCATACCATGATTTAGTCAAGGCAGAAAGTTTAAATATAATTATTGAACCATCTTCGTAACTGTCACTATGATGAGTGTCATTTCATAAACAGATGCACTTAAGTGAAATGTGGGCGAATGCTTTGATTTGGCTTACTTTAAACGTTATTAAAATGTGCCATCGATCATGATCCTCGATTACGCTCCAGCATTAGTTGAGCCTGTGTATTGTTAAGGAAAAACTATAATGGCTCCATTATTAGTGTTTAAAATAATTCAATTGTAAAAAAGTTACGACACCAGCGCGCCCGATTATTTCTACACTCCTTCGCCTGCTTCGTCAGATAACGGACGTCCACTCACTCCCGTTTTCCTCTGCCCCCCTATACGCAGAGGCAGTGCCTTCCATTTACCAGTAATCTAACCAAGACCGCCACTCAACAATGTGATTCAGATGTGCGCGAGGGAGACGGGAAGCGGGTTCGTCGGGGCTGTGAGGTGCGGGGACGAGGGCAAGATGGTGGGCGTGTCCACGTTCGGCCTGTGCTAGTATTTTACTCAGAGAAAAAATCAAAAATATCAGCGAGCATGGTATTGTTTTCAGTGAGGAATTACGTATTCAAGTCACGACGGTGTCAGAGTGAATTCCAAATGGAAAACTATCGAGAAAAAGATTTCAGATTTCCCTTGGTCATGATTTTCCCTCAAGCGCTTGGAGGCTTACCTATACTACCATTTTCTTCACCTTAACAGATGATAACTGGTAGAAGCTTGACATGCTTGAAAAGATCTGTTATCTAACGACAATTGAGAAAATAACTTTGCAGTTATTTTCAAAAAATCAGATGATTTTCAAGTTGAAAAAGCGGAGTGCTAGGGTAATAGATCCAACATGCAAATTAACAACTAATCAAACCAGAACTATTTATTATTATAGATACTAATTATCCCTGGATAACTACTTTTTTGTTTATTGTACCTTTGAAACCAATGTCATCTTTGAGAGTGGAAATGTTTTTTCCCATCTTTGAGGAAGCTCTAAACACAACGTTTTGCCAAAATAGCAACAAAGGGGAAACGGACATATTATCAAAACCCAAAGAAACAATCATGGCAAGCATTAAAAGCCAAATAAAGTGCTTAAAAATTCTTACTTATCGTCATTAATATCACAAAAACGCAAAAATAAATAAAATTAATGGTATTCATCAATCTCAACAGTCTAATATTTTGAAATTTGTTAAATAGACATTATGTGACATGTACTCTGTCAAAATGTGTGACTACTCTAAATTACAAAATGATGCTATATAAGTGTTATATAAGTATTTTTATCACTATGAAAGAATAACTTTATTAATATTTCTTCATGGCCAATGCAATATCCTCCAAAAGTTTCTTCCGGTCATAATTACTTGTGAAAAACAAAAGTACTTGTGCTTACAAGTTCTCTTGCAGAGATTATTTCTCTTCGCAACCAGCCATGAAGTGTTTAATTTTGTTTGATAGTTATATTTTCCGCACCAATATTTGGGTAAATATCTAGAATAGAGAAAGTAATAGGTACGTGTAGGATAGAGAGGAAATTGCATACACTTTTCAGGGCGAAGAAAATCTATAAAGAACTTTGGAGATAGAAATGCTTTTTTTCACTCTTTGTATGTTGGTATGATTTACATCCCCGAGTCACTGCTCTCATTTTCGATATCCCAGCTAACTCGTATAAACGAAGCCATTACTTCCAGCCTTAGAACAACAGATCCAACTGTAATTTAATGTTTTTTGTGGCAGTTCTTTTGAAATATGGTCTGCTCTGATAATTTTTCGAATACTATCACTTCGGTCGTCAGTTTAATCACCCTCGTTATACCCTTGGAAAAATGTCAAGAAATACCAACAATAATACTTAGACGTATTTTCCCAGAAATATGTAGTGACTCCTTTATAATATCATAACTTTGGAGGAAAAATACGAAAACGCTTAGGCTGAAAATCAAATCAACTTATCCACGGCGTTTTGAATGCAGGTGTGTCTGATGTCTCTTGGGCGTTGGTTGAGAGAACCTTCTTTGCCAAAATAATGAGAGGTATAAAAATTTAAGTACTTTCTAAGTATACTTTCAATGAATAGGCAATTTCCTATAATCTTTCCATTTTAATTCATTGCACCTGACTATATGCAAAAAAATTTATACATGTCATACTAATGGAATGACGGACTAATCACCATCCTAGGTATTAGGAATTCCTAACGTTGATAGAAAAATCCCCAGGTTCGTGCAATGGGCACTTAATCAAACCACGGTATGAATTGCGTAAGGAAGAGGGCATATAGAATACACACACAACTCATTGGTGGATATGAATGGAAGAGAAACCTAGGAAAAAATTAGCCTGCACTAGAGTTGTTTTAAGTTCATCAGTGCTCCGGTATTTACTTCAGCCGAGTCTCAGTGCATTCCTGTCGCCAAAAATTTCCCACCCACATTGCTCTAAAAATGTGGAATATTCCAACGCGGCCGAAAAATTCCCGAACCTCTGAGTGGGCGAGAATGGGAAATGGAGGTCGACTGGACGCGTGTAAGAGAGCGCGGGGAATACGGAGTGAGAGAAGGTAAAGGCGGAAGAGGGAATGCTCCTCCGGAATGAATTACGAGCTCTGCATGGAAACACGAAACGTTCTCTCGCATTAATCCCTGCTCTCTGTCCGTCTCCTTCTTCCACATCCCTCTGTCTCTCTCTCTCCCTCTCTTTTTCCCACGACACTCGTACGTTTGTCCTCCCTATACTATGCCAAACATCACCTAACACCAGTCATCCTCTAAAAATCCCCACATGTAATATAACTCTGCGTCATAATTACTGGCCAACAAATCTTTTCTCGCCTCTCAAAGTAAAGAAGAAACTAAGATGAGATTTCAGAGTTTACTCCATGCCTACTACACTTCATTTCCCTTGAATCACATAAGTAAGAAGGTTATTACTATTGGCTTAAGATCATTCAGTTGTAGAAAACGGAAAGTTTAGTTTATTTAGAACTCGATCAAATCCCACCACCAGATTATTTTGAATTACAAGTTTTTTACCGATTGATGCCATGAATTTTTATTTATTTTACAGGCTATTATTTTAACTTTTCCAATTGAAATAGCAGGTCATTACAATTATGCCCTCCTCTCCGCTGAGAGCTTGAGAATCCCTTCATAAATAACAATTGACGTGGCTACAAAGAAAAATTCTCGGTCCGATTCAAACAAATAGGAAATAATACTCGCCAAGATTGAAAACATTCTTTTATTCATTGCTAAGTTATTCTCAATCAGATTTGGAAGTCAATTTCCTTAAATCGCCAGAAAGATCTTTCACAAATGGTTAAATTCAGTTCATCACATCACTTCCGGAAAGTGAAATGTTCTCAGGTTCACATTAGTTTGCGCTCCTGTGAGCTGTTAATGGTGTGCATTCTAAAGGCTAGAGGGTCAGATCAAATCACAGATTGATTGGAATGTACCTCTCCACTCACATTGGGCACAGATGCTCAGATGGCATCGACGCATTCATCAATCACTCTTTATCATGCTCATGGCCGTACGGGAATAGAATTGCAGCCACGGTGAGTCCACGACACAAACTCAGCACTATTTCCTAAATGAATTTCGGCGAAACCTAACCAGATGTTCGACGGTGAGATTAACGGAATGCCATAAATTTGAATTATTATGGTCCATCAGTCTGTACACCTCTACCACGTACCAATGAAAATGGGTATTCGTATCACTTGTTAAATCTTAACCGTTTTTCAATATTTTTCTAAAATACCGTTACATCAGAAGCCACCTAAACAGAAGTCTTCAAAACGAATTCGAGAGAACAATAATATTCAGTACTTCTTAAAAATTGAAAAGAAGGAAGCACCTCGTTCCTTGAGGATGATACATCAGTCAAAATTTCAAATCATTGCATTTTGAGATACAAAAACATAAAGAAAAATATCCCTGAGCCCTCTGCAGGACCATGCGTCTCCTCCACAGTTAGCAATGGATATATACAGTAAATAAGCACAGAATTTGCAAAATCCAAGGTGAATATCTAAGAGGAGAACTGAGTATAAAATACTTAAAGACTCTTTAAGCACGAAGTGATAAGTAAATTAAATAAAGTACCCTAAGTTATGAGGATAGTTTAGTAATACCAGAATGTTTGACTGTAGAATTCGACAATGATAAATAGCTTTTTTTTCAGAAATAAATATTTTTCAATGATAATTGCAAAACTATTCTTCTAGAACTATGAAAATTAATTCTTCTTAATGGATTAGGACATAATTTCATTCCTTAAATTATGTCATTCTCACAAATAAATAAGGTAAACTGAATTACGCCAACTTTATTCTGTAATCATCACAGCAACCAAGTTACTTTAGGCAGTAAACTTAAGGACTTAAAATGTAAATGTATACTTATTTGAGAGTAAATATATGAGTCAGGTTATTACGTATATTTATATATAATAAAGGCTCACTCCCTTAGGCAGAATATCTATTTCGCCATTCTAAAATATAAGTAGAGTTAGAAGAAAGTTGAAAGCCCAGGGGAAAAACGTAAAATTGAAGTATACTTTCTTGATTTTATAGAGTACATTCCAACCTATGCTCAGCCGAAACACCTGTTGCACAGGAGCTTATTCATGGCACTCATTTCCCTACGTGATTTATTTCTATCTCCTCCGGAGAAATTTTGCAAAGGAATGCATGTATTTCAATGTTTTTATTTTTTGTAGATAAAAATAACATGGGAGCTTGGAATTTAAGCAAAAATTCACATAAAGCATATATTGTGAAATTGAATAATCCGTTGCATTTCCTTAAACTTAAGTTTGCCCACAGAGAAATAATTTCAAGAAAGTATTTCAAGAATTCGAAAGGGATTAATACTTCTACTAGTAGAGACGCCGACCGTCCCGACGAAGGGCCCTATTGCCCTGCCACATTACATTCACCTTAAGGATAACAGGCTTTTTAACATTCCTCCAGCTAAACAGGAAAAAATCATGTCAAGTGTCTGCAAAATTCTAAGGAAACGAGTCCCCGCCGTGTAGTCCGGATGAGTGTTTATGTGATTCCCCAGTCAGCCGCCAGGAAAGGGAGCTCGTAATTCAGGGATGAGTTCACCCTCGGCGCTGCAGTCGCCTTCCTTTTCCCCCCTCCGTCCTGGCCGCACTTGGTAGTGAGAACCCCCCCCCCCGCCCCCCTCACTCAGGGCTACCCTCTCCTTCCCCTACGCACACCCTGGACTCCTCCTCGTTCCACTGCGCCATTACCTTGGCCCTTGCACCCCACACCCTAGCCCCAATGGAGCAGATAAAAAAGGAAGTGGGGAACGAGGCACCGAAAATTCCTGGCCGGCGTGTGGCCCGACCCCACCACGTCCCAAACGCCAATGAAGAGGCTACTTGAGTCTAACGCCATCTGTGCGGGAAAAGGGTGAGTTATAGTGGCGGCCATTACAATAAATTTTGTAAACAAACATGGCAGCCACCATTGAAGAGACATATCGACCATTCTAGGGGACGAGTTCTCGGGTAAGGAAGTGCATAGTGCGGAGATTGGCTTGCATGTCCAATTGATCCCTGGGGAATGCGGATTAGGGCTTGAAGTGAACTTCTCTATTGGGAGGTTTACTGGATCGTCTCTCCAACGATGAAGTCAGATTAAGGCTGACGACTAAGATAATTTAATTTACAGAGATGAAATGAATCGTAAGCCCTATCATTCAATATTAGGAGACAATAGCTATCCGCAACAATTTATTTCATCTGCTTCAGGGCCGAATCCAAGCCCCAAATTTGGCACTAGGTTACGAAACTGATTCACTTTAGGTAATATGATTTATTCTGGATAGCTGTTGCAATAACCTGACTCATATATTTGAAGAGAGTCAGCTACAAATGCAATTTCGTTAAATGACTTCTAAAATGCTTAAGTCTGATATCAATCACAACCAAATAACTTTCTCGTTCGGAACTACCGAATTAAAATAATTTATGGCAGAGTAAGAGCCTTCACCTTGCGAGGTGAAAGAAAATACCACGGAGATCGGATTTAAAATTACGTCATCCAGCGTGACCGAGGATACCGGAGAGGGAAAACCGGTCACACGAAATACACGCCTAGCTCCATTTATGCTGCGAGATCTTTAAAAAGTGCGGGAGAAAAGGGAGGGTCGAAAATGATAAAAACCGGATAAATGCATATAAAAGGTATTTTCACAAAGGAGCATAACTGGAAGTGATCCAGAACAATTTGTTTCCGGGGGAGTAGGCATTTGGTACACTTAGCCGTGGCTAATACTCATACTTCAAACCAATCGATTATCACACGTAGAGACACGAAGTTATTGGTCACTCTTAAGCTCCAATCAGTTCGCTTAGCCGCTATGTCATTTTTCCTCGTAAGTATTCCGTAATAATACGTGACGTTAATCACGACGTAAAATCTACGATGTGCCAACGAGCTAAGCCTTGACCAAGAATATGGCCATTCAAATGGATATTTAAAAGTTATGAGCAGTTCGAAATAAGAAAAATTATCTTCTTACCGAGGCACCGTATCCTTGATGATAATCAAGCAAAAAGCAAGAACCATACCGCAAGTCTATTACACATAAATTTTCCATTATTTATTGAACAAACTCAACGCTAAGAATTGCTACATCAAGGTGAAGTCGTGGAGCCTGAATTTGCAGCAGTATAACCCGTAATATTTTCTATTTTGAGGTTTGACTCCAAAAGTCGTGGATATTACTTGCATTAGGCTCAGACATAAGTGATATAGTATTGAAAAACATACGACAGAAAATTTACAATAAGTATTTTACTACTTATTTTACATTGCTGATAAGCGTACAATTATTGTCTAAGGTAAATGCTGAAGAGCGAAAATCGTCTTTCATTAGCATTTTAAAGCGTAGCCTCAAATATTTCTTCTCCGAGCACCGTTCCCCTTCATGAGGCGCTGCCCTGCATCTGCTAATAACGCCACTTTAAATATTCATTAAAAAAGTTAATGGAGTGTTTCCGCGCAGGTTTATTGTTGAAATTATCGCGGTGTTCATAAATGGTCACGTAGGGCAATTTGTTCAGGGATATTTATGCACTCAGAGAAGCACACTTTAGAAATCAGAAGCAATTCCACATTTTCACTACACATTTCATTTCCCCTTAATTACATAGGACAGTATTCACTTTAAAGTGAACCTCAAACATTCTATTCTAAAAAATAGTTTGCTTGAGAAAATTTGTCGTGGAAAAGAACATAAGAATATGCACTCACTAGAAACTTTAAGATATACCATAAGAGAATAGGCACATTTATGATTAGAACCGCGGAATTATTTGTCTTTCTCTAATCTGTCCATAACCAGGGGAAACCGGACAAAGCTGTTTTACTAAAGAAAAAATAAAATTTTCCAATGTCTTTTTCCAGAACGTAATATGTTCACTTTATAACATTACATATTTGGGTTCTTTATTCAACAGTTTATGTTGCTTTCAGAGCCGTCAGATAGAATTGACCGATACTTCTTTTAACTAGCAACTACAAGGGCTACAATACTTAAATGACACAGCAAAGAAAAATGAATCAACCGCTTATTTATTTAATAGGTGATGAAATAAGTCACCTAGAATCACACTATCACTTCAACTAAATCTTGACTAGTTGTGACGTACAATTTTCATATTTAGGAGTAACTTCTCTAATAGAAAAATCACAATAGTAGATATAGACAGATGAATTTCCTCAACGACGTGAGTAGAGACAGGTTTTTTAACTACATGATGGAAATTGTATTTCAACTATGTCAATTATAACAACTATGTCAATTAGTCACTGCTCCAACTAGAGGGAAAAATACACTTGATCTTTTAGCGACAAATATTCCACACATGGTTCTAAACATAGGTACGGATAAGGGAATAAGCGACCACAATATAGTTAAAGCTAATTTTTTCCGTGAGCATGATCAAGAAACATAATCCACAAAGAAAAATCTACTTGTTTAATAAGGCTGATTATGAAGGTATGAAACGAGAGTTGCAAAAGTCATTTACTAACTTAAAAAAAATAAGTATCAACAGTAATACTGAGGTTTTGTGGAATACTTTCCTCGACGTTACACGATCAGTAGTTAGCAAATACATACCAAGTAAATGGAAAAGAGCCAATGCAGAGCCTAGGTGGTATAACACGGAGGTTAGAAAAACATTAAAGCACCAGAGAACATGTCATGCTAGGTTAAAAAGGGCAAAAATAAACAAATCCTCCGAAGATCTATACACAGTCACCGAAAATTACAAAATATCTAAACTCTTAGCAAAAAAAGCGTGCCGAAGGGCGTTAGCTGATTTCAAAAGTAAATTACTTGGAGAACAATTGAACGATAATCCCAAGGCATTTTGGTCGTATGTTAGGGACACTCAAGGAAATAAATCAACAGTATACACGCTTAAGAATATCAAAGGGGAAAAGCTAACCATCAGTCTACAGGAAGCCAATTCGTTAAACTCATTCTTCAAAAGCATTTTCAATACTTATACACCACATCTTTTCGACCCGCAGCCGGTTCGTTCCCAAACATGCATGCCTGAAATTATTATAAATTGTCGTGGCATAGAACATCAGCTAAAAAATATCAACCCCAACAAATCCCCCGGTCCAGATCAAATACCTGCTCGCATATATAAAACATTGGCATCAGACATAGCGCCTTACTTAGAATTAATATTTACCAAATCTTTAGTAGATCACGTAGTGCCTAAGGACTGGAGAGTAGCAAATGTCACACCTATATTCAAAAGCGGCGACAGGGGAGACCCTAGTAAATATAGGCCTATTTCTCTCGCATTCATTTCCTGTAAGGTATTTGAACACATAATCGTAAGCTCCATTATGAGTCATTTAGATAGGGAGGAATTATTAATAAATAACCAACACGGATTTCGAAAGGGTAGATCTTGCGAAACACAATTGGCCCTCTTCGTTCATGACATCTTGATCTCGGGTGAAAATAATGTTCAAGTTGACGCGATATTCCTCGACTTTAAGAAAGCTTTCGATAAGGTACCTCACGTTAAGTTACTCTCAAAACTAGAAGCGTTTGGAATAGATAAAAACATAATTAGTTGGATTAATCAACTGTTACATGGGCGGGAACAAAGGGTTGTCATAGACGGTATCATGTCAAACACAGCGTTACATCGGGTGTTCCTCAGGGAAGTGCCATTGGTCCACTTTTATTTCTCTTGTACATAAATGATATTAGCAACGTCGTTAAAAGTAAGCTTAGACTCTTTGCAGACGACGCGGTTGTGTATAGGGATATTACCAATTCCGAAGATAGCGACTCGTTAACAATCGACCTACTTGCTATTCATGCTTGGTGCGAAAAGTGGCAGATGGAACTAAACATAAAAAAGTGCGTAGCAGTCAGCTTTTGGAAAAAGAAAAATAGGCCAGTTAGGGCTTACAGAATTAATAATACGGAAATTATTCACGCCGAGTCTGTTAAGTACTTAGGGGTCACAATTACTCACGACATATCTTGGGGAAAACATATTCGGGAAATATGCGGTCAAGCATACAGGAAGCTAGGCTTAATCAAGAGAGTACTCGGAAAATGTGATGAGAAAGTGAAAGAACGTTGTTATTTTTCAATCGTTAGGCCTCATCTGGAATATGCAGTTAGTTTATGGGATCCATACGAAACGGGGTTGATATCAGAGTTAGATCGCGTACAGCGAAGAGGAGCTAGGTTTGTGAAACGATGCCACGATAAGTTGGCTAGTGTGTCTGGACTGTTAGAAGAATTAGGATGGGAATCGCTATCACAGCGTAGATTAAATTATAGGCTTAACCTCCTAAATAAATTTCAGGAAAATCATTTCACTGACTACGTAAAAAACATACTATTAACCCCCTCGTACTACGGCAGATTAGATCGCGCCAATAAAATTAGAGAGCTAGATTGTAGAACCGATAGGTATAAAATGCCATTTTTTCCGCGTACCATTCGGGACCATAACAGCTGTGATCGTCGTCATGAATAGTTCGAATTGTGACAATAGGCAGACAGTAGATCTTTCTCTTTATATTCTTCTCTTTCTTATTTATGCATGACGTAAATGTTGATGTTATTATTTATGCATGATATTTAGAAACTGTAGCAGTACTCTTTGTATCCCTTGCATGTTGGAACGATTGACGATAGAATGTTTCTTAGGTATTAGATTTGTAATCGGCGCTTCGCATGTGTGGTACGCGGGTTTCAATGTAATTTCGGTGTTCTACCGTATCATTCATGCATGCCTGGTGTATAAGCACCCCCTGCCACACACCCTTTGGGTGGCTTGCCGGGTATGACGTAGATGTAGATGTAGATGAATAATAAGGAGCAGAAAATCTAAATCTTGACCGTATAGATATAAACATATGGTTTCTCAATAATATATTGTCATCTTCTTATTCTTATTGCAAGATCTTCGGCATTAACTATTATAACTTACTGCCTTATTATACCTTACTACCTTATACCTGATTTTTCGACCTCGTACGATAACGCCCTTGTGATCTTCTGCTTCTCACGCTGTATTTCCCAATTAGTTTTTGTTTTATCCATTCATCCAATCTTTCTAAATATTCCCTCCGCCAATTTCTGTCGTATCGTATCGTTTTGTTGAAACTTTTCACGACGAGTTAGTATCTTCCATCCTAATTTAGTTTCCAATATGTTCATGTATAGCCAACATCTCCTCTTAAGAATTTCATGTAAGAAATCAAATATAAAGAAAATAACAGTCACAAATATTCTGACCTACCTATCTAAATTTCACCGGGTGGACAATAGCTTTTTCGATATGTAGAAGAAATTGCTGTTACATCTCGAATTCGTTGTGAGAAACTGAAGACCTCTCCCAAGCGACTTGCGGCGGGAAACAGCCACGTGGTTTGAGCAACTTGTCCGCGGGAACAAGAGGAAGAGAATCGCACGCTTGGGTGCCCTCATCCTCCTCCTTTTCCTTCTCCTCAGCCCTCTGACACACTCGAAACCTCTTTCCGCGGGTCTCCACCGCCATACTTTTTGTCGGAGCGACTCCACGCCGAACGCAACCTCTCCCCTCCATCTTCCTCAAAGGGCGCCTCACCCCTTCCACTCTCTCCAGCCTACCTCCCCCCACCCTCCTCCTTCCAGCCTCCGAACAACACACAAAACTCCCATGGCACCCACCTTCCTTCCCACACCCACCCGCCCCACACCTTGCCCCCCTCCGCCCCAACCATCGCGCCCATCTCAGGGCCCGGGGCTGGCCATATATCATGCCGAACCATGTTATTAAGGCCCGTGGCAGGGCAATTTGCCCCGTTTCTCTATTAATTCCCAATGCAAGGGGGGCCTTTGGCTGCCCCCTAACCTGCCCCCCCCCCCCAATCCACCTTTCCTTCGGCTCGCCGTGTCTCACTTCCTCAATATCGGCCGCTGCCTAGAAAGTCATGCGGTCACCCTCTAGTTATCTCCGAAGACTGTGTGAGAGAGTGGAGGGAGAGTAAAGGAGATGGAGTGAGAAAGCTTCCTTTACAAAATAAGGGCCCCTAGAGGGCATGAGGCCAAAATGCTTTTTTTTTGGTCACACCAACGCCTGAAGCCGTGGAGACGCATGGTCTATTTCCTGAACTATTCAGCGCACTGACTTGTGGTCTACGATTGCGAAATCTCTGATTTGGTGATACAACTAACTTACTGATCTCAGAGTGACTAGCTAAGCATTAACTATGAGCAGACAAAGCAAAATTCAAGGAATGGCTCAGAGTTTTGAAGTATTTTAATGGTACTTACCGCTTAATCCATTGTCCACGCTAACATAAATCGTCAAAAAATTAAATTATCTGTAATTTGTTTTTTGTCACAATTCAGTTTGTTATTCCATCGTGAGTTTCCGCGGCGTTCGGATGAATGATTCTCAATTTCTCGGGTTTCCACTACGTAGGTCGTTTTTGAGGCAACAGTTTCGCTCGTGTCCAACGAGCGTCTTCTGGTCGAAGTGCCGAGGTATCATTTTGGCGAAACTGTTGTATAAAAAACAACCTACTCTGTAGTGACCTGAGAAATGGTGAATCATTCAGTTTGTTATTCGTCCTCTTTATAAATGTATGATAAGATCATAATTTAAATAGTTTTGTAGATCAAAACACATAGTACAAACCTAAAAATAAATTCTAAGTGACCATTGGGCAAAGAGGCATTGAAGTCAAAATGAGCATTAGAAACTGGGTGAGCACTTTCTTATGCTTGTAATGTCAAATCAAAAATCGAAAATTGACTAAACATAATGGAAAAAAGACCAGAAAGCGTAGCTTATGTGTATGGGATCCAACATTTTTCAAATTTAGAGGCCGGGTGGTTAATTATGATCGACACTCATAGTATTCAAAATAAAATTTCAAATCATCGATAGTTTTGAATGAGACTTTGATTGAATGAAAATGTAATACATTTGTCGCCATCTTTTCATTAACTACGATCACTTAAATTTTATTTTTCGGTTTTTAGAACGAATTTGTAAGGTGAACAAATACATTGATGTTAGGCAATAAAAGTAAATTTAGTGATTTGAATTTATAAGTTATATAATAAAAACGCGAGGGGGTAGTCTTTTCTCCAAAGATACGTATTGATAAAACATTTCATTATTTGTAAAAATTTGAAGAGTCACAGCCTCTATGGAATTGAGCACGATGAGTCGTTTTTCACGAGTTTCTTAAGTTTTTTTGGTGCATTTGAAGACGTGAATAAATTTTATTTTATAGATACGCTTAAGTACTTACAATTCAAGTTCTAAAACGGTCATTTCGATTCCAACATGATCCCAAAACTAGTTCTCTAAGCGGAGACTCACACTGCAAAGTGTATATCAATGAGAAAGATACCACTACATTTCCCTCTGGGCTAAGAATCCATAAGAGGCATACACGTACCTGGAAGAGTAAAAACTCGCTGCGGTGAATTGAGACCATCTGTTCGAATCCCGTTGTCACACCGGGTGAAGTCTTGTTACCATAAGTTTGTGCCTTTTGCAGTTGGTGCGTGCAATAACATCAAGTAGGGAGTTCAGCCAAATGCATGCCTATATGCGTTGTTTGCACTTAATAACAAGGTTCCCCACTGTAAGTTACTCGCGAAGTTAGCATCATACGGGATAGACAGTAATGTAGTAGGCTGGATAGGAGACTTCTTACATAAACGCGTTCAAAGGGTGGTATTAGATGATATCAGCTCAGGCGAAGTAAAAGTTACATCGGGTGTTCCCCAGGGAAGCGTGATAGGCCCAATTTTATTTCTTCTCTACGTAAATGACTTGAATGTAGTAGTAAAAAATAGCAAGCTCCGTCTTTTTGCCGATGATGCAGTCGTGTATAAGGAAATTAGAAATGAAGAGGACAGTCAGTCTTCAGCTAAGGATTTTGATGCAATTGATGATTGGTGTGATAGTTGGCAGCTTGAATTAAATTTGAAGAAATGCGCAATAATGAACTTTTGGAAAAAGAATGGCTTACCCCGGAAAAGTTATTGCATCAAAGAAAAGAAAATATGTAACGTAGAATCTATTAAATACTTAGGCGTCACCATCACTGAAGACATGTCATGGGGGAAACACATCAGGGAAATAACTAGTGTAGCAAACCGTAGAATAGGATTCGTAAAAAGGGTTCTAGGCAAATGTGATGAGAGAGTACGAGAAAGAAGCTATTTTACACTTGTCAGGCCTCATTTAGAATATGCCGCTAGTATATGGGATCCGTACGAGGAAGGTGTGATAAAAGAATTAGAGCGTGTGCAAAGGAGACCCGCTAGGTATGTTAAAGGCCGTTATGATAATTGTATAAGTGTTACGAGTTTAATAGAAGAACTAGAATGGGAATTACTATCAGAACGCAGGTTAAAATTTAGGTTAAACCTTTTAAGTAAATTCGAAACCGATTTGTTCACAGATGACGTTAGATATATATTGAGAACCGCTGCGTATTATGCTAGGTTTGATCATATTAACAAGATTAGAGAGATAGATTGTTGTACCGATAGATTTAAAATGTCATTTTTCCCGCGTACCATAAGAGAGAACAATAGTCAGCGTAGCAAAGGGATAGGTAGGTGAAATATAGTTAGAGTAGTCTGTAGTGCATGATTCATGTAATAACAACCAATAATCCCTTTCTTATTATGTAGATACTAACCACCTAGCTGCATGTGATCCTGTTCTCTAGTATACCTCCCTTAAATATCCTACTTGCATGGCAATAGTGCATGTTTGGTGATCTTCACCCCCTGCCACACACCCTCGTGGTGGCTCGCAGGGTATTACCTATAGTTACCTATAAATACCTTTTCCTTTCCGTCTATGTTCAATCAAATGAACTAATATTAACTCTAAATCAAGGGATTTCATCATTTATTAATGCCTTCTGTGCTTATCATTTGACACTTTCGTCAATTGTCACACTTTATTTGGCATACATTAATTGCAGAATGCTCTACGTCCGCGGAAAATATCAAACTCTTTGAATTCAAACTTCTTGGACTAAATTTACCATAGAAAATGTCGGTGAATATCTTCCTCTAAAAATGTCCACTCATTCTTTCCTCTTCCTCTCTCTGAAAATGTTCGATCCGGCGGCTAGACTACTTTTTCGTCCATGAAAATTCGTCTTTTTCGTCTAATTCACAATAAAAAATTCTTTGCATTAGCTTTACCCACTCACTGCACACTTTTCTCATTCTAACGTTCCCATTAATACTGCAAAAACTTCGCTGCTTTCACTAATCAACCTCATTTAACCGGGCGAACATTAATATTTTTTTATACATATATATTTTGTATTGATCTCTTCTTATTTGTTTTTACAAGATATGTTTTTTGCCACGTGTCATATTCAATAATGCATATTTATAATTTAAAAAAAAGTTAAATTTTTGTGTAACTAGTCTCGCACTAAATTTAAGGATGGTAGCTTCCACACTGGTTTTTTAACCATTGAAGCTACCTAAAGCTCCTTTCATTGTTTCGTGACAAAATTTGTACATTGAAGTATTTGGAGTAATAAATTCATTCATTCATTCATATTGGTAGGTAATCTCATTTCTCTTTCATTTCAATGATATGGGCACGAGTTACCAGTTTCTGGGCACAGGAATATTCCGCCATTTCTGCTTTCCCCACCTCTCCCAAGATGAACATTAGCTCACTGATTTTCTCGATGACAACCATGGTCCGCATGGAAAACGATTTTTCATATCGGGACAGTTTGAAAGCTACGAAAAACGAACACTGAAGTCATTAAGAATCTTGAGAAGTCTCCTGCGAAACCGCAAAAGCTAATGTAATGGTTGTCGCAAAACATGACCTCGGGAATTTTAAAAAGAAATAGAAAAAAACAAGGCTAACAAAAGAGTACAATGGGGCGGATGAGCGAGAGGGGATGGGACCCACTCCCAAAGAGCCGCGTGGGAAGGGAATGAGGCACTCTTGCCCTCCGTGAGATAGCAAAGAGGTGAAGCAAATGAGGAAGGGTCGTGAGGACGTGAGTTTTGAGGTTTTGGGAGGTTGGCCACAAGCGGAGAGTGGGACTGAGAGGAGCTGGGGGGGGGGGAAGGGTGGGGGGAGGGGAGATGTGGTTGATTAGCCCGAGGCACGCAGTCGGGGTGGGCGTGCCATCCCGAGACCTCAGCTGTCATGTCACCTGCCCTTCCCCACGGCCCCCCCCCCGTAAACTCACCACTTTTACCTTCGTACCCCCCTCTCCTCCGATGGGAGGGAGGGGGGATGGGCTACATACCTCACCACTCTCCCGACCCCCCTCATGGGTCCGCCGCTCTGACCACACGGGCTGTGCGGCCCAATCCCACGGCCGCAAAGACCCGCCGAAACCCCCCGCCCACTCCCAAAGGTAGACATGCGAGCTCGGGACTCCTCTAGCTCCCTTCGCTTCCTTGCAACTCATCTCCCTCCTTCCCCCTCCCGAAATGTGCATGGCCCCTCTCCGCCCCGCATCCATAGTCCGGCCATTCGTATGACCTCTGCTTCCCCCCCCCCGACTCCGTCCCTCCCAAAAAACACCCTCCCCGATTGTAAGCACATCCCGTATCTGCCCATTCTCGGTTCATTCGCAATACAAACCTCACGCTTTTTCTCTCGCATGTCCCCATCTACAACTTTTAAGGAAATTGGAGGGAAAAGTTGGCCCTGTTTGAAAACAAATTCTCACCTTTGCAAAGATACAAACATATCTTTCACTTCTTTTCATGCACGCACTACTTTTTGAGATGATTACCAATCCAAACTAGCACTTTAACGTGAAAAATGGTATGGGTATGCCCTCCTGGGAGTGTTCATTTTAAAAAATGAGAAATTTCTAAAACCAAATCACGTCAAAGATTTATATGGGTTTCGTATGTTCTCTCAATTTTTTAAAAATTAATTCATTTGCCACTATAGAAATTTTAACAGAAACACAGTAAAATTCCATCCAATATGAAGGCTTTTACCTGGTACTGCGTGAGAAAATGAGCCATTTTAAATATTTTTGCATGCATGCTTAGATTATTGCTGGGAATTTGTCATAAATACGTAATTTTTGCGCAAATAATCTAAAAATATTTACTTCATGCTTCTTTCATTTGCTAAAAAGAAAAAAAACAATTCAATTACGGTATCTATTATGATTTGGGATAAATATCTCATAACATACCTTAGAAAACCCTCCCCGCTTGTAAGCACATCTCGTATCAACCTAACTTCGGTGTATTCGTAAAACAAACCTCACGTATTTCCCCGTACATCTCCCCCTCTACACTCTTGTAACTCTAGTCTGATAAAAATCCAAACATCTTCGAGTCAAGAAAAAATACACATTCCGCGGATATAGGAGTGGGGAGTCGTGTGGGGATAAGGGAGGGAGGAATGGAAAACCCTTTTCTTTTCTTTACCTTGCTTGTATCCCCACACGGATAGGCGCAGTGCGGCCGAGAGGTGGGATAACTAATTTGTTGGAGAGGTTATTAAAACTTTTCGGGCGTAAATCAGTCGCTGACACGTTTTCGGGGACGGAAGGCATCACTTTTCATAAACGCAGGCTTATTTCCATTCTTCACCGGCGTTGCGGAAAAAACAACACGCTCTCTTCGTCATCAACCGTTCTCAATGGAAGAGGTGGTGATACGAGTTTCTCGTGCACATAAACATTGGGGGAGGGGAGGCCCACTGCTCGTTATTGTGGCAAATATGCGGGATCATTAACGAAATATTTGCATAAAATTTGAAGAATTCGCTGAAGGGGGCGAGGATGGCGAATGGCGAGGATTATTCTCTTCTTCCGGAGAAAAATAATCACAGCGAGGAATATTGTGCCCAATATTCTTCACACAGATTTCCACCTCCAGATATGTTTGACACTCCATGAGCATGCACATAATGAATTTCCCAAAAATACAAATTTAGATAACGCTAGCCATCGTGATGAATAGATGAAGGAAATGCCGCTCGCTTGGGATCGATGAAAATATAGGCTCCTCGCGAAATCGATAGGCAAACCGCGTGTCTTTCAAATCGAGTGAACCCGTTGAACATGCGCCAAAGGATTTCTCTCCGTCCGCGAGCACGCAAACCCCAGGGCGGGGGATCGACAGCAAAGTATCCGAAGACCTAATCAATACTATTCCGGGAGTAGATGGGAGGTGGGCTATGTTCCTGCGGCGCAACTTTTGTGTGCAAATTGATTACGGCTTTCGTTCTTCATCGTGTAGCGGCACCAAACATTCCCCAGGGCTACCCTTCCTCCGCTCTCCTTTCTGTCCGGCAGACTACCCACACTCCGCTCGTACCGTGTCGCTCCGAAATATTTCAGGCATGCCGGGACGAGCGTTTTCGCGACACGGGGGGGCGTCGATGACCTCAAGTCGCACCCTCGGCAGGCGTGAGGCCCCACCCCCCCACCCTCCCTACACGACCCCACTCGCTCGTGAGCACGCTTCCTTGGCTCGCGGAACATTTTTTTGTTGCTATTTTTCCATCGGACGCGAGAATGAGTTACAGTCGGCCATAATTTCCATGAGATGCCAATCTGAACCAGCTTGGACCAGGTAGGGCATCAGCAAAATGGGATAATGGGGCCATGTCCTCTCTTTCCGTCATACTGGCCATTTTATATCATTTATTTAGTAAAATGGAATTCTTATGGAATATTTTAATTGATATCTGCTGCCATTTGGGTTTCTTTGACATTATGAACCAGGAGATCCACTGCAGAATAGTCATCAAGACCCCAGTAGCTCTTGCATCAAGTATGTTTATAGGAATGATTGGCCACCTAAAAGTACCAATTACTTAAATAACGGTAAATGTTTTTTCACAACCCCAAAATTTCTTTTGTCGCTTTACTGGAAAATAGATAAAAATTATTTTTTAAGACGAATACTTAAATTAATGTAAAGTAAATACATTGTGAAATAAGGTAAAATACTCTATTCGGGACGGTATACGAACAAACCAGTCATTGGCCATCATCTATGGGACTATTTAACAAGAGGCATTGCTTTCTACAGGTAACGTGATAGAAATCCTTTGATATGAATCACAACTTTGAAATTCACGCAAATGAAAGATACATCAGATAGCGTGAAACCCTCAACTTCTACACGGAAACAAAACTTTTCACGAAAGCGAAACAAAACACTCTTGTTTCTAGAAAATGTTGCATTCTTTCGTGACGAGCGAGCATTTTTTGCAAGCCATGTGTCACTTAGGACCATTATTAATATCAACTCTTTCGTATTCAGTGCTCCCCAGCCGAGGAGGGTGCGCAATACACCTTCACTTAGAGCCAAAACGGTAGGCTCGGTCATCGCTCAAGCGGCATTCGGATTCTTTCCGGTAGGGTGGACGCGAGCACGCAAAACGCATGCGTATATCTCCTCCCCACAAACATGTCCTGCCCACCCGAGTGAGTGCGCTGTCTCTTTTGAATTAGGCGAGCGGAATGCCTGATGATGTGGAACAAGACACCCTCGTCCACGGGCGCACATCGCGCACAAAAAATATAAACCTCGGCGAGATGATGCTCGTGGAACAATCCATTTTCCGACTACAGCAAAAAACCTCCGGTGGGTTGAAGTAGGCACTGCCGATAGCGGGGTAATATGCGTCCTTCCAGAGCGGGCGAAAAAAAACTTTTATATCCACTGTGGCCGCGGTATCACCAGCCTCTGAGAAATTAAGTGTAGCGAAGTTAAGTGCTAGAGGAAAGCAACGACAAGACCAACAAAGGACAGGAGTTCCTGGTGAAAATAATTCTAATACCTTGAAGAAAATGGCCACCCCGCTGACTGTTTGGTGAAAATGTGAAGAATTCATTATTAGCACCATGTAGGTACTTTGTCCTTCACCTGATCAAACAATAAACGTAAGAAATACTCCTACTCCTCCATCCTAATCAATGTTTATCATATTTATATTATATTCCCACAAACGCTAGCGAGCCAATGCAAAGGTTCATTCACTGATATGTAGCCCGCACTACAAAATTATTCCTCTGTAGAATTAGAATGTCGTATTGTTTTTTATTGTTGTAAATTCGACGAAAAATTTCAATCCATGAAAGTTTTAGGTCTATTTAAAAAATAATAATACGATATAACAGCTCCGCGAGAACCAACATCAAGCAATCTACCAATGCATCTTTCAAATTTTTGAATAACTACCACCTTGCGCAAACGAAAAACCATGGAAATGCTCTCCTATGACTAGAGGCGAAATTTATGACAATTCAACTCCTATTTACGAGTATTTTTTGCTTCTCCATAGGGTTTCCATGACCAGAATTACTACCAGAATTTACACTAGGTTGAAGGCGCTAAAATACAAATCGTATTTAGCGACGTTTTTGTAAAAGGAGTTTTCTCCAAAAAATCTCGCAAGGGGGGAGTGACGAGGGGTGGCAGGGACGTGGGCGTCAGCTCGGGTCGGCACTGGAGAGGTATCCGTACGGAGAGCGGGGGAAGGGAGGAGGAGGGCCGGCGTCCGACTCGTCCCGAGGCGACGTAAATCATTCGCGCAATCGCTGGGTGCAATCGCCGGCGGCTGAGAGACTGGACAATGGCGGTCACGTGCGACGCGTCACCAAGAGAAGCCAAGTGCCCACCCACATGCTGGCGGAGGGGCAAACGGCAAAAAGGGCAGATAGGGAGGCGTAATGGAAGGAGCAGAATTTGGAGGACCAGTGCGTGCCACGAAAAGTGAGGAGCAAGATAGAGGAGGAATCAAATGTCGAGGGGAGGTTGAAAAGAAGACGCTGCATTTCTCAGCAACAGAAACTTTGCGAACTTCAGCAAGTTTGAGCTTGATTTTTCTACATTGATCACGGAGACGATGTAAAAATTTTATTTAAAATTCTATTTAAAGTTTAAAAAGTTGCAAAAAGCATTTTTTAAATAGAGTAATACTGATGAATCAAAAATTTTCTTTTAGTAACTCTACTTATCAGAAACTTACTGAGCATATACATTTAAATACTTAACTTGTTTTCTTATTTTCTAAGCAGCAAAGAAAAGGTTTTTAAAATTTATGGGTAGTGATACCATGATGTTATATTTATTAGCCCTATATACACCGATTTTTTTCGCCCACTACGTGCAGTCATTTCACATACTATCCCACCCTTGGGAGAATAAGGAGCTAAAAGTCAACAATGAGAGATATTTTCGTTGCCAAGCTGTACAATTGATGTCGCAAAGGCATGTAGCCGAAAAGAAACCTAATCAGAGACCAAAAATAATTTCTTCTATATGTTACCTCTAGGTCACAAAGGGTGATTGAGGTTAAAAATATATTGAGAAAACATGTAAACAGCATTCTGTTATGCTTCCGAAGCGATCGCTGACCTTAACTTCTTCGTTCACGAGCTACAGGTTTAAGCTTTCCGGAATAATTAATTGGATAAATCATGGTTGAGATATTCAAGCACTAATTACATCAAACGTCATTTTTATAAGTTCCACACAGAATAATGTGACTGGGTTGATACTTATATTTACCAACTAATATGGTCGATTAAGTTCGAAAGGAAATTTATGATAAGAGCAGATAGATCGCAGAGACGCCGAAATTGATACGGTTAAAAATAATTGAGGAGAATCACTTTTCCCATGATTTAACGATTGTATTCTTTCAGACGGAAGTCTTTATGGGCTCATTCGTTAATCACCACTCATCAACTATGTCATTAGGGAAACTGCTCCCTCTATGGAGCACAGAATTTTGAATGAAAGCCGTTTACGATCGTTTGCCTAAACACCGTGTCACGGGTAACAGCCGCCATTACCAAAAACAACCCTTTAATTCGGCCTTATTGTTTTCGGTAAATACCTATCTCACCATTTTCCGGTTACAGGACTCGTCCCGGACGACGCTTCCGATCAAACCTCCAAAATTAGTCCAGCCTCGCAAACTCACACCAAGGCCCACACACACACACACACACACACACACACATTCTTAGTCAAGGAAAACACTGGAATGCAAATTGCCGACTTCACGCCTTTGTGGATTACAATAATACCTCCCCCATTCGTAAACTGCCTCCAAAAGCCATATCATTTTCCCTTGCTTTACTCGTGCCTCCCCCTCCATGGACTCCCTTCCCATCAACTTCTTATCTCCACATTATCTCTCCTCCCTTAATGCTTCCTCCTCCTCCTCCGCCCCACCCCACCATCGACCGAAGATACGAGTCTCATCCGTAAAAAAAGGCACACCTGCTCCCAACAATCCGAGCCGCTGGCCATCCTTCCTTTGTTCCACCTTTGCCTCCACCATTGCCTCCTCCTCCTTCAACCTTCCATCCTTTCATACAGCTCCCCCATTGCCCCCGTTACCTTACACGTACTCCTTTCGACTCTTAAGGCGGCTCTGGCTTGACTAAGTGAATCAAGATAAACACTTGGTAACACATTTTTATTGGTTCAGTAAAAAAATCCTTCTTTAGCTCATTTTTGGGGGGGAGGGGTGCTTATGAAAACCAAAATTTAAATGTAAAATATGTGTGGATTACATCACGAATATATTTTCAATGACCACATCTTTCATGCAATAGGAGCCGACTGCAGCGTCATTTGCATAGAACTACCGCATTTTGACTTCAATTACGGCAGTGATTCGCTAATAACTGAAAAAAGAGACTGAAGGATGATTATATTTTATTTTAATTCAATTTTCTAGGATTTATTTGCTTATAAAAAACAGTTTCAACTAAAAGCTTGAATATTTTTTCACGTTCAAATTCAAGTTACTTTGCTGCAGTTTGAGCTATCTTCGCAATATCCCATGTTAAAACCCCCACATTAAAGGGTAAATTACAGTAGAACTAGCTAGGTAACCCTTTTTATTTTCATATCAATGCATAAAATGCACTTCAAAGATACTGTATACGAGCTTTTAGGAAATCTGGAATGAGTGACCCCGTGGCCAGACTCACATTAAGCTGGTTCTGGCCTGACTATGCGAGTCGAAGAAAATACAACATAGCGTATTTTATTTATTTTGTTTCAAATTCCTGCTCTCGCTAATTAATCGCCACCTATTGAAAGCCCAAATTTAGGTGCAAATTGTATTATTCCATGGTTACAATGCTGATGACCCCATTTGTCCAGCCATAGGAACGCCATTTGTATGGAACCTACGTCTTTTGACCAAATGCGGCAGTAATCCGTTTATAACCATAACAAATATGCAGTAAGATATCTTCTTTTGTATCCGTTCATTTTCCAGGGCCTTCCGCGTCTTATATACAGTCTTAATTTAATGCTTATACATGCTTCCTCGTTGAATTTGACGTTTTTCGCCGGAATCAAAGGGACTTCCATTGGACTCCATGTTAAAATCTCCACTTTCGAGACTGAAATACAGTCAAACTAGCCAGTAAACTCTATTTGTCTATCATCTCAGTTCATAAAGCGTACCACAGATACGCTTTTTCTTTAAGTTTTTAGAATATCGGCAATAATTATCCTGAGACCAGAGTAACCTCAACACTTCCTCCCACCTAGTTCTAAACACGCTCCCTAATCCGCGATGGCGAAAAACGGCCGCATAAAACGTTGACGTCAATCAACGAGCCGCTCTTACATTACGTTATTGGTGGCGAGCTTACGGGGAATCAGTCGGGGAAAACCCTTACTCTCTCCTGCTTCCTTCTAGAGACGAAGAGCCTTCAAGTCAGCCGGGTCTGGTACTCGCATATTCATTCTCTCTCTCGGAGGTTCCGACCGGGGACAGCGAGACTGGTGAGCGGGGAAGGAAGGGTGGCCGACGCGGGCCTTCACGGTGCAGCTCGGTGCATCCGCAAGGACGCCGCGTTGGATGTTTCAGATGCTCATGAAACTCAAAAGGGTGGCAATGTGCAGGATGGAGGTTTATTTTTCAAAGGGCGAGCGTGCGAGGAGGCGATGGCTAGGGCGGTCGAGGAAAGGGCGCGGGGAGACGGGAGTGAGGAAGGGTCAGAGGGACGCGGGCGCGGGAGGTAGGGAGCGGGAAAGGTGTCAGGAGAGGGAAGGCGGGGGGTGAAGGGAGGCGAGCAAACGCTTGCGTGATGTGCCTTCCACGAGTCCCGAGATTTTATCTCTCAAATGTTGCCGCATTTTCATTATAGAAGTGATCTTTTGTTGGTTCTCCCTCGCTTTCAAATCGACCTACGGCATGGGGAGGAAAGGAGGTGAGATGGCATCTGTCTGTTTTTCCTTCTCTAAAGATGGCGATCTTTAATTATATAATGAGGAATGATACTACCGAATGGGACTCGGAAAAGAATTATTGCATGCACGATAATCTTTTTATGTCCCGAAACTTAATTTCCAAAGAATTTTGACGCTGAGACAAGCTACTGTTTACGCTTATAAACTTGAAAAAACAAGAGGGGCTCTTTCGTTTTCGTCTGATCAACTATGAGTAGGTGCAAAACATATTCCATGCTAGTGGCAAGAATCTGCGCTGAGTGAGTGGTTTTGTATCTGCTGGGAGAAATACAGAGTGGAGATGTCGTGGGCTGTTTCGTCTCATAGGCATTTCACGGATACCTATAAGTGGAATGGGGGCCAATGGCTGAAATATTTACCCATCATTACTTATGCGCCTTTGCACATTAATCAAATCGCCATTTGACATAATTTATTCCCTCAGGGGCCACTTCAAAGCTCACCCTTCGAAGGCAAATGATCGGATTTACAAAAAGGTCGTTATTAACCTTTTGAAGAATAAAAATAAAGATCGCCTCCATTTCCGCAAATGAAACCGTCCCTCAATCGATTCGATCGGCAGTTGATAATTCTTCTTTCCCACCCTCACACCCACCTCCAAGCCCTTCCCTCTCTCTCTCTCTCTACAACTCCTTCTATCATCCCCCACGCCAATTCCCCTCTTGTGCCCCATCCCCACATCCGATCTCTCGCGGAAAGCAATCCAATATCTCACGCTTCGTCGAGAGAGTGAAAAATTAATTGGCAGCGTGAATGGAGGGAAGAAGAGAGGAGGTGGTGGAGAAGCAGACAAAAAAATAAACATTTACATGTATGTATGCGTAGATATATTCGACGGAAGGCCTTTGGGGACGAGCCGGCGCTCTGCCATCCGAGACGGGGGAACATCGAAGCGAGCGAGAATTCGGAACCGAAGGATAAAATAAAATAATAAACGATGCAAAAATAAAAGAAGGACGCGACAAAAACACGGACGGAACAATATAGGAATAAAAAAAAGACACGAACCGGCGGTATTAAAATAGAGCAATGGAAGAAGTGGGAGGAGGAGGCAAAAGGAAAAAAATTGAGGCAAAATAAAATGTATTTTCAGGCAACGCACGAAAAGATATGGAGAAAATTGTTTAGCCGGAAGGGGGGGGTGGGAATCAATGTTCGCGGCCGACAGCATGCACCACTGCGGAGGCCGAAACGGCAGCCGCCGCGCTGATTGCAAAGAACCCGTGATGAATGGCGCTCATTACTTCCACTCCCGTCCCCCCCCCGCCCCGACCCACCTCCACCCCCTCCCTGTCTCCCTCGTCCTCTCCCCCCCGGCTCATGCGCCACCCCTGCATCGCTGCTCCCCCGCCCCTTCCCACACCATCCCCCCCCTACAATACCATCCTTTTTTGTTTATTCTTCATCTTTTCTAAACCCCTTCCCACCCGCCGCTCGTGGACGCACATTCATACGTGCTCCGCTTTTGTCCTCTCGTCGCCGCAAAATTCGGATCCTGTCAAGCATCGCAGCAACAACGACGACGCCAACCGAGCTCCCTGCGCTGCCGAGACCCTTATCTCCCTCTCCATGAGGCAAGCGGCCCAATTACGAAATTGTTCCCAAAAGACCGGGATCTTCCTGTATCGAAAAGTGATAGAATGTTTCATGCGTTCCTTTCGGCTGGCCTCAAAAGGTGTCATAATCGATGACCGCCATTTGGCTAATTAACAGCACCGGGAGAAGTTATCAAAGGGATTGATAATTGATGCAACAAGCATCGTATTTAGAATTGATTTTATTATGTTACGATAAACCGAGTGAGGTGAGATTGAAATGGTAAAAGGTAGTTAAATTTATAAGTTTATACGTTTTGAAAACCATGTGTGAGGAAAATGTTTGAAACACTGCCGCACTAAATGAAGGAAAATTTCTCTTTTAAGGCCGTTCACATAAATGCTACACACTTTAAACGTTTAAATGACTGCAAATATTTTGTTGATCAATTGCTAGAAACTTGGCATTATGTTTCGCCGCTAGTCTAGAAAATGATATTCTTCCATCTTTACCTCACTAATTTTGCTTTTTTTCACTACACACATTAGGTCATAAACGTTTTTGCGCCTGAACAGCAATAGGAGTAGAAAAAGTAAAATATTGATGAATAACAACAAACATTCCTCAGTAAATCGAAAAGGAATTTATCACACAGTTAAAGAACATATTGTATTAAAATAAAAATATTACACTTGCACTATACTGGGAAATATTTCAGTAAAATTGTTAAATAATGAGTGAAAAAATAAAGATTTCACCAAATTGAGATGCAAAAGAAAAAACTGGAAAGTTAAAATGTAAATGAATTAAATGAAAAGAGGATGTTTAACTTACTAAGTGTTTCTTCAATGAGCTGATGAGAAAATACGGTACTCGGTCTACCTACACTATCAACTTAATTGTTGGATCTTTGAGTTTAAAACTTTTGAATTGACCACTTATTATTTCAAGATAGAATAAACAAAAATAAAATATCGACTGAAGTACCAGACTGTTAACTTAAACGATAAATACGTTGGATACAAATTCCCACTCTGCCTTTTATAGTTAGCTGGAAACTATAAAAAATATTTTAAACTCATAATATAGTCATATGATCGATAACAGGTTAACAGGTCAGATAACAGGATAACATTCCATCTGAGGCATCAGTTTCTTTCCTAGCACTATTGATAGTGATATCTTAGTCTTCAGTATACTTCATACTTCGTAAAAATGACTGAGTAA
This sequence comes from Ceriagrion tenellum, assembly GCA_963169105.1. Taxonomy (NCBI): domain Eukaryota; kingdom Metazoa; phylum Arthropoda; class Insecta; order Odonata; family Coenagrionidae; genus Ceriagrion; species Ceriagrion tenellum. The sequence continues at coordinate 52,472,399 of OY720632.1, forward strand.
TGACTGAAAACGTCTTGTAATCAGTCTTACATGAAGTCACTTCTTTACACATAGTGAGTGAAGGAATGACCTCTTGCATGCCGATTGGTCTCAAAGCGCACTTATGAAAGGAAAAGAGCAAGAAAACAAGAAACCGATTTAAAATTAAATATAAGCATAAAATGAAGAACTTAAAAAGCAGTGAGAATCATCTACCCGATTTAAACAAATTGACATCAGAAGTTGTCACGTCAGCCACAAGAGTGCTCAATCATCAGACAGTACTTCATGAATGGGGAATTTTAATTTATATTTTTATGAAAAGGTCCTACAAGACTTTTGACCAAATTCTCTAAATATTTTTATTAATTACTAAAATATTTGTAAAAAAAGATAAAATATAAGTTAGTTATGAATTTTTACGTGTTTAACGGGTTTTCAAACCGTATTGTATTATCTAACACAATATCTGAACATTTTTTAGCAATCCAGTTACTTTAAATAAAATGAAAAACTAAGTTTACCGATGTGTACCGAGGAATGGAAGTATATCAAAACTCTATGACAGTGAGAGATGTCTAAAATGTGTGATTTTGGCCGCAAATATGTACTAAGTTTTAGAATGTATAGTTCTCGGATTTTCCAAATGGCTATTTTGGAGAGTTGCTCCAAGTTTTCGAAGGCTTAGCCTGCAATCGCTCACGCTAAATGTATTAATTGCATTTTTTATCCATTGAAGTTTTTGCCTGGAAACTTTGGTCTAAATTAAAACCTTTGACAAAAATAAATTATTACCCAGCGTAAAAATTATATTTCAATGTACTACGATAACTTGGTGGAGTTCGTTATCCGGCTGATTATATGCGGTAGTCTCAGAGCATTGAGGTTATTTTCAAGAGAAAATTAGGTCTCTTTTTTGTGATAACCAGGAAGCCATTTGCCTATCTAAGCCAATTACAACGATCACTAGCTCTATAATTATGGCAGGTGAAATTTCACTTTCGTGTAAGGTAATTGGATATGGTAAAAAAATCTCTCTCTGCAACTACATCGAATTAAAAACTCAATCAAGGAGGTGTTCTCAAGACCACCCTGGTGATAAATTTCCCTATTTTTTCCAATATTTTTGAAATGATAAAACACCACGGTGAAAATTTTCCACAAACATGGCAAGCATAAGCATAAGATAAGTAGCAATTTTGCATTTTTAAATATTTTAACTCTCATGAATTGAGGATGAATTTACTTTTACGACTCGTAGCTAAGAACTTTATCCAAGGAAATCTTAAAAAGGGCCGAATTGCTCATAAAAGTATACGGCTCAATTAGACGCATAAAATATTACGGCTAACATTCATAAGGGCACTTGTACAGTGACACGTCGATTTATAATATTCGAGACATCCAAAACTCAACAAATGCGTAGCCTAACTTGAAGTAACACGCTGTCAAGCGTATTTGACGGAAAGAGGATTAGAAACGTGTAGGTGCTTACAATAATTGACAGCTCGGGTTGCATATTAATAATTTTTTTAGGCTAGCACTTAAACTTTTTAAATGGTTTATAGCTGAAAAATGTAATCAAAGAGGCCTATATACTTGAATGCATACCCTTGTTCCTCAGGATATATTGAGATGACTGTTCCGAGAGTTCAAAGGACGTCTACAGCTACTTACATGTGTAAGTCAGGCGTTGAAAAGGACGACGAAAGGATCCACTGCGGAAAGATAAGGTCCCTGGGTGCCATACAATGAAAGCATGCATGCAGCTCGGCATTCGGCCGAGGAGCAACGAGCTCCGAGAGTTGGCCTTTCTTCGGCCGAGGCAGGGGGTCCCGCCGCCGACGCCGCGGCAGTGGGCGGGGAGACACAGTGACGGGGAAGGCGGTCTCTCTCACTTTCGGGGCGCACACGGAGGGAAAAGGGGCGGCGGCCCCACGGAGAACGCTTCAAGGTCTCCTATTCTTCTTCGTCCTTTGCCTGCCCGCCCCTCGGTGTAGACCCTCTACCGTAAGCACCGCGGTGATACTGGCCGGGCCGGTGGTAAAAAGGACTGTGTGGGACGCAAAGGCCCACAGCCTGGCCTTCCCGATCCCTCTGGCCCTCTCCTAACTGCGGTCCTTTTTTTCCGGAACGTTTTCCAGGATGGACCAGAGAGGTTTAAAAAAAATTTACTCGAGAATGCATACTAAAAGCCTCCGGGGGAAGAATCGGTTTCAGCAGCCCCAGCTCCGACCTACTTTTTAACCAGATCGTTGCCCGTGGTCGTGAGGAATGGGTGCGAGTGTATTTCAGTCGAGGACGGGGTGGCTAAGGGGTATTCCGGGGATTGCGGAGACAGCTCCTAAAATAAGATGGCGGTCGAGCGTTAAAGTCTCCGCGAGAGGTCATCAATGAGGGGTGTCCGTGCCGGAGGAGAAGAGCTAAGAGATGATGAGCGATTCCTGCTTCAAGATCACGTCCATTCGATTCAGTAAGTTATTGCCCTGTCAGAGAAGCTAACATTAGTACGAGTTAGGCAAAGCGGGGAGATTTCCATCTTGAGGTAATGAGCCAATCGAGTTCGAGTAAGACCGATTTCCTTGGTTTCAGCCGCACGTTTAAAAAAACCTGCACTCAAAAGCATTTTAATAGGATAAGAAAGGGATAAAGGGTCATCGTGGCTTAACTGAGAATTGTAATCGATTTGGAATACCTCAGTCTCTATTCACACTTGCAGCAGCTTTAGGGTAGCAAACATTTATTCTGAATTTATTCTTTTTTAAGCCTTGTATTTTGAAACAAAGGGCTTTGAAAAGCTCTACAGTCACAGAAAGAAAGCATCACATTCTATTAGTTTTGGGAGATGGATACAATTTTCTATTGCATCATTTTATGAGCATTCACTGAAGTGATTATAGTTTTCTTAATTGGACGAGGAGCATAAAAATGAGAAATATTTATTTCTCATTACTTCACTGTGCCAGAATTGAAAAATGTATCTATTATCAAAATGTAATTTACCTCTTCCGTCTGCCGAATATTACGTGGAGATTTTTTTGCACTTCTTAACGGCAAAAATATTGATTAAATGAAGGGTAAAAATTCCTATTTCACGCCTCAAAACAGTATTAGTAAACACAGAAGAGCGTCGTAGAAAGTTAATGTTTTGATCCGCGATTTTATTCATTTTTACCATGTATTATAATTAATGTGAACATAGCGTTCATCATGGTTTCATCACTTATCATATAAGTCTCGTCTGCAAACAAAAACCAGATTTAATAGGGTGGTGAAACGTTAACAACAAAGAATGCGTCTCGAGTGCGCGTCCTTCTCATAAAGCAGCGCACGCAAGCCCATCGAGTTACATAAGCATTATAATTGAAGTTTTTGTGTTAACCTTGGCGTCTAATGCAACTCTCCTGTCCTTTGACACAACAGATTGCTTGTGGGGAGACGAGCGGGGGCGGAGTGGCGCAGCCAATGCCTCGTGTCCGGAGCGAAGCCGCTGCCGTCGTCAAGACGGAAAATGGAACGCAAGTGGAAAGGCCACCTACAACAACATCTCATCGGGTGACGCAATGAGGCGAGACGAGGCTGGGAGAGGTGAGGCGAGGGGAGCAGCCGCGGACGCCGCGAAGCAGACCCGGGGTCTCCCTTGGACTCTCCCACCCTCACATATTCCATCCCCAGTCTCTTCACCCGCTTAAATGATTGATGGCGATGTTTGTGACACTGGGGCAGAAAGTAAGGAACCGTTAGAAGGAAATGACGAGCAGCAAAATCGTTTCATAACTTGCCGTAGGACATTAAGAGCTTCTTGTCAGCGTGCTGGGTAAAAATTTCAGAGATAATTTCATGTCGTTTTTCACTCCGTTATTTTGGATGAGTTGTGAAGGGAAACAGCGAACATTTTCCAGAAAAACAGGTCTTAATCGCTTAAAAAACCAAGTTTCAAAATAACTTCATGAGTGCTTAATAAATTAATAAAATTTTATTTTGGTGCCAATATACGAGTTCACTAAGTTACGATTTTTTTTGACAAACTCGGTATCATCAAATAAAGAAAAGAAAGACTGTTTTTCTTAGAAAGAATAACTTGATCTCTATCAGTGATATATTTTGATGTGCATTCGTACCAACCACGTGTCATTGCGACTCCGGAAAATATATAAGATGGGTATGACACATTCAATGCACCAACTTAATAGAACAAGCGTGACAGTATTTTCCACCACTAAAAGATTTGTATTGATATTTATCAAAATGCCGATCATTTATTAAAATAAAAATATATGTGAGAAAATTTGTCACCATTCTCAGTTTCCGGATTAGTTGCGAATGGAATTCACTGCTTTCATGAATGAATATCAGCTTGGAGGTGAATGATTGGTCTAGAATGCACTGTTCCATTCATTGTATAAGCTTTAAAAACCTAGAAATATATAAGAACACCTCGTGAATAGACTTAGCTTGTGTGTAGAATTAGATTTTACTTAACGCTGAAATTAAAAATCACGAGTATGCCCAGCATGGACATTGAGGGACATTTGGAACATAGTATTCCTGCTGTCGCTTGCACCAGAAGAAAATTATAGCAAGAGAACAATAAAATTTTTTTAAATTAACAAGGTACTTAATCAGTTAATCTAATTTGACTTTTGAAGACTGGTTATCATGTACAGTGAGAAAGCATGTACATTTTTAAGGTTACCTGTATTTTTTTTCCAAAATTCTGGGCCTCTCCAAAGATTTAGCATATTTGTAATAAGCAGAAAATAATAGTGTGAGCCGCTCCACCTACCCAGCGCCATTTCTCTAGTATTAGGTTTACATACAACAATTATTTTTGTCAAATGATCGTTGTCCACAGTTTACAAAGCTTCGCGACCCATGAATGGTGCAATAAAAGTAATTCATGCGATTATATTTCCATCGTAAGAATTGAACGTATCTAATAAGATTTTCGACTTAGGTCATTATAAAATTTCCATACCATTGCCTCACATTGTCGAAGAGGCTGCTGTGAATGTGCAGGTATGTAGGTTTCTGGGAAACTTTTTCCAACTGATGTTCTGGGCAAGTGTATAACATCGATTTCTCTCGTTTTTTCCTCTTCCATTCCCTTGTACAATCCCTCTCCCTATTCCCATGCTCAAGAATTTTTCCTCCAACAATCCAGTATTTAGTTGTGAGAATTCTAATTCCTCCTGAAGCTTACAAGAATTAACACGCTTTTTGTTGGCACAAAATATTCCAAATATCCTTTAAAGGTAAGAGGATGAAAAAAACAAAGAGGCTACTCAATCAACTTTTTCGTCACGACTCACCTCATCTCCTTATTCTCACTTTTTTTTAAATTCCTGCTTCCGTTTTCTCTATTCTCTCCACCTTGGTCATAACCCATTCTAGCCTACTCACCCCTCCCTTCTATTCTTCTTCCACTCTTCAATTCTTTCCTCCATTCCCTACTATAACGCTCCTTCCTTCAACTCGGACCCGTTCCCATCTGAGATACGAACTCCATTCCTCTCCTCTTTCCCCCTGGTCGACCGGTTTTCCATCGTCCCAAACGAATGCCGATGGAACAGCTCTCCGATGCTGAAGAATCCCCCGAGTGCCTCGAGAGCAGGCACTCCTCTCCCTCCCCATCCTTCACTCAATCGTTTCACATGACTCCCTCCCATTTTTTTCCGAGTCTCCAACTCCCCACACTCGCCCGCCCTCCTCTTCCACCGCCTCAATCAAGCGTGCGCACAAACGTAGAGCCCCACACTCACTGACACGAATACCGTTTCCTTCCTTATCTCCGATTAGGAGTATTTCTTTTTTTTTAAGTCTGGCTCATCATTTCCTCGACGTATTTCGGTTTCATCTCAATATTTACGATTGAGCGCATGATAACTCAATTGACGTTAAAGAGGAACTTCGAGAAGACTGAATAAATAAGACAGAAACAAATTTTACTCGCGATGTTGACCAATTTAATTGAATACCTAATTTGAACATTTTTTTATTTTAATTAAAAAGTAATCTCTCGTTTGTGATTAAGATGTTAATTATTTCTCAATATCGAAATTATTCCAATTCCTTCTTATTATACCAGTCATACACACAATTATCATTTAATGAAATAATAATATAAAAATCCATTCATCTCAAATTAATACCAAATTATTTTATACGATGGAAGCGCTGATGTCACTGCGTTAATAGGAAAGGAAATTTACGTATCATTAATGCCACTTTTGAGTTATTCATCAAAATACCACACACGTTTCGTCATAATTTGCATCAAATGCACCAATGTAAAATTTCCTTTGAGAACGTAGATCAACATTATTGATCTCATGAAAGAGAAAGGGCTGCCGGAAAAACTTTCTTTCGTATATTTATCAATATATAATTTTTAACTGATGTCGTTTTCTATCTTACATACTAAAATGACGATCGAGCGTTTAAAAACTCCTTATGTAAGCAGGCCTAAACCACGCTAAAGGAACTGAAAATACTGCATGATGTCATTATAAAGAAAATGAATTAACAAAATCATTAACTCACAAACAAAATTGTACTGAAAATTTTTCATGAGTAGTTCTATTGTCGGTAAACAAATTATGCTATTATGAAACACGCTATATGAAGCTCGGGTATCCTTCGCAAAATTGCGTGCATAATATGGTAAAAAGGTTTTTAATGAAATGACACGTATCCGAGAATTAGAACCGTAGAATGTCTTCATTGAACTAACACAGAAATTTCATAAGAATTTAATTACATGCAAAGTAACAGTCGTATAACAAGTCGATGCCCTGACTAAATTTCAATTCATTTTAAATGATAAGACAGCTGCTTATGTCACTAACGAGATAAATTGCATTGAAAAGTCATGGCGACACGTATTCCAAGAGAGAATTATCTCTGGCCGCGTCTGTTATTTCACTTCCGAGATTACACCCTGGGTTCCGAGATTTTTAAGGAGGCTAGATGTGTTCGAGGTGTTTATTTATAAACCTCGGCGAACAGGGCTGAAATGGGCTCCCCTCATTCCTCCCTTTCCCTTATTTCTTCCGAGGGAGGGTGACTTGTAGATGCTAGTAGGGTTAGCGTTCGCTGGCACACTGGGACTCAGTTTCGGTGCCCTAAAGCGTTTCCTCCTCTTTCTCCCCTCAGGCCTAGAAAGTCTCCTCGAGAGGTTGGGGGCTGGGGAGTGGGGGGGGGGGACAGGGATAGAAGGGGGACGAGGGAATCTCTCGTGGGTTTCCGTACAAGATGCGGGGGCGGCTGAGGTGTGCGTGGGAGGCGGAGGGGAGTTTGGGGGTGACGGAGGAGGCGCTCTGTCTGGGGTGGGTTGGGGGCAGAAGGGGTCGCCCGGGGGGGGCGGCGGCGGCGGATGCTCGGGGGCGGGGAGAGAGAGAAGGGGCATAATTCATGCCGAGAGTGGTATGGACGGGAAATTCGCGAGGCCCCCGTTAATCAAATGCTTCGTGAAGTTGACAGAAACGAATGGAAAAGCGGGGGGAGGGGTTTACGGCGGCGAGAGAGGGAGTGGGTGGTTGGGGGCGAAAGGTGGCTTGGCTTTGGGGCGAGGGGAGAGGTAAAGGGTGAATTTTCGGGGTGAGGGGATGAGACGTCGGTGGATGGAAAAATAAAATGTCAGCGGAATGGAGGAGGGATAAATTAGACATTAGCTACAAGGAACCTGGGCTAAAAGGAGTCTTAAATAGGGTAATACATGAGTGTAAAGGTGAACGCTGCTTTGGTGAACATTCTTAGCTGCACTTCTGAACGAGCTTTAAGTGATTATTTTTCCACACAAAAGAGGAAGGCGTAGAGTATGCAGTATAAACTAGTACAGGCGCTGATTATCATGCTTGGGGAACCATGTTGCACTATAATTAAAATAATGCCATATACCTTGGGGTGCCGAGTAAATGTTGCTTCTAGAATTGTATATATATATTGTATATATAGAAAATGTAAAAAATTTGAAAACTTCCAACCATATCAAGTAACTCAATACAAATATCACTGTGATGAATTCTTAAAAAAATACATAAGTTGAATTCGTACGACTAAGACGAATTCTCAAATTTCCATTTAGGCAGGGCACGAGTTTTATTTATCTTTGGTCAAATATTTTTGTGCAGAGTGGTATATAAATGGTTTTCTACACTGATGAAAATTTTTTCTGCAGCTTTGGATCTCGTAAAAATTAAGCATGTATAATATTTGTCTTGCTGACGCAATAAATTTGCCTGGTAGAAATAATTACTCATTGCGTGAAACCACGTTTCCTTCATGCATGATTTACTTACGAGGCTATATTTTACAGAATTCTGCCGAAAAGCCTTTAATTTCGACTTGACTTAGGATAAGCATCTCACCGTTGCCCAGTGTTTACGCTTAAAATCATTTCCCGCGCCACATTCCCCGCAAGCGTCAGCCGAAAACCTATTGTGCACTCGTACACAACGATCGTTAAAATCACCTCGGACAACACCGCAAGAGCCGCCGCCGCCTCCCGGAGATAGCACGAGGTTAATCCTCCGCAGAGGGCTCATTGCATGTATTTTTCCGATTACCAAAAAGAGGAAGAAACTGGTCCGAACAACTCTGGGACGTCGACTGCCGGAAGGCCTCGCGGAGTAACAACACAAGTGGGAGAGATGGAGAGCGGGAATGGGGTGGGTCTCGGACGAACGGTTCTGCTCTCCATGTTCGTTTGGTTACGTGAGTTGAGAAGGGGGGTGAGAGGCAAGGGAAGGAGGGAAGAGGCGGCGGTGGGAAGAGAGGAAATTGGCCGAGAGGGGCCGCGCAGGGAGTGGAGGGAAGGAGCGAAACCCGGTCCTGCAGAGTGTGTGTGAGGGGCCTAATGCGGGAAGGGGACTGTATGGAGCGAGGGTTGAAGTGCGGGGTGGTTCTGTGTAAGGGAGGGTCAGACGGCCTTTTTGGGGCGGGTGGTTGTGACGGCGGCGCGGCTGTGACGGCTCCAAAGGGGGTGGGGAGGGCCGCCGTGCTGCCGGAGGTTTGCCCAACCGGCAACCAGCTGTTCTTGGCCGGCGGGGCAATGGGAGAGGGAGGTGCGGACGACGCGATGGTGGAGGGCGAGCACCAGCCATTAAGACACCATTTTGACGAGTGCGAAACGGTTTATTTTGCCATGTGAGCTAAGTGTAGGCCTAAAATTAAAAGAGTTAAGTCATGTACCTTGTGGAATGGTTAAGGGATTACAACTCAACGTTATTACCTGGTATGACTATCACTGTGATATCTCAAATGTTCTGAATGATCACACGTAAAACTTGAACCCATTGAGCTGTTAGTAGTTGTCCTTATTTCTTTAGGTGGTGCAAAGTACGGTTGCAAATCTTGTATGGTATATCGATTTCCTCTGCAGGAGATAGCTTGACATGATAAAAACAGATCTTTCCATAAGGAGTGGAAAAAATTAAGACCTCCTTTGTGGATCTCAGCGTGTAGATTGAAATTATGTTTATGGTTTGTTAAAAGGAATTAGTTAGGAAAGGTGAAGATAATAACACTAGGTTCCATAGTTGCTATAATGTGAATAAGCTCAACAAGACCCAAAGAGATGTAAGGACATTCGATAAGTATACTCAGACCATATAGGAGAAATAGACTTATGTCATTCCTAAATAAAATGGATTAGTTTAATCATTGCACCTTGGATGCTGCAGTCCTCCCCTGATACTTCGCTGAATCATCGTCGCAAATTTATTTTAAGAGAGATCAGACCAAGTAAGGTACGACTATTATTATCTACATGTAAACCCATTTTAAGTAGAAAAACTGTTATTCACAAATATGAGAAAAAATTCATCGATTTCATAGCCATCTTCTACGTACTACCCTGCGATCCACCGCAAGGGTATGTGGTAGGGGATGTTAGGACACCAGCCGGGTAAAGAGATAAGGGATAAAATTGTGACGTGTAATCTGGGAGTGTATTTAGTGGAGCTCAGTTTTCATTATGGTTGCTTATTGTGTGCAGAAATAACGAGTTTTTGTACCTATTTCTTTGACAATGTACCTCTCTTATTTTTTCGCCTCTATCAGCCCTAGATGTGTAGTGTGGCGTCATCATAATATTCTCTGTGTCGCTTTGAAACACACCAGTTCTGAATTTCACAGGCAAACTAAACTTAGCGCGTAGCCTCCGAGTTTATAGGGCCTCCCACCTTAATCCTTCTGAAAGCTGTGAAACACTATGACAGGTCGTAGCAGTATTTCACGAATCGTGCAGCATTCTTTGGTAATCTGTTTATTATTTTGGTTAAATATTTCTGTCCAGGGTCCAGAATGCTCACGACGTATTCGAGATGTAGCTAAACCAGAATGAAGTAGCACCTCTTTTTAACTTGTCCATCCGAAGACTTTCTTATTATACGCTTAACAAATCATAGTTTCTTTAATGCTGTGCCGCATGTTTTTTTATGCGTGTTCTCCACGGTATATCTGAAGTTAAGGAAATTCCAAGATGTATAACTCTATCTGAATATTTTATGTTCACTACATGACAGGAAATATGTACAATTATGAAAATATACTTCCTATCCAGAAAAAATTTACTCGATTACTCTGGTATAAAATAACACCCAGATGGATCTCCCCCTCTAGACCATGGACTTTCACTTTTGATGGAGATTCGAACAAAATTCGGCTGGATTTGTCTCATTATTAAGTATTCTCAATTCAAAGCGGTTTTGCATGAGTAAAATCAGAGTAACACCGCAGTAGGTACAAGACGAGAGCATAGTTTTGTTGCTACTAAGTCACCTGAGTGTTTGAATGGGAGAGAGCTGGGCCATCTAATAATAACTACCCTCATCAACAAAGAGTAATAAAAATCCAACTTTGAGTGAAACTTGTTCATTTCATTTTGATATAATTTAGTAGGTGTTTATCTTGGCATTGATAAATTTAGCTTCCATGGAGTTAATTTATTATATACTATGCATTTTATACCATAAACGTATAACAAATTATGTAGTAGCAACACTGGTACATGCTTTATAATTCATAACTTCATGTTCGAGATGGATCCTTCCGCAATATCTTATACCTACATCTCTAGGTATAGGATATTTCGTATGAACCATTTTAAATTTAACTCTTTGATATGTCTAGTGCATATATTAAGTACAGCAAACAACCTTTTTTCTAAACCACTAGATGTCATTATAGCTAATGGAACTTCTTTTCCCGCGACGAATGAAAGGGGTCCGAGACGGAGCAGTGAGGGAGTGACAGCGACAAAAGAGAAAGAAGAGATTTATAGGACCGCTAAAGGTATTAAAGAAGTGACGACCTCGCCTGACCATCGCTCCATTTTTAATCTGCAACAGACGGGACAACTCAGTCGCCTTAGTGGCTATAGTGACCCAGCCCGAAAAGTTAGGCCACAACCCTTTCCTCTCTGGACCAATAATTCAAACGATGCATAACTGTTACCCATCATGGCTTGCCACGCCGAGAAATTATTTGGATTGAGATTCGTGCCACAAAAGCCAAGAAGAAGTCGTGTCGTGGGCTCACCCATATTTCAGCTCTCCTCTCACCCCACGAGAGATCCTTTTAAACTTTAAGGCTTTACATAAATCGTTTACTTAGGGTGATATTAAAACTTCACCAATTCAATAAAGAATTTAAAACTTTTCATCATAATATGCAGTTTAAACAGGATGCAGCAGGAAAAGTTTCTGAGGCTAATTTTGGTATTTTCTTCTTAGAAAGGTAGACAGCCTACAGAATACCAATTAAAACTATGAAATGTTTAACCAATTAACTCATCACTGTGGCGACATTTATTTTAGCATCATTACTCAACGACGATTTATCTAATGAATGGTTGCCACGTTATCAATCGATTGATCGATTGCAAAATAACGCAAAAAAATCTCCGGTAGCAACAAAGTAGGTTCTATATATGCATGTGAAATGTCTCTCATTCATCAAGTACCTATAAACACTGTATTATAATTTTTTAAACTCTTCATAAAAACTACACCAATAAAGCAATTAGGTTTTTTGGTTCAAGTTCGTTGCAAAACACGGTATCACGTTGAAGCGCGCAGTATTAACTGTTTTTTTTCGACAAAAAACATCTCTAATGTGATTAAGCCACGTGTAACAGCTCTTCTCAGGGTTGAGGTTCCGTACGCACAGCAAGTAATATCGAGTGCATTTTATTTGCCGAAGGCCTTCCATCGAAAGCCGCACTTATGCTGTCGCACCGCTCGTAAAACGCATTACGCCATCAATAATGGGCGAGGCAGGACAAACAGGAAATTCTTCGGATGATTGGGAAACAAACCTCTCCTCCTCGGGCAGAGCAGAAGAAAAAAGAAATGGATCTCGGAGGCACTGGAAAGAAAACGTTTCCCAGACCGGCTGCAGGGATTGCACTCGCTCCACTCACTCGGGCGAAGGATGATGTGAGCGTAAGCATGCGTTACGCCTGTTTCTGTGCCGCGATGTTCATTTTTCTCCCATTAGTACCGGAGTCGACCGTCAATCGGGCGAAGAGAGGGTGGGGAGAGCGCTGCTTATCGCCTTCACACCGCCAACGCTGTGGCGCATGGATGGTAAGAGGATGACGCCAGAGGGTGCTCGTGTATGTGTGGACTGTCTGCTGTGTAGTGCGCGTGGAGGAGAGAACGGAAAGGGAGAGGTAGGGAGAGAGTGAGTGGTTTGCTTCAAGGACTAGGGAGGGATTCATCTGCGTTTCGGTTACGCTTCCATCCGTGCGGCCGGTTGGATATTTCTCCACGGACGGACGGATGAGGCCGGCGGAGCGAGCCACGGATCTCGGTCTCATTGTTTCAATGAAATTAGCGCCGCATACTCGGGAGCATACGTCAATTTGTTTGCCTTATCTTAATGAGGGCAAGGGCAAACGCCAGGTTGCCGTACTTTCTTGTGAGTGCACATGATTGCACTCTTCTTATTTCAAGTGAATCTCATGGTCAACCATCAGCAGAAATAAAATATTCTCCATTTAAATGCGTAAAGGAGTGGAACTCTCGGGTAAAACTGCCTCTTGGTAAGGCATTGTATTCTTTCCAAGCCTATGAAGGAATAAATATTGGAAATATACGTATTCTACTGCTTCTATAACTATAAATACAATTCAATACGTAAATGCTGGAAAAAGTTTTGAAACGCTTGCGCGGAATAAGTCAGATTGATACCAATCAAACATGTAACCACGATACTACAACAAGAATGAAGGCTTAGGATGACCACAACATGAATTTATATCGATGACCTCTTCCTCTTATGATGGAGATATCGTTTGGGAGATTATCAGTTGCTAAATTACCGGTAATTGTCGGCTATTTCCGGTAGTTCAGACTTGCAATTCAAAAACTTAACAAAAAATTTGATCCACTCCCATACTTTCTTTCGGAATTACTGGAATAGAATAAATTTGATTCTGCTCTGGGTTTATGTCTACCATTGAAGCAGAGGTTACTTCATTCCTACTTTCATCAATCATTATTTACCTCTTGTAATTCGTCAACGCTGATGGATAACTTAATAATACTTCACTACACGGATATAATGATGGGAACGTTTTGAGAATATTTTTCCCAGCTATGGTAAGATGTTTTATTGAATTCTGGAGGCCAATTTAGATCAATAGTAGTACCTACTGCTTGCAAAATACAGTTGACATTAAATTAATATGACAAAAAACTTCCCTATTCCACATTAATGAAATTTTTAATGCTTAAATTTCAACTCGTTAAAATAAAATACATATAGTTGTAGTACATTCTAAGGCAACTTATCACAGCCAAAGAGAACTATATACCAGAGTTGTGGTTTCCGATAATTAGAGAAGATGAGACGGGATATCCCTCGAACATCCAGCACAGAAACTTGATCTATGCTCCTTTTACTCTCGGACTTTTCAAGGATATGGACAGCTTTTAAATTCTTGAGCCATTGACTTAGGCCACGGTAATCATCGCCACCCCGACAGAGAGGTGTTCGAGAACAAGTACTACTTAGTGTAACAATCGCGCGCCACGGTGTACTTGGAGCACATTGAGTTTAGAAGTTGAAAGCTTTTAACGGCAGTTGAATCGCGACCTTGCTGAACCCAGTCATTACCCCTTCGAGCCTTTCCGTCGCCGAGAAATTAAAGGGTGTGACTGCAAATTGGGAGTTACCTCTTGAGCGGATATAAACGCGCCGTGGGATGGGCCCGCGTGGGACATGAGTCGAAGGAGTCTGGAAGATAGGAGGAGAGGTTTTTGAGCGAGAGAGAGGAGAGAGGAAAAGAGAGGGAAGTGGAGTGGGGACGACGTGGTGAGGAAGAGGATGGGGAGAGAGGGAGGGAAAGGAGGACGAGGGGCTGGCGAGATGGGGATGGTGTCATTTTCGCCCTTCCGGTCTTTCCTGCCCCCTTTTTGCCCCCTCCACCCTCGGCCACCGCCCTCTTCCTCCCAAGCCACGCTCGCCCCTGTTGGCGGCCGACTCTCTGCCGCGCCTCATGTTGCCGCCGCTCTCCCATTGCAGTCCCACCCCAATCTCCCGACCGTCGCCCATTCCTCCACTTAACCGCAATGAACTAACTAGTAGGCTCGAATCATTGCCTTAATTCCGTCCATTGGACGCCATCTGTGCCATCGATTAGTCATCGTTCATCAGAAGCTATCCGAAGTTGCCAGTTCAAATGTCGGCAATATTTTCGAAAGGCATCGTTATGTTGTGATATATTAGTTGGATACGTATAAGTTATAAAACATCCGATTATGAAAAAGTGAAAAGAAATACGCTTAGCTATTACGTTAAATTACGACGAAGTTAATTCATAACGCTCCGAAGTAAACAGGCTGTGAGCAAAGCCATCGAAAACCCTCAGTACAGATATTGGTTTTCGTAAAAATACCACTGAAGAATTTATATTCATCAACGAATTGTAGCGGAGATATTGCCTCTGTTAATATACAGATATAATGATTTAAAAACCCCAGTTTATGAATTCATACTGTTTCAAGGAATAAGATCTATTGAGGGTACATAAGCATTTGAATAAACAAGCTTGCAAGATCAAACTAGATCATTACTAAAATATAGCCCTCGATTTTTATTTAAAGATCATAACTTTTTTTAAACCCAATACTTTTGAGTTGTAAGATTTACCAACTCTTTTTGCAAAAAAAATTCCTAAAATGGAATTTGTTCAAGGCACAGGAGGATTCTAGTTGAATTCTATCTCGTTTAGCCTTGTAAGCCAAGTAGCCAAATACCTTGGGGTTCATTTGAACCGCGCATTAAAGTGGAATGAGCAAATAGATGGTGTAGCTTCGGTTCTGAGACAATGTCTGATCAATCTATATTTTCTACGTAACAAATATCCAACACCCTTTCTAAGACAAATATATTACGCACTTGTTAATTCAAATAAAGCTATGGAATCGTTTGCTGGGGAGGTGCGTATAAGTACACTATCAAACCTGTCGTGTATCTCCAGAAAAGAATAATAAGAACAATTACTTTTAAAAATCGATTCCATCACACTCTTCCACTTTTTCGCGAGTAGAAAATTTTGCTACGCTATTTATTTGTATATAAAGTATTGAATAATTATTACATGCGGAGGGGTAACTTACTTGGCATAGTGGCAAGACAATACAAATGGAACTTTCGTATTCAATCCAATATTTTGCCCCCGAAGCCATATATAACCACATTCCAGAGAAGTTTTGTTTATTTAGCACCTAAAATCTTAAACCTACTTCCACGTGGCATGTAAAAATGGCAAAAATGGTGGTGTTGTTTTTAAGACAAGTCAAAATATTGCTCTTCAAATTGGATGATAATGAAATAATTTTCAATAGTTCTCATGAAATTGTTTCTTTAACCAGAAACAGCTTTATAAATAGTGATATTATGAAGTGTAGCACTGATGTAAACCTGGTACATATATACTTTTGTTAAATTTCTATTTTGCACGGTAACTTTTGGTTACCCCCACACAGGTATTTATCTTTGGGGTAACCTAAAGCTTCCATCTATTGTTTAAAATGTGCTGAAAAATACTGTACTAAAGGGAAGCAATAAATTATTACTATTATTATATTATTTTTAAAACAGGCATTCACCTTTAGGCAAAAAAGCATATAGATTTTTCCTGGCCCTCAGGAAATAACAATCATTGTAATTTATTTTGCATTAAAAATATATATTAAGTGTGAATATATTTATAAAGTATCTCCCTGTCAAACAGGCTACTAGAATTCCAGAGAAACACTTGTGGAAGGCTAGAATAGACGGTGGAATCGATGAAACACTAGACTCTCAGTCTGCAATTGGTTTGGAGTGGTTGCATCCCAGGCATCCGAAACTTCAACTTCCACCCCTCTAACCCCGAATAGTCCTCCCCGTGCTCAACCTTTTGGCGAGGGGGGAAAGAGTGGGGTGGTGGATGGGGGTACAAGGGGCCGGAGCGTGGAAAGAGGTACCGCGCGAAAGGGGTGCGGGGATAGCTGCCCTGACATTTCCGTCCCCTATTGCCTCGTGCGTCACCCAACCAACCCCCCTTCAAATCCCCTCCCGCCAAACGCACACATGGGCTATGGTGTTTCCCGTCACCCCACTGCCCCTTCATCCTCCTCCCATATCACAAACACCATGACCCACCTCTCAGCCCTTCTCCGCACCGCCCAGGCGCTCGGCACCAACCCCAGCCTCCACCGAGCACCACCAAGCCCTTAAGCATTCCATTTCCCGATATACTCGCTCCTCCCGCTGGAGCCATGCCTCGCATGACAGTTTGGGTGAGATACCTCGACACGTAGAATTCAATGCATTTGACCCTATGGAAAAGAATGAGTCGAATTTCTAATTATATCAAAATATTAGGCACTGATTTCCCAAAAAATAAAAGACGTTTTCCATGGGAAGAAATTCGCCTAGACCTCCGTAGAGATATTATTTAAACAAATTGGATGTTCAAACTCATGGATCGCACTACATGTGAAAGAGTTTTCTTAATTATTTAGCGGAAATAAATTCATACCTCACCATATTACGTTCCCTAAAATTGCAAAATAATATCTATTGTAAAGAAGTTTGTAGCTAATGCGGCGAAAAAATTATATGCTAGATACTAAGATATGTCCGTATAGTTACAGACTATTTTACTAAAAAGGTACTACCTTACTTACTTTACAAATCAAATAATTTCGGAGAATTGCACAAGAGTAACCTTAAGCCGTGGCTAGTGAGGAAAATTAACGGCGTGGTTGCATCGCTGTTCACTTCCTCATTAAACATTCAGTTATCACTTTCAGTCAGATAAGCTTAGCAGTTTCTCTCGCTAAATATGAAAGCTTGATTGATAAAAGAAGAAAAACCAAATTAAAGGCAATATAAGTTTTCTTAAACTTGCAGTGTTCCATTACATAGCAGATGAGCAAATCTCTTGCTACTTCAGTATTTTGTCTTTACCTACGACAAAATACATCGTATTCATCAAAATATCATTCGAACATCGCCAGTTCTATTACTGACGAGCAACCGGATCCGACGGTGACATACCTCCAAAACCATAACAAGCACAGAAATTAGAAAGGCTCCTTCTTTATTGGTAAAGCATTTTTGTGTTACCGATATCACATTTTAATGGCATGATAACCGGTAAAATATTTAGTAATTCTGCATTAAACATAAACTATTTATAAACATTGATTCTACAGAAAGGAACTATCCCAATGTAGTAAATGTTTAACATTTAAGTATGTCTTTATTAATTTCTCGCTGTCACTGGATATTTTTCTAGGTAATCATTTTGAATTATATGACATTACTCCCTTACTGCAAGTAGCGAGTACCACAAATTAAAACGTTCAGCAACATGAAAATTTCCACCTGATACTGTCACAAAAGAGATTAAATTTTGGAAAGACGCAGTTACTGTCACCTCACTTAGAGAGGCCGTTAACCTTTTCAACGAGAGCTTCACTTTGAAGAGCAGTCAAGCTGCATTCACAGCCTTCCAAGAAAACCTATTTTTTGGAATTCAAAATATGCACCTCAAAACAATGCTACGGAGTCAACAAAAAATTATACTCTCAGCAGATCACAAAAATGTGGAGGCCGCTAAGAGAAAATGCGTTCCTGAAACTCTGAAACAATCACGACTGAGTTTAAGTTGCATTCTCATACTCTTGGAAGATATCTATATTTTATTTGACGCTCTATTCAAAGTCATCACACCTTCATAGTAGAGGGCAACGTCAATTAGCGTTGATGTCTTGCGCCTATATACACTGCTAGATATTTGAAGCCCCCTGAGGAAGACACTGCTAAATATGATGAAAATAAAATTCAGAAGTAACGTAATTTTGTACACCAACATTCGCAGTGATTTTGGAAAGAAGTTGGTGATCAATGCCAAATGTCAACCCTGATCGACCACAAATTTTAATGCGTTGTCATGGAAAATTTTTCCAAAGGGAAAAGTTCATGAAAAGATATTAAACTGGGAGATCAATCACAGCAATTAAAACAATGCTTCGTTGCTACCGTGACCGAATAATAAAAGAGCAATGAAAAGGCACGGCTACGCACTCATAAATCCCGCATACCGATCAGCATTCAGAGTCCTGTCATATCACTGCGTCCAGCGGGAGAGAGCATCACTGATTCAGGTACGCATTATCATTATTCATTTTTTCCCGCCGGAGCGATCGGCAGGTTTTCAATTCACTTTTTGACCACCATAAATCTTACGCGCCGTCTCATTTCCCCAGGGGAAAAGGAGGGGGATACGGGAGGCTCATAGTGGTGCAGGGATGTGAAAGAGAAACAAATCCCAACGGAGGGATAGGAAAGCCACGTATTCAGTCGTGAAGACAAAATGCGATTCCGCTGACTAAT
>OY720632.1:52491477-52546935 GCA_963169105.1 Ceriagrion tenellum
GGGGTGGTGTGGAAACCCGGCGAGGGAGGAAAGAAAGAGTGCTGTCAGGCGCAAAGGGTTGGAACGGGCGAACAGGGGTGGAGGACTAGGAAGGGGGGAGGAAGAAAGTGGGATAGGGAGTGTGTTTTTTGGAGGTGGGCGGGTTAATTTTTTTTCCTTTGGGATGTGAGGTTAAGGGGCGGGTATCGGGTGAGAGTGTCGGAGAGGAAATGGCTTTAAAAACGTTTGCGTGTGGGAGAGAAGTAGGGAGGATGATGCGGTCGGGGAGATTGGGATGCATTGTGCCTCTCCTCAAGGAAACGCGGAAAGATTGATGTCCCACCTGACGTGGGGAGAGCGCGCCTTATCACATTCCAGGAACAAAGAAAGATATTCCGATAAGGGGTTCAAAGTTTTTTCCTTTCAACAACTTGATACATACTTGGTAATTGCACCAAAATTAGTACACGGAAGCTAACATTAATATTCATTTCGTAAGGGTGAAATTATAATCCAAGTGCTAACATTATGTTAATAATAAGATAAAGGGCATTTTCAGATGGATCCCGAGTAATGAATGTTTCTTAAAGTTGATTTATGGTTTCTAATTTATAATAAAAGAATAAATTATGCATGAATTTTCTTTTTGAGGGAAGTGGAAAAATGATGTCAACGACATTGTTGCAATCCAGAATGATTACCTTCGAACTTCGTAAAAAAATCTTGGATTTGATCCGCATGAAACAGCATTTAAAAGGTGTAATTTGGCATTGGCAAATAGGTAATATTTTATCATATAACTTTGATTGCCTCTAATGTTACGAAAAGACCATACGTTAAATTTTAAGACAGTATAAAAATATATTTTTTGCGGTCGTTTTATTTCTTTTTAACATTCAAGCACCAACAAATATCTTGGTACTGTCTTTTAAACAGCTCTAATATAGTATCATTAGAATGATGCAGTAGTCACTTTTTATGATAATGTCGAATTACACCTCCTAATAACTCATTAGAAATAAAATATGTTTTCAGGAAAGAAAATAATTAAAATATGGATTAGGCAATACATACGTGAATTTCAAAACAAAAGAACTTCCTTCATTTACTTGCTCACTAACTCTAGAGTTGACAGTGTTCTGAGATGTGAAACGATACCAGTTTTTCTAGAATTTGGTTATCTTAATCTTTCTATTAATTATCGCAACTTAATTAAGAGTAAAACTAATGTATTTTCATTGGGATGATAAACTATATAGTTTCATTATTTCCATAGTTCTTATTCTGCGTCAAAGATTATTTAAAATCATATAAGTAGATACGTTTTATTACTAATGCATTATACGATAAGATAGCTAAACCATTAATACATATGCACCGTAAAGCATTCTACCACCAACACGAGTCAAATGTCACAAAGTTAAAAAAACAATAACAGTAAAATACCCGTGCACCTAGTCATTTCAATCTGTCTCTACATCGCTTTAACTACAAGTAATACTACTTTATTATTGAAATATTTTGTCAATACCCATATCTATATAACTCAACGAATAATTCTATCCCTTGGAAATCTGCCGATATTTTCACAAAAAAAGAAAAGTCCCTAATAATAGTGAAGTTAAAATGTTATTAAAGTCTCTTAATCACCATAGTACAATGATGCTTAAAGAAAATGACTAGGTAGTCTTTAACAAAGGTTGATACCGATAGATTATGTGAGGGTCATTTTCAAGTCACCACTTGCTAATCATGAGGTTAATGCATACCGCTGTCTACTTTCGAAAATATTCACTTTGTGGCATCAGAGAAATGTGAGTGGGATAATAAGAGACCCTTCGCGGTACCGGCCCGCTAATTAATGGACGCCACACCACACAGCATCTGATATTTAAGGTTTCCTGTTCGCACAGCTCGGAAACTTCCGCACCTAATTCTCAGCGATGAAAATCCATTTCATCGCTTGGAAAGGTACTCGACGCTGAGGGAAGTCAGAGGCGGAGGGAGCAGTCGGGTCGAGATGAGCTCAAAGAGTCAAAGCAAACACACGCGCAAAACGAGAGAAGGCGGGATGGGGGGTGTGAGGGGTGGAGTATGGTGTGCAGCGGTACAACAGGCATCGGCGCGAGTTTGCATGCTAATCCTGAGGGGGATATGAACCCTGAGCGAATGCTTCCCCGTTTTAACCATTTCCATCCTCCGCGCGGCGGACGGCGGCGATCGTCAGGGCCGGCGTGGGAGATGAATTTTGCTCGTGAGGTGGCGGTGGGGAGGTTGGGGAAGAGGAAGCGGGGAGTGGGTGTGGGGATGGGGGGGAGGGACGGTAGGCAGTGACAGTGGAGTTCAGTGGGGGGGGAGGGTGGGTTGGTGATCCGGGATGAGACTGCATACCCGTGGGGGGATAGCGGGAGAGGGTGGGAGGGAGTCCCGGCAGATTTAATGACGAGTGTCGGTTGGCGTCACCAGAGGGGGTCGCGGGGCGGGCGAGGGGGGAAAGAGGTGGGCATACGCCACAGCGGTGTCGTACCGCATATGCCCGTTTGAGCCGATGGGAGCGGGGGGGCGGGATGGTTTGAGGGAGGGGGATGGGGGAGAGTGGGAAATGGAGGGAGTGTGGATCAGGCCTAGGGTTGGGAGGGTCGCGCGCGCACGCCATTGCCTCTATTTGCCGCCGCGATTCTCTCGATTTTGCAATGGTAATCGAGGCGCGAGTGGTCGGAGAGGTGGAAAAGGAGATATCTGCCGCCATCAAAATACGCCCGGACCGTACGGACGTATGCACATGCAGAGGCAACGCGACGCGAATGAATAAATTCCAAATGGAGTTATTCATAGCAGCGGCGGCCGCATCGTTCTGCCGTTTTAGTTACGCCAGCGCAGGAATTCAACGAGTCGCGGGTGATTTTGCCAACGGAGGGTTCGTTTCTCTGGATTCTATCTATGAATTTATGATAATATGTCGTAATGAGGGTGTGTATAGAGGTGTATTCTTCATTTAATACCAATCTCTAGTTGGCATTGTAACGCAGTAGTGTATTGTAATGAAACAGATTTCACACAATACAAACCCTAAAGGCAATAGTTCACCAACTAATCACAGAACTTAAATATTTTGTGTTCTCCAATGCAAAACAAACATCGTAGTCCATCATCCCACTTCCTCACTAAACCGAAATTGCCTCTTCACGATGTCTTTATCAATCCACCCCCATCCAACGCAATCCTTTTCATTTGCATTGAAATGCCTTACAAATAAATAAATGATATAAATAACCACATTATGAGTCTGCTACACAAAGAAATATTTATTTTACCTAACCTTTCGGCCCCGAAACAAGCATTTTTTCATCACGTTCTCAAATGCATATATGTGCTCTAAACAGCATTAACCAAACACTATGTAACCAAATTTAATTAGCCAAGCATTCTAAAATATTGGATCGCACCATAATGTTAATCAGTATCTGGGAGGTCACTTTAAGGCAGGAGGTTACCGATGGAAAACGCAAGAGCAACCGAATCGAGTGAGTCCCGCATAAAAGCCCACGCCCAACATGTGCGTGCTTGAGTAGCTAATTAGACGCCCGCACGATACTCAAGAGGATCGTTGAACTCCCCATTCACCTGGGCGAGATACGCATTTGGAATGTGAATTATTTTGGTATAAATCCAATCAATTTCTCCCCTTAACGGATGGAAAATATTCTCATTTTACACACTTTACGAATCTTGGTTAAGAGAGTAATGGAAATAACTGTGATATACGACTCAAAATATTTCCTTATCACTGATTTCTCAGTATTAGTTAATTTACAAACTTGGAAGATGAAGTTTGTTCTTGAATGACTCCCATTGTAACCCACACAAAATTATATAGGACTATCATAGCTTATACGGAGGGTGATTCACAATAAAATGTATTTGTTAAACTGGCCACTTGGATCGTAAAACGCCAATTGATTATCATCTGAGTTTATATTGCCGTTTTGTTACTTGCAATTGGATGTGGAAGTACTAAGCACAAAAAGTTACAAAATATTAAAATTTAAAAAAAATTAACATAATTGGATTGCATATCATAGTGGGTATTTCTTCCGTAATATTGATGGCAGTTCATCTCTCTCTAGTCACATCTTGACATAAGCCTTACTTTCTCCGGCACTTAGTCCTCTTCCTTCCAGAAATGTAAATGACATTAGGCCACTTCCTCAATTCAAAAGAAACGACGAACTACACCCTACTGTCAAGAATGATTTACGAAATCAATGGATATATTTTTTACTTAGTGTCTTTTATTTTAATTCAAATAGCAACATATTCATTCAGAAAGTAATAGGGAGACTAAATAATTAACCATGCGAACTTGTGATAGACTGATTCGCTTGGTTGTCGCTGCCATATTTCATTATCATTTACCTTTCTTTCAAAATTTTACCTTGAAAAATAATAATGTTATGAAATTTACTCTTGTATAAGCATTATTACAAGTCTGGTGCATGTCACTGTTAAATTGGACTTGCATACATTCCTCTAAGTAGGAAATCGATTCGAAAGTAATACACCAAATGTTGTGACTCATAAGGATAGCAGCATATTACATCTCTCATAATAATAAGCTCTCTCTCTAAGCTTCTTTCCTAGAGCTACAAAAACCGTAGTCGCCCTGCTGCCCTGACTTATTCCCGAAAAAGAGGCACAAAACTATTCCCAGAAGGCTGCAAAGAAACCACCGACGCCTTAAAGTAGTTTAGAGAGGACTTCCCGAAGTGGAACGCAAGGTCAAACTCCCTGGGTCCTTTTTATTGCGGCCGTCGAAGACTAAAGGGAGGCGATGACCTTCCTTTTTCTAAGATTGCGTTTTTTTTTGTGTCGCCACGACGGAGTGTCGCTTCCACCCTCCGGGGCCCATGAGCTCAACTTCCACCCGTGAAAAGACCCGCTCTGGGGTTTTTAAGACGGCATAAAAAGAAACGGAGGGGGAGAGTGGGGGCGGGGGCAATAAAACCCCTGGAAGAGGGTCCGCTTCCTCCCGTTCCCTCACCCCTCCAGATGCTCTCCCAGTCCACCCTCACACCGGCACTGTTCCTCCCTCACCACCCTTCCTCACCCACTCCTCTCGCCGACTAAAATAAAAAAATGGAAACACTTCCTTGTCCCCAAACAACAATGTCACGCCTCTCTGCCACCCCTGTTGCCTTCAGAGTCCGCACATCACTTCACCCTGAAAACCCTACCTCGCCGACCCAGTTTGCGATTTTTTTCTGTCCGTTTTTTCCCAAAATCTGCGAAAGGAACGCACGCGAGGTGGGGTAAGAGTGGTGTGGCCTATGAGGGAGTCCTTGGAGGTAACAACGTTCGGGAATCGTCAGTGTATGTTGTGAGTCTGTCACCTGAAGGTCTTCGGCGAGTGTGTGTCCCTTATTTCGTTCTACGTTCCCTTCGTTAGCCCTTCCCGTCACTACCCTAGTGAGATCGGTGCTCCGGCGAGTCCCGGGGACGTTTCCTGCATCGTCGAATGTGATCTCCGCGAGGCCCGGTCGAATAAAAGGTAAGTGAAGGCTTAATGAGTTTATTGATAATGTTAACCGACATGAGACAAAATCCTTAGCTGAGATTACATCTCGCATAACAGTGATGGTAGTGATAACTCGGAAGCTGAATAAAGAGTTCGTTAACTCTTTTCCCCACTTAGCAATCTTTTGCTCTTCTCCTCACATCATAATTTTTTTAATTAATCCACCGCAAACTGTGCTAAATGCGGAAAAATTTACCGATACTAATATGTATATTTCTCATCGTCCAAATGACAAAATTATTAGTTTGGCGATTATTATGTGGTCAAAATTTATCAAGTGAGTTGCTATTTTTAAGCACACAACCCATTCGTGCGTGTGTTAATTTCTTTGGAACTAGGGGGTATGTTTTAGTGACAAGTTCAGGTTATGTTCAGTGACAGTCTAGTAGTAAGTGTAGTAAATACATGGACAATTGCAGGTCTGTGTAGTCGAGATACAACAAATGGACTATGTGAAATACAGTGCTAGTGCATATATTCCTCTCAATAGAGAAAATTTTCGACGTGAATATATATTTCAATTTATTCCCGGCCATATTTCAATTAATTAATACTTAAATGGTGACGAACATTGAAGTGTAACGGTTACCCATCACATTAGTGATATTTGATCAAGTCGCTCACTTAATACTGAGTTTTTGTACCTGCAACACCGTAACAGATGATCTCTAGCTATGATATCATATTCGATTATCAAAATGCCTCGCAGGTAGGTAAGATCTTATAGCAGTCATGGTGCATGGCACAGCATTTTGATGGTAGACATATTCTTTCTTTTATTTAATTCTGCTGTTTTCCTCACTGCGAAGTAATATATTCAAATACTGGGGAAAACACGCTGGATGCACTTCGTAAAAAATGTTTAGCAATTGTCTGCCTCTCGAGCGTCGGCATAACTAACTTCCGGAGGAACTTAATCTCCGGCGAGCGGATTCAGGCGGTTCATTCTTTTTTGTCAAACTTTATAAATGCTTCGCGGTTTTTTTCCACAGTAACGAGGTCATAAGGATTTCTCATTGCGGCAGTTGATAGTAATTTGACCGCGTCTGACAGTATAAGACTAGGCATATCTAGAGAGCACTGGATGCCAAGGGCGAGGAGTGATGAAGAAAGGAGGAAAGTCAAGGGGATGGATGAAAAGGACGATCTGGAGAGGAAGGAATGAAGGAAGAAAGACAGAGAGAAGAGGTCGCTGGCTGTCTGGCGGTCGCGGCGGGAGCGGCAGGAATGGGACGGGAGGGAGCAGAGGGGATGGGGAGGACAACGGCAGAGCTCTGCGACGAGGAGATGAGCCAAGGAAGCGCTCTTTTTATTCGAGTCGAGCGGATAATAAAGCGGGGTGGTACAGCCATTGTGCTGCCAAATCGTCGTTCTTCATCCCGTGGGCGGCGCTGACAGCGGACATTTGATATTTGATTCCTTGAAGCCATCTAACTGTCACCGCTACACGATCCCGGCTTCAACGCTAGTTATAAAGAGTATTCGGATCTTGGGAACACGCATATCGGATTATTTCATGCTAGTCGCTGAAAATTTCAACGTTTTTCATTTTATGAGTGCCTTAACCATCAATTTAACCTTTCAGATGAGGATTGACATGGCTCGGTGGTGATAATATTTCATGAAAAGGCAAGCCACGCTGCGGCGTGGCGATGGCGCTTCAGTCATTTTGGTATCACGCGTGTCGCACGCCTCAAACGAGGCAGGAAGAAATTCATTTTGTAAGAGGTTTTTACCACACTTAAATGGGTTACACCTGGCGTTATAAGACCTAAAATTATAACCACTACTTCTCGAATGTACACTTTGTTTTTGACATATTTCTCGAGGAATCATTGCAAAGAAATGCTTTAAATTATGTAAATGTTGCATTTTTACCATATAATCTGTCCTGACCGATATTATTTTACACTTATTCACATGACTAACTATGAAAAAAAGCAACTCAATTAAAATTAACCGAAAAACACTGCAGTCTCTCGAGTAGATTTTTTTCAATCCATTTCACGCCTTTTAAGTAAGTAAAATAAGACATTTATGGACTGAATACCTTAGATTGAATATTTTCCTTAGGAATGTTCGGGTGGGTGTTGGGAAAAGAGACATTCAACTCTTCCGGTCTCACAAAATTTGAATTCGGGACCTCACAATGCCGTATTATATGATTTCCACACCTCGGATGCCAGGCGGAGAGAAGCCTCATTGGGGATGAAAAACAGGAGCGGAAATTGGCCACCAATCCACCACAGGCCAGCGGAATAAAACGTCGTTTTCCCAGCACTCCTGTAAATCAATCCAAATGAAGTGATTGACAGAATACATTTGCGTGCGGCCTGCTCAGGTGGGGAGGAGAAGGGCAAGGTAGGTATTGGAGCGAGTGATCAAAGGGCTGCATAACTTCTCGGGCTCGAAAGCATGCCAGTCCATGGGGATAAGGGGAAGGAGGGGGAGATGAGTAAGGCGGGAGAGGGCAGGCACGAGGGGGGGGGGAAATCAAAACAATGGATCTCAAGTTGAGGCATGAGAAGCGGCGACCGCTGCTTGTTTGATGCGGGCATGGAATGCGGTACGAGGGAAGGAGAGGGGAATGAAGGGGAGGATGGGGTACGGGCAGGGTGGGAGGGTTTTTAAATGGGGTGGCGGCCAGGAAGGGGGTTGGAATTGGAATGAAGGGTGTAGTCTACTTCCTCACGGGACAAGACACCACCACCACGGATGTTGGCGTCACTCGGGAGTCGGCGAGCCCGCGACGCGACGCTGTAGTTATCCTCTTATGTTCATTCTCATCCGAAGTATTCTCCGCGGATGAAAGCAAAACGGAGGCTGCCGGATCCGTTAGGCAGAAAACGACGAGAGTCAGACAAAAAATTCGGTGTACAGTTCATGGAAAATTAGAGGTGTATAGAGGAAACGAGTAATGAGAGAGAACCGTCCGTGAGAGAGCAAATGTCTAAAACACAGGGTAAGGGGACAAGATGAAGCAGATCAGACTGATTTGAATGACAGTGTAGATTAAATCGAAATTTTAACGCAAGGGTTTGCAGTGTAGACTGCAAAATACGAGAATGCATCCTCTGCCCACACAACAAAAGATGAAAATTCAAATATACCTTTATCTATTCGATGGCATTTTTAATTAGAATCCTAGGGAATTAAAAGAGAAGAGGTCCAAGTAGAGAGATTTTTTCATTATTTGAGGACTTTGGACACTCAACGTGTCAACATTTTTAATAGACAATAGTATTTCATATTTGTAATTACAAAAGAGATTTTATTGTTCAAGCATTAATACTCACAAAAATACTATTCTACACGTCCTTATAAAAATATTGGAAAATTTTTCGGCCATGGTAATGCAAACTAAACTGAAATAGTAATTTAAAAACATTGGAATAAATGAGGAATTTTGGTAAGGTTCATGCCCGCTTCATTTTATTTTTATTTAAAAACTCCAAATGATCGGCTTTCTATCTCTTCTACATGCTTTTCTTGGAATGTTCTCTTTCCTATTCCAAAGAAGGCATTACATTCGCATATCTCAGGATCTAGGAGGAAGACTGCCTAACACGCGTAATGTAATGTTTTTGCCAAGCAGCCATGCAGAAAATTGAAACTTCCCCCTCACTTGGGCTCCCAGATCGCAGAAAACCGCGGCCGGCTTATCGGCAGGAATTCATCCCGGGACAAGAAGGGAATAGATTTCTCGGAGCAATCGCATTGCATTGCGGTAGTGATTCATTGTCTACCGTCTCTACCGGTGGCGCAGGCGTGCAGACGTCGCCCGGCTGAAACCAAGTGCATATCCTTCTCCTCAGTCGAAGGAGAATGTACGATATCCCATTCTACAACCCAAACGCCCAGCCAATGACCAACCGATTCATTTGGCGATACTCACCCTCTCTTCAACCCCTTCGCATTCCGCAATCGACTAGAATCTCCCATTCGCATCTCCATTCTCTCCGTTCCTCCATCAGCCTCCCAGCCTCCATCCAATCCGCATTTAGCGATCATCTCATCCTTCCCATCCATGTCAAAATACCCCAACCCTCTGTACCCACTGAGACTTCAGCCTTTAAAAGAGGAGCCGCTTTTATTGGAGCCCGATCTCCGACGAGACAGCAACTACAGGTCGGTGATTCGAAGAACAAAAGCCCAGCTTCATTGGTCGTCGACGATAGGCGACTACGTGATGGAAATGTGAATTCAGATTTGCGTACCCACTGAGAAACATTGGTCGCCCTTCTGACGCGCGAATCGAGGAAGGAGGGCTTCGGAATTGGGTGGAAGGGGGCAAGTTGGTGGGGGTGGGGTGACGCGGCCGAGGGAAAACGATTCTGGAGATTTATTCCGTTGGCCGTGTTTGATTAGACTCTGCCCGCCTCGTCGTCCGCGCCAGAACTGGGCTGCGAGGCCGTTGATTGACTCGAACGCTCAAATGATCCATTCGCATACCGATCTAGAAAATGTTTAGGCGGCGAGGAGCCCGGCATTACTGACTGACAGGAAGGAAGTTTGATGTAACTACCTGTCGGAGGTCGCTCTCAAAATAAGTACTTAATCACATTATATGTTTGAAGATGTAACGATGAGATATTTATCACCATCCTTAAAATATTGGAATTCGTCAGACAAAGAGCCAACTCATTTGAGACCACACCAAAAGATTGCAGATAGAGTACTAATCGCTTTACATTTGAACATACTCCATGTTGCAAAAACTGCTTGAGTGGAGAGATGATATTTTGATTTTCCCCAAGAAATGTTAAGAGACTCTGATAAGATTCGAAATGCTCTCATTACCTTATGATGGTGGGCGTCGACTAAAAACTAAAGGAATCGATTAAGTGCTGTATTCACTAATTGTAAACTGAGAACACGATACTGAGTGACAACACAAAAAAAAGATTTTATATCATGACCAAGTAACTTTGGCCTCGTTCATAAATAAATGGTAACTCAGCATAGTTTGACAATGGTGATTTCTCTCACTACCAGTCGCTACGATAAACATAACTGAACGGTTCCTTGGTTTGGCAGACCACCAAAGGGAATGCTTTGGCCACTATTTAGTATCACTGTAAAATACGGCCTGCCAGTGAGGTCGAGCACTACTTTGTCCGTTAGCCTCGGGCACGTAAGAGACAGGATTGAATACGGAACGATTCAGGCGACCGATGACGCGGAAACACCGCGAAAGAGGGACGGAGAGAAGTGATATTTTCAACTCAAGTTACCCACATGAGATGAATACCAATCCAAGTGCATCGAGACGACCCTTCTGAATTCTTAAGACAAACGTAAGCAGCGCAACATTGGCTTAAAACTACACCGTATAGCAGTTCATTAAACAGTCAACGGGAACGATACCGAGTGCCCTCGGTTGCCCCGTAAGCCCCGTACATCTCACGAATGTCATCAGACATTGAAGGGCCTGCGGACGTTCCCATCGGGCGCGGCGGCGTGGATCGGGCCCCGCAGCGGGGAGGAAGAGACCTGTAGGATGGGTAGTGAAGGGCCGAGGGCGCGAGATGGCCCCGTTGAGGGTGAGGACGTCGCGGGGGTGGATATAAAAGGTTGCGGGTGGGTGGGACGAAGTGAGAGGACGGGGTGGTGTAACGGTGTGTGTGACGTGATAGGATCAGAGTGGGGTTTGTCGCGGGTCGATTAACTTCGTGCGTGTTCATTGCCACGCGATCAGGAACGCGGATGGCTGCCGCAGGTCTGTAGTCAATTATATCGCCAGAGCAAGCAAGTTGAGCCGCCGGGGAAATAGCCCCCTTACGATGAATGTGGATTCACTTGACGTCACAATTTCTCGACTTAACTTTAAGTTGACACCAGTTCCTACCGTGATATGCTAATCTAAAAACCAAAACCAGTTTCACGACGTTTGAGGAGAGAAATCCACTGCAATATTAACTTCGGTGTCCATGAATATAACTACATTTTTCTCACACAATTAGAGTATGGGACATATATGCTCTTATTAACCTATTGCTATCAAAGTGATTCCATAAAGAGTACAAAGAAACCAATGAATGAACCAATATCATTGATAATTTTTCTTAACATGATTATTAAAACGCTTATTCAATCTACCTACTATTGATTTTTAAGCTCGGCTCTTATCTCTCCACATAGAAGACGAAGATTTTTGCTTTTCAGAGATGAGGAAATAGAAATTAAAATTCTTGGCAATAGAAATAGCAGCATCGAAAGAATTCTAAAAAGTAAACTAAGCACATCTGCATGCTCAAAGAAGCGATAGGAAAATGCCCACCTGATTCTCCGTCATCTTCCTATTCGTCGACGAAAAAGGACATACCTAGAGCTCCCACAAGAATAGGCAATAGGTCAACTGACCAGGGAGAGATATGAGAAGAAAATAAATAGAAATCCTTCGAATAGAAACTGCTGACATTTGAACTCGGCACAATTCGTTACGCGGCCCGAGGGTGTTCTCTGATTGGCTGAATCCCATCGTGACCGCCGACACCGCTTTGAGTAATGGCGCCTTCACCCTTCGCTCGCACTCGGATGAGAAGGGCGAGGGGATGGGCGAACGAAGGGGATGACGGGAATGGAAAAGAGGCGGAGAAGTGGGAGGGTGATGAGGAGGGAGTATGTGTGTGTGTGTTTCGTTCGAGTCGGGTGGATTGTCAAGCGGGCAAGAGGTTGAGTAACACGGCGGAAGGAGGGGATGGGGGTGAGCAGGGCAAGACGCTGGGGAGATAAAGTGAGCATTGGCCGGGAGTATGAGGGGGGACGGAGGGAAGGAAAGGCGGAGATGGGAAGACGAGGGCGACGTGGGAGTCATATGAGTGGAGAGGAGGGTAGGAGAGCTGATGTGAGTATAAAAGAATTTTTAGAGTCGAGAAAAAATATTTGCGAATGAAAAAACTCACCTTCTTGTCAGTCTTTGGTGGGCTAGGTTTGAGATTGTATGAGAAAAACCGTGTGTCAGCTTAATAATTTTGCAAGAACTAATTTGAGGTAAGCGTTTTACTTATGTATCGATCAAAATAACAAAAGCTGCTTCACTCATTTCCTCCTTGGCGACTGGATTCAACCCCAACCAAACATTACTCTGCTGCAAATAGTATTCAATAATGTTCTTTATTCACTTTTCACGGTAAAATTTTATGAAAGGATATTCATTTCGAGTAAAACTTTTTATTAGTTATTGGAATTTCTAACTTTTAACGAAAATTATAAAACCTCTGGCTTAAATTGCGCAATAACATAATGACATAACATTAGGTTGAGTGAGTAATAACTCAATTTCTTGTTTATTGTACCTTTTCCAGAAAAAACATTTCCTTTACACCCAATCTAGCCCACGAAAATACATTTACCAAATAGGAAGACAGAGAATATCAATCATTATGATCCTTAATTAGTCAAGCATTAGCAAATGTATCACATTTTCACTTTGATGAACTTAATCAATAAGAAGTATAATGGGCAGTTAATGGATGTCAAAGATTTGAAATGACCACTCGGTGAACTGATAAGGTTCTTAAAATATCACATTGATGTAACAACAGTGGAATTTTGTTCTAAGTCTTTTGAAACATTAATAAAATAATGAGAGTACGGTTTTATGTAGTCTAATCTTAAGCAGCTTCCATGAGAAAATGGAGGAAAAAACCCAAAAGACATCGAAACAGGTCTATAAATGGCGAGTTATACTCAGGAAACACTAACAAGTGGCAGAAAGAAAAACCACCTTACTCCTGATACCAACGCCATAATTTATCCACCTTCAAAATGGCTCTATTAACACTCTCTGACATACCCCACACCTAGAACGACGCTTTAGGTACCGTATGAACTGGTTCTCGCAGCAAGGGGCCGGGGTAAGTAATTGCATTACAAACCGCAGGAGGGAATTGAATACCGAGAGTAAGGAAGTGCAAGTGGCTGGCTTCTCATCAGGAAGCAGACGGTCTCATTGGGGAAGAGAGAGAGAGAGATTCCAGGAGGTTAAAACAAGGGAGGGCGAGAAGGAGAGGACAAAGAATTCGCTTGGGTGCAGGAAGCTTAAATCTGGAGCATGGGGTGTCGAGTGGGTGCTCGGGGATGTGGTGGCGGGTTAGAAAGCGAGGGACGAGGGCGTGGCCGTTGGGCAGAAGACGAGGGGGTTGAGGGGGAGGGCGATGGCTGGGATGGGTTGCGAGAGGGTGGGAGGGGCACGAGAGGAGGCCGAGTGCATGTCTCGGAGGAATCGTGGGATCCTCCTCCTCCGGTCGTGCATCCTCTGCCCTAAGTGGCTCATGAGTTTCTCATTCAAATGTGCGTCTATTATAGAGCAGAAAGATGAGTATTTCGCAGCTTACTATGCGCAAAAGACAATGAGACTCAGTTTAAAATGACATAAAAAGCAACATTAAAAATCAAACCGACCAAAATAACTGACAAGAATTTTTCTTTAAAATTCATAGTATAAGCAAGAATTCGATACAAAAAAGCTTTTTATTCGAAATTTATTGGCATTTTAATCATTAAATATTTTATGTAGTATACTAAATCTTCGAGGGGTATTTTCCTCTATCGTAAAAAATAAGTTCAATAACGCCGGAGTCAAAGTAACAAAGGATTGTTTGCGTTTTAATTGATTTTAAGACCCAGGCCTCGACGAAAGTACGAAACTAAAGCAAATAAAAATTGATTGAGACCAGTGAGGGTAATACGCAGGCCTTTGTAAACAGAGGAATTATTCATAATTTCAGTCAACTAAGGGTTCTAAATAGACGATTTTTCTCATAACATCGATTTACATAAATGTCTTTGAAGAACTTAATCTTTGTATTTTGGCATAAACAAAGCTTCATCCGTGGAATTTTCACCAAAGAGATACTTTGAACGAATTCAAGTTTTAGACTCGATATTTTCTAGATACGTTCCATTGTAGTGACATAATCCCGCAAATAATTCCACACCTTGCCAATTCCGGTACACGCACTCACGAGGTAGAGTATACTTCTACCGCAATTTAAAAAAAAAAACGAAAATTTTTCCTCCTCGATCAGAGATGCGTGCACGAGGATTTTTCCAAGAAATGAATGATCGCTATTTCCCAAAAATCTAAAGTGTCACGATTTATGACCCGACACAACTAAGATGAACAGTTTGGAATCACCGGCGTCCCGCAAAAGGGGACTCTCTTTATATAGAAGATCTGCGCAAATTATAAAGGCGTAAATCGCCATCCTCCTCGAAATCGTAATCATGCCTTCACGGGAAATAACTCCCATAAAACAAAACATATACGGAACGGATCGAAGGTGAAAAAGGAAAGAGGGGATCATGGGAAGGACGACGTGTGCGGAGTGAGGGAAGGCCGAGGAAAGGGTAGACTAGTGCCTTGCACCGTAAGGCACGAACTTTTGACCGAAACCCACCCTTCCCGTGGGGTGGAGGAAAAGGAGAGAAGCCAGGTGGAGGGGTGGGAAGAGGAAGACTTTTAAAAATTGGTTCAAACGTTTACGTTTCCATTGACTACGCCCAGTGTGAGGGATAATGAAGGCGAGATTGCGGGGAAAGGCCCCGATGCCTACTATTACCGGGGCGGGAGGCGTTTGGTTGGAAAGGGGGGGGCTGAGGAAGGGAAGCGGTTGAAGAGTTAGTCGTGGCGGCGTCCACAGGGCGGTTCAGAAGGGGAAGACGTAGGAAGTGCCCGCGGTGGAGTTGGAAGAGCGGCAGCATGTGAGGGACCGGGCCGGAGATGAGGAATGATATTTGAGAGAGTAAAAGGCGAGCCAGTTAAGAGGTACACAAGAGGAAGAGATGGAAGGAGAGGGAGAGAGAGAGGGAAAACAGCGGTGGGTGATCGAGGTTGTGCGCTGTTGTGAGGATACGTCTCGCGAGAGCCGAAAGAGAGGTTTTCTAGTGTAAATGGGGGGGAGGGAGTCAGAAAAAGGAGAGAAGAGGCACGGGACTAGTGGGGGAGAGGAGGAGATTTCTCTGTCTCTCACAGAACCGCCGTAAATCAGTCATAAAGAATCTGATTAATGGACCCAGGTAGAAAATCTCCGCTGCAAACTGATAGACAGGCTACAGGTCCGACTTAAATTGCTTTTGGGTGGAGCTAAATGCGAGAGAAAGAGTGAGTGGGGGGAGTAGGGAAGGGGTATATTCGAGGCATGCGTATAAAAGGGATGGATGGAAAGAGTGAGATGGGGGGAGGGAGGCTGACAGGGTGAGGTGCCTCGCGAAGGGGCGATTCCTGTGAAAAAGTGGGTGGAATTAGAGGGGTCCCGAGGGCGGCAGAGGAGAGCGGGGCGTGTTTTAGGCACGGTTAGGAAGGATTTGTGGCCGGATGAATTGACCGCCGCGCGTCGAATGCCGCGGAGATTTTCTTTGGAGTGGAGGAGGACGCTCTGACGCGGGGATCCGTGAGGGAAGGAAGGGCGAAGGGGAGGAAGAAAGGGCTGGGAGGGCTTGGAAAAGGGATGATGGAGGTGAAAGGGTGAGAAGATGATGGTGGGTGAAGATGGTTGGACAGGTGGCAGTGAGTTGGATATAATGGGGACGAAATGAATGCTCCGAGAAGGAGTCTCCTCCCCATCATGTGGAGGGAGGCTGGGGAGAAAGAAGCCCCCCCGAGAGGGGGACAGAGTAGAGGTGGGAATCCAACGGCGAGAAAACAAAAGGCAATCGTCAATAGACGCACACTTGAGAGTAGGATGATCTAGACAAGGCCTAAACCATGATCTTACGGTTGCCCAACGTAAGTGGAAAATCGGGAATTGTTGCTCGAGCGAACGACTGAAGTAAATGACAGGTTTACGGTTGAGATCCATTCTACGTGGCCACAAAAGATTTACGAGCTCCGTAGTGAAGGCAACAGGTTATGGAGTAAGAGTCATACTCCCGTTAAAATTTCATAGTTCTTTGGTGCTTAATAGTTGTTATCCCCTACGTAAAACAATGACGCGTGTAGATGATTTCAAACACATGATTGCGAAAGGCATTTCCACTCCTGAACGTTATTCAGGATATCAGAGGTTGGTACTTTGTGTTGATCACATCTAATCAAATACTCATTCCTAGACATTAATTAACTATTTAATGACTCGTCGAAAAATGATGAACACCAGGAAACAATCTCAAAACAAAATTTAAAAGCTATTTTTCTAATATACACTCATCTGATCGAATAATTGCAGCCACTGTAGACATTTGGAGAATATTATCGCTCCAAAGAGAACATAATTAGGCCTGTAAATTTGTATACAAAGACATTTCGTTTGGCATTAATCCACATCATGGAAATTTGCGAAGATTATTTCAACTTTTTGATGACAGAAAGCCAGTTGAGTATACGTATTTATTTTTTAATGATACCTTGAATGTTCACGGTAAACCTCGTGGGGAAAGCTCCGCCGAATCAACAACGAAGGAAGTCCAGCGGATTGGGTCGCTTACCTGTGGAAAAAGAAAATAGCATTTAGAAAAATAAGAGTATTCTGCTATATATTTTGCTTCAATTCAATAATTATCACAATGTATCACAATTTCCTTTTAAAAATGTAATATCTAACAATGGGAAATCAAATTTTCAGCATGAATTGGAATGGCAGATTGAAAGACGGCTGTGGAATCCATTGGGTGACTTACACGTAATTACTTAAACAGTATGCTGCATAAGCTCAAATATTACAGGATAGTATGAAAAGTGAGACAAATTTTCACTTTCAAAGGGTTGTTCTGCAAAGCATTAGACATTAAAAATTTTATTTTATTGCTGGAATTGGCGCATCAAGAAACGCCTTTTGGAGAGTTTTTCGCCAAAAAAAAAAAACGATTTGTCCAGAATACAGTACAATAAATATCAATAAAGAAGACAGATTCGTTGCAAAATACGATCCAATGTTATACCAAGACTATGACTGTTAAACCAAAATATTAGCTAAATTAGGCAACAGCTACTTCTTGAGTGGGTTCTGTGACTTTCAGTTTAGCATTTCACTCATGTTTAAAAAAATGATTCAAGTGAGCGTTACACGATCAGTGGACTCAGCCAACTCGTTTTCTAATCCAAAGGCCACTATTCGAAAGATATGGAAATGCTTTCACACATTTCACGATCCACTTTAGTCTAAACGATGGGTCCCTATCTCGCATTCCTCATCTTGCAAACGGTCGAGAGAAGAGCACGTGGCCATGAGGAAGCGGGCGGAGGAGCTCCCCTGCATTTGTCACCATCTCCACGTTAATCGTTTCTCATCGATTGCGTCGATTCCGGGAGACGGGGGGACGGAACTCCAGGGCGGACGTCCGCAGACCTCCTAAAATGCGACACCAGAGGCACCCCACGGCACAGGGCAAAAATAATGGAGGAACTCTCGCGATGGAGAGGGTTGTGAGAGACACACCGCGGAGCGGCGGCAGTCATTTGGAGAGAGGAAGGAAAAGATAAGGAGGACGTGTTTCGGTAAGGCTCGTCGACAGCATCGCTTTATAAGCCATAAAGAATCCGGCTGCACGCCGCTGGATGGAAGGGCCACCCAGATGGGATGGGAGGGTGGGAACGAAATGACGAGGTGTTAAGCACGCAAGACGCTCGAATGGCTCGGAATAAATTCCCTGCATCGCCCTCGGACGGCAGACTGAGGTCGGTTGTGTGGGACCGGGGATCGCGGGAGGAGAGAAGGGACGAGGACTGGGCGAAATAAAAAAACACGCTCTAAAATCCTGAGCGCAGAGAGTGGGAGAAATCGCGCCGCAAAGATCAAAGGCCCGCCGCGATTACTGGATAGAAAGCGAGAAAAACACTGTGAATGCTGAGGAAACCAGGCGGAAAAAAGCGTGAATAAAACTCAGTTAATTGCCGGCGTCGATGGCTGATAGTTAGGCAAATAACATGCGGGCGTAATCGGTGGATGGAGGCTATTCATTACCTGAAAGTAAACTAAGAAGGTAAAAATTTTTTCCAAGTGCGGCACACCTGATTAAGGTGGCTACTAATGGTGAATAATGTTTATAATTACTTGACCCGTTAAGCAATATTCTATCCCTCTACGGTTAGTGATAATAGTGCATTTATCCAATTACTCTCCATAAAGTGAAAAGTAAACGTCGCCTTATTTTTGCTGGAAGTTTTCTGCTGCACATTAAACTGTAGGCGTAACGGTAGCCGAAAGGAAAGATCCCTCTGATACCGATGTGTCTCGAGTTCAAATCCATCAGAAACTTCTTCCAACTTGATTTTCTTACAGCAAATTTATCTTAGGAGCCACAGAATGAAAAGAACAAGTTATCAAGTCCTGGTAAACGAATCTCATTATTGGCTGGGCTTTCATATTGATGAAGTATAACTTTAACTATCGAACGAAAATTGCGGCGGAAGATGAACACCTGGGAGGACAAAATGAATCGTGGTTGAATATTTTTACTGGCAACTGTCAATAGAAAATAGATCCACCTCTCATTTTCATATAAATGATACTGAATATTCCAGCCTCAATAACCTATACAACCGTTCGGATTACAATTTTTGTAAATCTTCGAAATCAGCCTGCCTTGTATATACAAATAAATGGGTCCAATAACAATGACTCTCATCAATACGGATAGAAAGATAAGCGCTGATATACATTTATAACATAGTTAAAAAAGACAATAAAGTACTGATCATTAAAAATCAACCAGTTAAGCGAGCTTGGGTTACATCGAAAATAGTATGTAGTATTAATTTCTCTCCGATCACTCTCACATCAATCCACAGCATTGAGTGAACCAATATTCGTCATTACGTCGCTTTATTCATATGGAGAAAAATCTCCTCAGGGCATTCGAAACATTACCAAATGAAACTATTTTCTCTTTTTATCACCCAGCCAAACTTCCATGCATAGGTATTGATTTCACATGAAATTGTTAACTCAAGGAACATGTCTTTATACTATCCGTATTTGCTCAAAAATGTAAGCCAGTCCAAAACGAACACTGATATATATCGTTTTCGTCGGAAAAACACTGAAGATTCAGTCGAGGACCCATGTTAAATACATCTCCGTGAGATTATGTACGGATGAGCCGTGATAAAAATACTACGATTACCACACTTAAAAGTCTAGCACATATTCCTTCAACAGTTAAAAAATACAATGTATTTGCAATGCGAAGCCACAATCATACTAAAAAATGTCTCCGGACGGAAAAAAAAGATTCAATAACTGAGCAGAAGAAACCTAACACTATGCGTGTGGCCGTCGAATATCAGTAGCGAATTATTATTCGAAATGGGAAGAGCAGCGAGTTGGGGCCAAAAGGGTGATATCATTTCTGCGACGGCCTAAGACGCATCCGCGGTCGTTAATAAAATGAGTGGTGAAGGATGGAGGTCCGGACGGGACATGAGAGGGCGGGTGGGGGTGTCGTGGGGGAATGGGTGGTGGAGGGGGGATGAGTCGCCAAGAGGAGGGAGCAGGAGGGTGGAGTGGGGGATATTTTTGTGCCGCCTATTCGGGGGATGAGGAGGGAGAGGGGAGTGGCTGGGTGGAGATCGTGGGGGAGGGAGGCGAGGCGGAAGAGTGTGGTGGTGGCTCAGGGTGGGAGGAGAGGGAGGGAATGGAAGGAGTGAAGGGGTGAGAAAAAGCGCGAGGAGAGCGGCCGTAAAACACGAGGCCGGGCGATTTGTGCGGTTTTACGCCCCATTCATGGCTTCCTAAATGGGTGTCGGGGACCAAAACGTTTGGTAAATAAAACGACACACATTCGCGCGGGGCGATAGTGTTGCGCGGAGTCCATTTTTTTCGTTCTTTGCTCACTTTCCGTCCCATCGAAGCTTCCCCCCCCGCCCCAAACACCCCAACACACCCAACGTTCCCCAAAATTTTTCCTCATTTCTGCTGCATTCCCACAGCACGCACTCGGCGTTGCGAGTAGCGCTCCCGGCGAGCGAAACTGTTCCAACTCGATGCTAGGGGAGAGGTTTTCCTCTAGGCGCTCCCTCCCTACCCTCCCCCCTCCGCTTTCACAGCTATGTATCCCTTCAGTCACACATCAATCCAATATTCTAGTGTTTAAGAATTCTAATTCAAAAGTCTTCAGACATTGCTTCCAGACCAATCTAAACTACAGAAAAGGCTACACGTACGTACGTATCATTCACTTGCCAGACGCAGTGTTTAAGATGTGTGTCAATAAATAGCAAACGTGCTTCCGCATACGTTCTTCACTTGCTGAAACATGGTCGGGCGTATGCATTATTCAAAATACATATATTACAGGGTAAACTGCATATTAACAGCTGCGCCAGCGTCACCAAACATGTTGCACATAAAGAAATCGATGAAGATAAGACATAAATTGTTTACCACGGATATATGTATTGTTATCATTAAAGATGAAAGTCCAATATCTACCAAATGAAAATGACTTTGTCATATCCACTTGAGGTTTATTAGCACGACCCGGGTTTCAACACTTCGTATCATCTTTTCAGACTTGAAGGAGACACGAAGTGTCGAAACCTGGGTCGTGCTAATAAACCTCAAGTGGAGTTGACAAAGTCATTTTCATTTGGTACATAATTGACAACTTCCACAAAGTATATCCTGCAACCATTTTCCTTATAATAATCCGCATTAATTCAATTAATTATTTACGCCATCCACTCTTTTTTGGCTCTTTTGACAATATTTTGGCTTGTTTCTGAAGGCTTTTGACTGGTATTGAACAAAATTTCTCTGTCACTTCTCATCATTCATTCTCAATATTCTCCAGAAAGTATCGCAATCGGGGCCTCTATTGACTACTATTTTCTAGCTGCCACTGTATTACCGAGGGTGAGGGTGGAGATCAGGTCGTCCTACGAAATGTTGGGAGGTATGGAACAGCCAGCGCGGTGGAAAACTCGTGAGAACTTTATTCATAACACTGTTTAGCAAGTACCAAGAGA
The DNA here is from genome assembly GCA_963169105.1 of Ceriagrion tenellum. Classification (NCBI taxonomy): domain Eukaryota; kingdom Metazoa; phylum Arthropoda; class Insecta; order Odonata; family Coenagrionidae; genus Ceriagrion; species Ceriagrion tenellum. Next base: position 52,512,942 of record OY720632.1, read on the forward strand.
ACAAAATGGCAAAACACAAACCTGAGTCACTACAAATGTTTACATGTCCATATTAACCTATTGGTCACTACAGAGACGCAGCGGATGCTAGGACATTAGTTATCAAAAAGATGGGAAATAGGAAGAGGGAATTGGAGAGGGAAATGACGAAAGTAAAATAAGTGTTAACGGATTGTCTATCCCGCGGATTATTTCGCTCAGTTTTGTTTTATTTTCTTGTGGAGGGATGAAAGAATGAGTTTAGGTACCACGCTGTTCGGCAGAGCAGCTCTCTAATATTGTCCCCTCCATTAGCTTCAGAGATACCATGAGGGTTTATAATAATGCCCATTTGTCACCCTTAAGTCTCATTTGGTCTGAATTTATCAAATAATCTTCACCTAGCCCGTAGCTTACGACGGCCCCAACATATGACATTAATAAACTGCTTTACAGTACTCGTACGCAAATGTTTAGCGAAGCATGCCGCTTCCTTTGTAAGTTTTTTGTTTTGCGAATAAAAACTTTCTGAGCCTTGTCCTTAATGATATTCCATCATTGTCCCAAAAATCGGTTAAAGTGGTGAAAATAGCATACTCTCGCAGTCATAAGGTCCATTTTTTCCTATGTGTAACGCTAGATCTCTTTCAACCTGTCTATTTTGTAGCTTTTGATTCGTAAACGCATAGGACAGAGAGCTAATCTGTCCATTGACTTTGAGACAACTGCCTGTAAGAATTTGCATGATTCACGATGAAACATTGAGAAGATTCTGCAGTGCCAGTGTGAATCTCTGAGAGTTACACGGGACCTGGACTTTGAGGAGATAAAAATGGATATTATACACCTTGAGACAAAATAAACTCACGTTATAAGCACGTGGAAAATTAGAAGAGAAAAGAAAAGGATAATTTCTGTGAAGCAGTATTAGATGTACCTCAACCTTATCTCATAGAGCATGAAGCAAAGGAGATGCTAATGTTAGGATTGAGTGACCCGTAACGACTTTCGAGAGGCAAAATAAAAACAATACATTTAAAAGATCTCGTATATTTGTTTATTATTGATTGTTTGGGGCATTTTTAACCTAGTTGCGACAATCTTTTCAATGTGGACGGCAAGATAACTGTAACAGAAATATCCCCAGAAATTATATTTGTCTATGCAGATTTTCTTCATCAATTCTGAAGCAAATGTCGAAAATACATTATGTGAACTGCTAAGAGTTCTTTTAGCTTTGCATTAAATACACGCATACGTAAGACGTTATTTGGCGATGAGGTCTCTAGACGAGAGAAAATACATACATCATGTGAAAATACATGTAAGATATAAGGCAAAAACATATTTTCTTAGGGCATGACACCTCACCCCTAGTACGTAAATTTAGCTTTTTGAGTTCATTCTGAGTTAATGTGATACGTGCATATTCACATTTAGCAATTAACTCATCTGTCTGCATAAAATGCATACAACTGATGTAAGATGGATTCAGGTTGATAGCTGAGCATAAATTGTTTGTGTTCAACATGACGTCAAGAGATTTTCCAGTTTGTCTTTAGCATCAAATATTTTAATACTGTAATCCATTGACTGTAATACCGAGAGATCAAGCTTCCAGGAAATATTAATTTATTACCGAGCCATTTCTTGAAGATGCAAGATCGATTATGTATGATACGAATAAAACATGGCATTGATTAAGCACAGCATCAAAAATGCGGATGTATAATTTTCTTGCTGAGTACTGATTTTGAATGATTAATGACATCTTCATGCGTACAGTGTATAAGAGGATTGAAGATTTATTTCACTAGTGCATTACAATTTTCATCAAAATATGTCTCTAGAGTATACCGGTCAAATATTCTAAAATTAGATTAGCTTCAATAAGAATAGTTGATCATCATTTCACTGTTTCCTTCAAAGAGATGCAGAGAAATGTGTAAATAATTGCACGATACAATTGCTCTTGGGAAGAATCCTTATACTGGTAGAGTCCTGAAATACTGTAATTTGAATTATGAGACAGAAAATTAAATGCATGAAAACAACAATTTACAGAATACTTCTCAAAAAGAATTAAATTTATTATGAAGAACCTAGAATTCAAAATTTCGACTCTCGCTAAGCCCTTAACTGCAATCAACCCGCTTAGATAACAGATCTTTACACGTTCCATAGTTTGAGGCTCAACTATGTGGAAGTTAAATTTCACAAATGAAAAAGAAACCTCGTTTCCTTCCACAGATTTATTTTCCTGGTACAACATGTTTCGACACAGGGATGTCATCATTTGGTACCTTTCTTTCATGCATTTACTTTTCTGCCTCATAACTCAAATGACAGTATTACAGGACTCTACCAGTATAAGTATTCTTCCCAAAAGCAGTTGTATCAGATAGTTATATCAGCAGCAGAAGGTATCTTACGATGACACCACTGTGTCGAAACATATTGTACCAGGAAAATAAATCTGTGGAAGGAAGCTAGGTTAATTTTTCATTTGTAGCAGATCTTTATATTCAACTGTAAACTAACGAAAGCCTAAAATATGAAGTGACGATCTCATAAAATTCATCGACTCTAATTTATAATTATAATTATCACTAATTTATACTCTACATTACTCTAATTTATAATAATAACAATCAATTTCATAAAAGTAACTGGTTAAAATCAGTGGTAATCGATGATCAATGTCACGAAGTTTGACAGGAACATACATCACTGGGGACATCGGCAAACGGTGCCTTGCGTCTATGAGAGTAGGTACTGCTATAGGTATATTTGCGATATTCTCATAGAAAAAGGCACTTTAAATAGCGGTACAAATTTGGGAAATCAAATCTGTCGTTCTATAGAAAAATACATGTAGTTGTAGGAGATAGCCTGTCCAGTCAGTGCAATTACACTGTTTCTTTTTGAAATAACCAATCATATCATCATGCACCAGATACATTTCTGCCTCGACATTTTTGACTTTTCCTAGTAACACATGGAAGACATTTTCATGCTACAAACTGAACTTCTGAGGAATGAAAACAGGTACACATAAAATCCATAGATTTGCAATATCTTCTGCAGATACTTATTCCGATTTAGTATATAAACCGAAATACAAATGCCGTTGATAAAGATACAGTCCAAATACGTTGTATGTAAATGACTAACCGTCATTCTCACAGGTCAATCGTTGTGATGCGAATACAAAGGGAGGGAAGTCAGCCTGCTTCGATATGTATCATATACAGTAAATTTCAATTAAGTTGACATGTTACTATAATAATAGTATTTACCATTTAGCTCTCTTCTATTCAATATAGAATTTCAGATGTTATTTATTATTAATAAGTTTAAATTAAACATTATTTCGACTAGTCTGAAAATATCATCCACTCTAAGGTAAATCTTTAGCCAATAATTAAAACTTGGTTACGGTATTTGTCACAAAAGTAATTTCTATTATTATTTATGCAATATAAGACAAAAAATCTGTCATACTAGTATAGATTTTAATGCTGCTTTCCTGAATCAGCAGTCACAGAGCGAATGCTGAACCATCTGTGTATTATTTAATCATAAGTTTCTGTCACTTTTAAACAACCAAGTCATTCACCATTCAATTAGTTTGCGATCAGTCGTGATTTTTCTTCTCACTGAAAACTACTGAATATTTATCTAAGAATTATAGAGCATGTGTAAGGGGCATACCAAAATGAATCGGAAGAAGAGTTTTTCTCAGGATAAATGAAAAAGAGCTCCATGAATATGAAAGAATAAAATAGGCATGGCATTGCCAAATATCTATGCGACTTTTGTTTTATAAGGTTATGAGGAGCCAAAGTGAAATTTTCATATTTCAAAGGTGGTTGTAAATGAGCCCCTCACGAAGGTTTTACGCTAAGTTCAATGAGGAAAGATGTCCACGAAATATAAAAATCAGCTAAAATGTACTGCGCAAAACGTTTTAGCTCACAGTTACAACTTGCTGCGCAACTATCTGGCATCTTCAAAACTATATTTTTACTAATTCATTCATTCAATCATTCACTTCAATGCATGACCATTTTCTCACAAAGATAAAGTGAATATTCTCCGTCAAGAGAAAACGGAAGACTAAGCGGTCCACTGGAATGGCTCAGCTTCACCTTAATTGGCATCGACAGTTCCTGCGGGTCTTCCCTCTGCCAATCGCGAACTCTCATTTGCATGATGCGATTTCAACTGAGTAACCTCTGATCCATGACCATAAAAACTGGTAAATAGGCACATTTGTCGATGGGTCGAAAATAAATGATCGGCTTAATCTCATGTGAGTGGTGAGCAGCGTGCGGTGAGGCGTTCCTATTTCCCTGCCCGCCCGCTTCCCGATTCCGATCACGGCGGCATAAGCGGCCGCCCCGCGCGTCCCCCGGCGGCCGCATGCCCATCCTCACTTCACCATAACTCACCACCGCAGTCGCCGATCCCTTTGGCGGGAAGTCGAGCGCCTTCTGGCGGGGGGACCGGCCAGCACGCGCACGTGCTTTCTCGGGGCTCGGTACAGCGAGCGTCACCTCCGCGAACGGGGAAGGATCGGCCCATATTTGAGACCCATGGACGGTCCAAACAAATAAAGGGAATGAAAAAAAAGACATCTTTCTCGGTCTCAGGATAAAATGAAAAGAAGCTGGGAAGAGTTGTAACAATAGAAGAAATGCAGCGAGGGGATTCGTTACGTTTTGAACAGTTTTACGTACCGATACGTATTTGATATTTTTGGGCGGTTTTTCCCGAAACACCAACTACGAAACAAAAAAGGGGCGTCACCAAAAAGGAAAAAAAAAGTTTGTACAGGTGTTTTGCTTTCAGGGTGGAATTAAGACGTCTTTTCATAAGCATTTGGGTAGACATTCGGCGCCGATGATTAAAATTTTGTATTTAGTGGAATTAATTCAAACATTTGGAGAGTTACTCCCTTGAAAAATATGTAAATATTTCGTTAAGATAAGGAATATTTTTCGCAGGTTTAGGTGAAACATATTTAATTCTTATTTCAAGTGTATGAGTTGCGTGATGGGAATTTTACTTCTAACTCAACGTGAAGTATTAAGTTTTCATTTTCTGTGATTTTTTCAAATATTTGAATCGATGAATCGATCATTCACAGGAAGGAAAAATCTCTCGTTAATTTTATAAAAGGCCACTTTAGCTTCCTGATTATCGGCACAATATTAAAATATCTTCTAAGGCGCATAACATGCTCACGAAATGAGGCACGGATTAATCATAATGCATTAAACTTGTGCTTTATTCTTTGTACAGCATTGTCAGTACTTGAGGTTGACGATGCTATCGATAAATAAAATCAAGTGTTATAACAGGATTAATTTCATGTGAACTAGTTGAAAAATCACTTGTTTTGGACCATTCGAAACGCATGCATTTGCATACATGAACGAAAAGAAATACTGGACTTATTATAGTCTAAGAGCCAACTGCAATTTATTTGCAGTACTAAATTGGATAACTAAATAACTTAATATTCAACAAAAATAAGCTAACTTTCCGTTAGTGAGGTAAATATATTGAACGTGAAATCCTCTGTTAAAATTGTTGGAAACCTAAGTAGACATAACTGCCGACGGTATGAACATATCACTCGACACACTTTCAGTGAGGAGTGAAGGAATAGGAACAAGGCTGAGAGACCAATGCTTATAATAGTGCAGCTTTCTCTTACCTTTAGAGGAGCAGACGGTTGGAGATCTTTGTATCTTTCTCAGTCTAAGCGTTAGCTCAGACAGTCAAGTATGCATGGTTAATTGAGAAAAGGATAAACTAATCATTACATTATCAATTTACTGCTTGACACACAGCACACCAAAAACTTACGTAAAACATTCCACAAAACAGAATGGTGTAGTTAAAAAATCGCCGAAAGAATCACACATTAACTCCGATGTTAAGATATAAACTCACTTTTCTTCGGTTTTAGGAGTCTTATCTTCGATGGGCACGTGTATTGTTCACATCCGAGTCGTCTTCTGCGTTACCTCCAGGTTGCGCGAGTGTCGTATTTTCAGCGCATTTCAGTTCAGTAAATATTTAAAAAATTTCACAAACGCGGCGGGAAAAATATCACTCACTCACGTGGATAAACACATGAAGATCACACTGGTTGAAAAGAAAGGCGATGTTTTTCTACCTCTCCGTCGTCGACCGAAGTTTTTCAACATATCGGAGCGCTTAAAAGTCCGATTAAACTAAATCCCTGAGCGATGCGACGCGCGTCGATTTTTTCCATGTTGCCGAGATACACGCGAAAAACAATCCGGCGCGTCGCCATAAAATCCTCGGCAGCAATGATCGATTGACCGCCGAGGGACGAACGAAGCCCTTTCGCCTGCCGAGAGGGCGGTATCGCGGCTACACCGCACTCAAACATTTGCCGAGTGACAGTGGGTCCACATAGTTCACCCCCACTAACTGAAGATGGCAGCAAGCGCCATGCGCCACGCGCGGAGAAAGACTGAACTGCGTCGTCCCTGCGGGACGTATGCCCGACGATGGAAGGGAGGAAGGGAAGCGGGCGGAGTTATGGGAAGTGAACAGAGAGGGCGCGCAGAGAGTTATTATGAGCGGCGCGCTCGGACGAGTGGTATACGACCGAATCCACAATGGGATGGCGACGAAAGGGAGCGGAGCTTAAATTCACTAAACAAGCGATAAAGCCCGGAGGAAAAAGCAATAAAGTTAGGTTGTTGGGAATACAGGAGACAAGCTTATCCTTTACACAGTAAGCTGAACGAGTTAATCATCAAAGACAGCAAGTAGCGAACTTTTTCACGCGGTAACACAAGCTAAGTGATACCCACAAATATAAAAATAAATTCATTGGAAAAACTATAGAAGAGAGTTTGCATAGCGGTACAGACTAGATTGAAATGTCAAACTTGTAAATCATATAACAAAGCTCGATCAATATGCTGGTAATTTATGGACGCTAAGATCACCTCGTGAGTGTCACGATAAATTACAAGAGTCCAACATCACAGATTGTAAGCCATTAGTGCCAAAATACGATGTTAAGAGACTTCGGCACGGAAAATAAAGGATAATTGCCCAAATCGTCCATGAAAAGCACGCATCAATGGCTTTCGCGCTCCATTGGCGCGAATCAGGTGGTAAAAACTCATTAGCGTGGCCGATAGACAGCCTGAAAAACTCGAGCGGGAGGCATAATGGAAGATGTGCTCTCTAATAGGTGTTGGGATGAGCCGTACAAGGTCATTGGGTGAGAAGCGGGAGAGGGGAGGAGTTTGACTCAAAAGAGCAACGCGCGGGGGTTGGGCCAGGGTCCCAAAAAGGCGGGTGGGAGAGAGCGGTGGAGGAAGGGGAGGGCGGGGTGAGCTCCGGCCCTTCCCCCCTCCGAAACCCTCCACCCCCCGCCCGGCCGTCCTGCCACGGCGCGCGGGCGAGGGGAGGGGAGATGCTAATCGACCAATGCCGTCGTGGGATGGGTGAGCCGTGAAGAGGGTGCAATGGAGGTCTTTTTATTCGGGAGTAAGAAAAGGAGATTTTGCACTCATGCTCCGGACTCATCCATCGACAACTGTTTAGGATGTTAATTAAGGGTTTACCGAGCAATCCGCAAAAGGGTTGAGCGCAGCGAGGAGTAATTTCGGTCGCATTTAAGAGACGGACGCATTACAACGCGACCGTTCCCAGCTATCTTTCATGCTCCCCAACACTCTCCCCCCATTTCGCTCCTTTTGTTCTTCCCTCATTTCACCGCCTGGACTTCAATTACGGCGGAGGATGACCACAGTCATTCCAGGGGTGAGTCGTCGGATGGGATTAAAGGGTACGCAAAAGGATTAATTATCCCCGGCCGCTGCGACCGTCCAACCGACTCCTTTTCCCCATCAATGGGAGCCTCGTAACCTATACCTCTTCCTCCCTTTCGGACCTCTGAGGCATCCTCCTCACAGTAGGCGACCGCTTTGAGTGCCGTCAGTCAAGCAACGCGCAGGTAGGCGACCGTGTAACACGATTTATGGCCTCTGTTAGGGGCAAGTGTGTGGTGGCGACCATTTTCTTTCTGAGATGAAAACTCTGGATGTGCTTATTTTTGGGGGAAACAGGAAAAAAAACAACCACTTTGCGACTTGACTTATGAGCGAGTGTAGCGGAAAACGCAATTTTTTTCACTCGGGTTTCTCGAGGAATGCGAATATTCCCAGAGTCACCTTCCATCAGATGTCAGACCTTGAACTAACAAGGGACCTTCGGGGATTGCCTGCATATTTTCTTCTCGTCAGGTGGATTATGGTAACCTCACTGATAGATAGACACAGTAGAAAGAATATAAAAACGGAGAAATGGAATATTTTCTTTTCTAAATATTATATTTGTAAACTCTAAATCTATATTCCATCTATAAAATACCCTCAATAAACAATACTATTTTAAAATTTTCCGGCGAACTTCGCATCCGCTAGTCTTTATCTTCTTGTACTTGGCATACATTTTTGGGTAAACTGAAGTGATTCATGCAGGCCAATTTCTCACCAGTCACGATCATTGAGTGACCTATCATTTCAATATGTTTTCAAGAAGCATTTCAGCTCATTAATCCTATCTCAGGATTTAATGCGATAAAGCTTTATCTTGCAGATGTAAGGGTTGTGGGAAGTCAGGCTTTGGAAATATCTTTTCCGCCAGGGCAATGTACCTACTCAATTGCTTTTCCACTTTTTTCAGAAAGTTCTACTCATTACATTTACATCTTATATGGTCTCTCAGGTAACTGATGTTGCTTTTGCTCAAATTTGACCTCATTCTTTATTTAATTGGCAGATGACGATGGCCTTTTAAGGAAATTATTAAATTACCTGCACTACTAGAATAAGTTAGATGATTCCTTGAACATATGCGAAAGTATTTCATTAAAAGCAATAAATATAAAACCACTATACCAGTAGTAGCTGAAATTTTCCATTATCCTGTATCTCCGAACCATTATTTCGTCATTTTGATCAATCACCTTGAGATACAAAGTGTTATGTTAGAATGATATCAAAATATGTATCTGTTATCCGGATGTAACTTTGATGGCTATTTCCCATTGCAGAATGTATGACTTAGGAATATAGCTTCATTTTGATGGATTAATTTTTGAGATTCAATTTCAACAAATAATTATAAACACTAACTTTATCTACCATGCATGAATTTATTTTAAGCAAACAATACCTTTTTCATGGAAAATGTAGGTCGAGCATCACTTATACTGTACGCCATATGAATAGCAACACAATAATATTTTCTCCGCCCGATACGGTGATCAAATTGATACGAAGAAATGGCCTTATGAAAGAATCCATCTGGACTGGGGTTCACGCCTTTGCATTTCCGGGCCAATGTGTTCCCCATTATGTCATTCAGACTTTCTCACTCCCATGGCAACTTTTGGTGGCGACTAAGGAACTAGGTGTTTCCCCCTACAGTCGATCAAGGAACGGACAATAGTGAATAATGATTTTTAAGATAAGAGCTCACCATATCTAGTGATTATTCTAGAATTTTCGTGTGAACAACTGCGCAAGAAGATAGTTACCCCAGCCAAAGTTGGCAATGCCATAATTAGACAATGCCTCAGGAAAAAATATACTGGACCGATTATCAAAATACGGACCTTTTCGCAATGGTACCCTCAAATTAAAAAACTTAATGATTCGATTTTGTCTACAGTTTATTCTCGCTCTTCTTGCAAGTGAACTACCAAACCATTAGAGTGATGAAAAAGATATTATTTGTTTGACAACACAAACAGCATAAAACAAGCGAAAACTGTAAATAATTAACTTCATGAATTGAGTTTTCAAAACTCGGAGAGGAAATATTGTTTTCGTTCCGAAGAAACCTGCTTCCCATATCCTCGCCCCCCATCCATACTCTCTTAGGGAATAACCTTTAGCGAAATGCTAGCACATAACATTTCCCCAGAAATATTGGACCTTTCCAAGCGAGCGGTTTGCCTCCTTCTCGGCCCCGCCCCCACCCCCGGCCTAAAACACGAGGCACACACTTAGAGGAGGGTGTAAAATTTTGTCACGTCTGCTGTCAAGTGATAAAATGATGCCCTTGTGACTCATGAACTTAACTGCGAGATAGCTGCGACTTCACGTCTGAGAACACTCAAGTTCAACGGCAACACGCTGCACTATCGGATCCATAGGATGAAGTCAACAGTATTTACTCTACATAATGGATGTAGCTAGAGTTAACTCTAAGAGGAAAAATGGAAAAGGCGATGAGCCGCACACATATTGTTAAAAAATCCTTAAACAAAGCCGATGACGCACACCACTTGGGATCGGCTGCCGAGATGGAACCCCGATCATTAGACTAAGCATATAGTAATTTATCAGTTACAAATGACCTGGGGTGGGAATACAGTGCCTTCCTTCACATGCTCGTAATTTTTATCCTACAAATCATATACCTCTCTAGAAGGCCGATGCTCACTTTTACTGTCCCAAGAGTCCTCTCCATCCACTTCAACTAGATATAAAATCCCATGATCGAATTTGAATTATGAAAACTATGTTTTTGCTCTCATCAGAGAATCAAAGAACCATAATGCGAGCGTTAGCGTTGTATAGAACCCATGCTAGCGTTCAAAATCAGATACTAGATAACTTTAAAAATACTCGGGGTAATTTATACAACTAAAAGAATAAACATAATTTCTCATAATAGTTACCTCAAACTTTAGAATTTTAATGAGTTCCTTTGTGCAATTAGGATTTATAATGATAAAAATAATTTCGTCATACAAACATAAAATCAACTTTATTTTTATCTTTTGTGACATGATGAATAAAGTCCAAACACTGATGAATATGTAGTAGTAGTCTTTGTATCCCTTGCATGTTGGAACGATTGACGATAGAATGTTTCTTGGCTATTAGATTTTTAATTGGCGCTTTGCATGTGTGGTACGCGGGTTTAAATGTAATTTCGGTGTTCTACCGTATCATTCATGCATGCTTGGTGTGGAAGCACCCCCTGCCACACACCCTTTGGGTGGCTTGCAGGGTATGACGTAGATGTAGATGAATAAAGCATCAAAATGACTTTCTGTGAGAATAAATATGCTATTTTGCCGAATCTTCTTCGAAGAAAGTGTTGTCGAGTCATCAATTTCTATGTTTGCTCGTACTCTGATTGAAGCCTTTTCAAAATGCGTTGACTGGATTTTCCGCCTGAATGATATCTCCATATTCATCTACGAAATACCGTGCAAGACACCACTAGAGTGTGTGATTTTCATATTGTACCAAGGTCTTATTTACGATATTATAGTGAGTTTTTATAGTATAATGTCATTTTTAACTTAGTTGATTAATAAACCTGTTAATACACATCTTTGAGTTTGTAGTTGATGATAGTTTGGAGGATAGTTTCAATTAAAAATGAATCTAAAAACAGATGTAACAGTATCTTATCATTGTAGCCTATTTTTTAAAAAGGCGAGAAAATTCCCGCGTTTACAGTAAACATTTTAGCTTATTATTATAACTGTGTATCAACAAACCGCCGCTAACTCATGAATATGATGAACTAATGCTAATTGGGAATTTAAGATATTTTATTGACTTTGATCGTTGATATTTGGTACACTTTTGCACCTTGGTTGGCAAAATTAGGATTTGTTTTTCATGAGTTTTATGCAGTGCATTTCCTAATTGTTAACTGTGTAGTAGGTAAGCTTTGAGTATATCTGTGTTCAAACTTATCTTTCCGACCGTTTTGAAAGTATCAGCAATTTTACACCACACGTTAGAGAATTCTCGACGCTTTTGTTTGATAGAACATATGCGTAATTTCAGAGAAGATACCGGCTTTGCATGAATAAATGTCTTTTGATTAATTGTACGGCACAAATGAGGAACTTTTTTTTCAAAACTTTGGGCTTGAAGATGGCAATGCAGGGAACCGGCGAGCGGTTGGATGGGTAGTTTCTACCGCCCTTCACCCAAAGCGCATATTCATCCCCTTTTACCCTTCATCCCCCTGGGCTTCATTTGTTTCCTTGCCTTCACTTTTGTTGACCCCTCAAGGAGATACGCCCACAGGCCACCGAAACCCCCCAACCCCGGACCCCCTTTCTCCTCATCGCCTCAACCACATAATTGCCGTGGACTTGCTTAAAACCGCCGACTTTCGGTCCCCCTCCTCGTCCCTCCTCAGATGCTCTAATACGCACCTACCCCTGCCTCATCTTGTCCTCTCCCATTAGTATATCCTCTCAACTTCTTTCCCCCACCCCGTTCCTCAAATGCCAGCCTCCACCTACGCTCATTCAACGCCCGTGGTGCTGTGAAGTAGATACCCAAGTATCCAGTGGTGACACTTGATGCTCAGAAGAAGATGATTATTCTTATCCTCCGGTTGATCTCAAATGACCCTTCGAATAGATGTTGGAGTAATTTGATCAATGGCCTCAGGAATTACCGGCAGTGACAATTGGTTGCCAATCCTAATTCAAGTTAATCAGTTGTTTCCTCTGACATGCTGATCTCGAAAATGGAGAAAATGTTAAACATTCAGTCAATGCTATAAGCAGTCATATTTCTTGAATATACGGCGCCTGTTTGAGGGAGAGAGTAATCGATGCAATCTTTCATCAGGGTGGAATTATTCTTTTAATTTCCACGCCTACGAAAACAGGTGATGGTTTTAAAGATATTTCTTTAAGTTGTAAAAACTGAATCAAAACGTCATCAATTTCAGATAAATTTTATTGTAAAAATAAATAATTCGCGGAGGGTTTTAAAATCACAGCTGTTATGGTCCCGAATGATACGCGGAAAAAATGACATTTTATACCTATCGGTTCTACAATATAGCTCTCTAATTTTATTGGCGCGATCTAATCTAATTTATTAAACCCCATTAGAACGCATCTGGCATTCATAACCACTCAGGAGAACGCTTCAAACAACGGAGAGTCAGCAGAAATACTCCCAGTGTGTATATAAAAAAATGAGACTAAATTTTTGTGTACTAAAACTTCGGCCTCGAAGAAAAGTGAGATTATGAAGGCGGGCTATTGAAAAAGCAACTAGAGAAGTGTTAATGGACCCGAGAGGTGAAAAGAGAAAGACTGAAGAGACGAGAAAAGAAGGCAGGACACACCAGGACACAATCGGAGAGGATGGAGAAAAGACCAGGGGAAAGTGGAGTGGCGGGGAATGGATGAAACTCAGAGGTCTGGTGCGTGGAAGCGCGAGAAAAGAAAAGGAAAGGGGGGAGAGACAGAACAGAAAAGTCTTGGCGAGGAGGTAGGAGGAGGAGGAGAAGGGGTGAGGAGTGCGGTGACGAGAAGAGAGAAACACTGAGAGAGGTTTGGTAGGAGGTGAAACACCCCCATTCCCACTTTAAGTCTTGGAAACAATCCTAAGCAAGAGGTAGGGCGAGGGGGTGGCTGAAACACGGCAAGAGGAAGGGTGGAAAGAGGCGAGGAGACCGCGCTGGCGGGGGAGGCTGTGGGGATAATATAGCAAGACGAGAAGGGGGGGGCATCGGATGGGCAGGGAGGGTGGTAGAGGACGGAGGAGGGAGTGAGTGTCGGTGGCGCTGGCGAAAAGGATCCTGGGAGTTGCGTCCAAAGGAATCCCGGTGGTTTAATTAAGCGGAGTGCGGGAAAGAGGGTGAGGAGGAGGAGGGAGGTGGGGATGGAGAGAGAAATGTTGGGAGGGGGAGGTGGGGGATAAGGAGGGAGGAAGGCGTAGAGAGAGAGTGGAGGCGGGCGGGTTAGTTCGGGAGGACGAGCCGCCAGGGGGACGAGGGTGGAAGGAAGGAGGAAGAGAGCTGGCTTTCGCGGTGGAATCAACTTGGAAGAAAAAGGAGCCTGGGGGATTCTGGTCCTTCGGGAGATGGCAAAGTGGATGAAAACCGGGAGAGAGAGGGAAAGAGGGAGCGGGTGGGAGGGGGAAAGTGAAGAGGGTGGTGGAAAGGGGCGAATCGCGGGAAGGTCTTGGAGTAGGAGGAGTGGGTGGGTGGGTGGGAGGGAATGGGTCCAGCACTGCAAGAGTTGGTAACCAGAGATAGAAGTAGAAGGGAGGGGGGGGAAGTAAAGAGAGGATTTGGGGAGGGAATTGTGAGTGGGCGTGTGGGGGGAACACTCACGAAACGGGGAAGCCGTGTGGTGAGGTGAGAAGAGACGCGGGGGAGGAGTACGAAGGCGAGAGTGAGTAGGAAGGAGACGGAGAGAGAATACGGAGAATGGAGGAGTGGAGAAAAAGAGCCAGGAGGAGAGAGAGAGAGACAGGAATGAATGCTCACGGGAAGGGAACGTGTTTACACGATGCATCGAAGAAGATCGTTTATTGAAACGAAAAAAAACACTAGCCAGAACCCCACGAAGAGGCGCAAAAAGTAACGTCTAAATACAATTCCAGGGAAAATCCTTCTGAACAAGCAAATGGGAATTTTTCGAATGCCCTGTATCAGATTTCGATGATAAGCACTATGAACACAGAAAAGATTGAGCAACTACCCCAATGTTCTTTTTTTTACATTCGAATATGCATATTTAATCGTAAATCTTGTCCTGGAATAAGAAAAGGAATACCTTCGGCATTCCAAGAAATATTTTGACCAAGTGCATTGCAAACAGACGGTATACCTTACACTGCATATAAGCGCCCGTGACAAATAAATGGAATGGATATGCCAGCATCTGTTGAGAGAAATCCGAGAAAGATGACAGTATTTGTATCTAACTATATATAGCCATTGCATTATTTTTTTCCCGATAATTATCAAAATTGAATTGTACTAGCAAAAATCTATACCGGTCATTTTGATAAGCAAAATAAATACCACCCTTCCACTAATATTAGGCAATTATTACCAGATATTTTACATAATTATCCTGCAGTTAACCAATAACATATACGATAGAAGAAAACTAGTATACATGTGGTTGCCATCTCAGAACATAAAATACAGAAACAAAATAATAACAAGGTTGACATAGCAACTGAAATTTTTTTAGCGTAAGTTAAAAACTATAAGCAAACAAATAACTATAATCAACATAGAATTAAATCAATATGTTTAAGTTATTTTTCTCAAGAAAGTGTTAAAATTAGGTGCTAATAAACTGTCATTTGCATGCGAATTTATCGTTTGGCACCCTTGGTCCACTAAATGTTTGCTGAAAGATTTATCAGTAGCTAATTTTGAAAATTTCTCCCAGCATTTTATCAAGCATGTGAATTTTTTCTGATAAATCTCACTATTTCCCATCATCCTAAGAATATTTTTTCTCTGACTTCATCAGGATGTAAGCAAAATAAATATTTTCATTAAATTATTGACCATTTAATTTCCATAAAATCAGTTGGCCAAAGTCACACTTTTACATAAAAATATGAAAATATCATAGGAAACTTTTACTCTAGTTGATCAACTCAGTTTTCCAAAAGCAGCAAAGAGAGAAATGGAAAGCTGTTGATAAATTTGAACGATCATTCCCCATGAGTACACACTAAAAACTTGGTAGCTGAGATGGAAACCCAATCATATTGCTAAGCGGTTGGTTATCAATAATTTAAAACAATTAGACCAGCTACATGATAACTTTACAAATACTTAAAAGGAAGTGTATTCTACTGAAGAAGTAAACAAATTCTCTCATATTAGTATCCAAGGCTTCAAAAATACTTAAGCAGAAATTAATTCCATTAAAATAATAAACCTTATTCTCTTATAGAAAGTTTTAAAATACTTCAGAATACGAACAACTTGGCAGGATGGAGTAGCTTCTGGTTTATATCACAAAGGATAGCTATAAAAACGCCTAACTCACTTCCTTGTGATTATGACTAACTTCCTTACACTAATCACATGCCCCACAGAAACACAAGAGCCATCTGAAGTCTTAAGCCATCGCTACACAGGCGACGCGACACTCGAGCTACGTGTAGTGCATCCCTGACGCCGATCTTCAAAAAAAATCCACGCAAACTCCGGGGCGTGGGAAAGCGAGGGTTAATAAAGTAAGTACTTCCAGACAACTGAGGGGAAATGAACGTTTTTAAAAGGTGAGAAAGGGCGGAGGAGCAGCCGAGAAGATTCAGGCGCTCGGGACTAAAGCCCCTGAGAGGGCAGGGGCGGCGCGGCGGGAGAGAGGGGGTGGCGGTGGTGCGAGACCCCTCACAGAATTGGCTCCCATCTTACGGCAGCCGCTCCCCCGCACCCCTACACCCATCATTCTACCTCCACCCCCCCTTGCTCCACCGCCCTTTGTCTCAAACAAGGAGGTCGGATAGCCTTGCCCATTTACTCCGCAGGGAGGCGGAGGGTGAAGAGAGCTCTTGAAGGAGGTGGTCGCTTTGGGGAGATGGGGTGCAATGCATTGTGGGGGAGGCGCGGTGAGGAGAGGCAGAGGGTGCAAAAGAGAAGAAAAGGATGACGCACACAAGTAGGAGGGTGGGTCGAGTGCGGAGATTGGGTGAGGGGAGAGGATGAGGTCGGGCGAAATAAGTAGCATCTCAGGACAAGTGTTCTGCTCATGTCCGCGGCGGTGGGAGAGGAGAGCGTTTGCTCGGGAAGGGAGAGAGAGAGGTTGAGGCCGGAGGAATGGGGATTCGAGCTGGTGCGTTGAGTGAGAGCGATTGTAAAGAGACTCAGTGCGACCGGGGAAGTGCAAGTGCAGTTGCGGGGTAGGCGGTGGAGGTCGGGGCTGGGGAAGGCAGAGAGAGATATGGTTGAATTGATGCTCTGTACGCGATCGGGGTTTATCCTTGAATGGAGCACTCATCACCGGTTCTCGAAGGATAGAGGAAGCGCACTGGGGATTAATTGGCCAACTAAGTGAGTGAAGATAACTGAATTAAGGTCTCCTAGGTGACATCAACCTTGAAAAAACGCCATTCGTTACTCGAGGCTCGAGAAGAGTTCGAAACAGCATAGCTGACGAAAGAAATAGGGGAGAAAAATGTTACATTTAAATAATATTTTATTTATTACCACTTTCACTAGTTGCTTGGACTTTCAAGTTAAAAATCTTAGACAGCTTAAAAGCATAAATAGCGAATAATATACTGCATACCTACTTCAATTCATGCTACGCTCTTCATTGTAAGAACCGACTTCAGTGGAAAACAAAGATGTCACTGGAAGACCTATACCCTTGCGCCCACCGCAAAATATGTACCAATTGAATTATTTAAAATTAATATTCCAATTGGATTATAATAAATGTATCTTTTTAGAATATGAATAATTTACAATAACATAAATGTAAATATATAAATTATTAAGTGCGCTACATCAAAGTCTCAATTTTAAGAAGATTGTCCCAAGTAGCAAGCACATATAGAAATACCTGATTATAGATTCCTGAATACTGATGTTAATTGCCAACATATGGCAGAAACACTTAATATGAAAACATTCAATCACGAACGGTGTAAAACGATGATTAAGCACCCATTTTTATGGGACTGAAATGTTCAGGCTTTGTTGCTCTTTGCTGCGCTCAGGTCAACTGCAATTTTTTTCTGAGGCCAAGTGAATTTTGCAAGGAATGTTAAACACCTAAATCGCACCTTAATGCACACGGAAAACTGTAGCAGCATCTATTGATGGATGAAATTATCTATGGCCAAATCATACCTCAAATATACCTAAACTAGCATAAAGTATAGTGCAACTGATTATGAGGTATAGCCGGGTATGTATAATTTGCTTCATAACTTGTTTCGAAGCCATTATGCTCATAAGGTCAATTTTGATGAACATTGTGAATTTTAACACTCTACATCTCTGGTATGTACATGTATCCAGAAATTGAAATGCGTTTATATTATATTTCAAATGAACAGCTGCATTCCTATTTAAGTCAACGCAAGGCTGGCTCAGAACTGCGATGCAATAAATATGACCACCGAGTTTCCAGTGGAATGGGAAGCTGCCACAACCAGCGCAAATGTATTTCCCAACATTTCATTACATAGAGACTTAAGCATGGTATCAAATTCCAATTCACACTTATCGTGATTCCCAGCCACCCCACAATATCTTGTCAACATTTTGATCAGTTCACTCTTCCAGACTTACGGGATCACCGAAACTCTTCTGCTTCAATTAACTACGAGGCAATGTCTTTTAAAAATTATTCAACACAATTTTAAAGTCAAAAACTATATCGCTAATTTAGGCATCATTAAAAAATTTATTTTATTTCGCTGATTTGTTTTCAATACAAGGAAGAATTGACTCACATCCAACAGAAAAATGCTTACAATATGGGGAAGATATATTCTCATAATAGAAGACAACTTGCTCCACTATTCCACTCTATCACATGCCAATAAAAAATAATGAAATCAAAAAAATAAAACAGGTATTGTGATACTTTTATCTTGCAGTATACTAATTTTCTGCAGACTGGAGAGTGAAAAGAGGATCAGCTGGCTTTTAATTCACCAATAAAAACCACACTATTAAAAAAACTCTTAAAAATAACTTCCCCAAGAGAATAACAAAGAAATGACGTGCCTAATTAGCAGAAATCTATTACTATCTCGTATCATCAAATTCTATCTAAATTTTACCTTCTTAGCTACGGTCTTTCCGATGATGGTTAGGGAGTAGAAAATGATATTTTTTTCAAGACCTGTGGTTTCATTTGAGCAGGAAAATGCCCAAAAAACAAAGCTTTTTCAGCGTATTTTTAATGAGTTCTGACAAGTTTTCTGCAATCAGCTGGATCGGAATAAAATATAATAACACGCGTATTATGGTAATACTATTCAAGGAAATCAAGTATCTTCATAAAAAGATGGAAGGCATGAGATGAAAATCCACTAAACAATTCTATACGCACCAACAATAGATGACGTATTCGCTCAGCTATCTCTAAAGAATCAAACTAGGCACGAGGACTCCCCTGCAGAGTGAACGGGGACCGGCGTTGAATAATTCACCGGCCGTCGCTCGTGTGCTCTCCGCCACGCTAACTTCCCGATCAACCCACTCCGACCTCCCTTGCCCTTCCCCAAAACTCACGAAAAACTTTACGACGTGTCGAGTGTACAGAAAGCTTCCGCTGGTAATAATTCCCCTCCGCCTCCTTTTCCCTTTCGCTCGCTGAATAGCCTGCCCACGTTATTCTCATCGGAGGGATTAGGTAATATCTCTTATCAATAAATATCAGAATGAAAAACCGATTGGGGCATCTCCATTACCACCTGGCTACTATTTTTATCATGCTCATGGCATCCATGTAAAATACCGTATGGGAAGCGTTGCTTGGAATTCAGTAAAAATACCTTGAAACTATGATCGGAATTAATTATGGCTGTTCATGTCACTGAACCTCTAAAAAGAATTCCATTTCATACCCACATCATTTGTTTCAAATATAAATCACCAATGTAAAACTTCATTAAATGTATACCTCATGAATTTTCAATGATTCAAATGTATCAATTGTTAGTGCACCCACACGAAAGGTGTGTGTGCTAGTTATGTGACGAACATGGGAGTTAATGGAAAATGAGAGCTACAGTATTTCATGAGGATAAAAACGTGCCAATGGTTGTAGATGTTATATTTCATCTGTGAATGAACTTGTGGAATGAATAACGGAATAAAATAGACTGATGGTTTCTTAATTCCCACAAAAGCGTGCAAATGAATGAATTCGACAGTAACTGAAAACTTAATAGTTTGGCTGACGCAAAAATTTCATGCGAAATGGCAATATCATTTGGGTATCTATTTTGACCTGATTCGTTTTTTTATTCAAAGAGATGGATTAAATACATAATCACATTGGAAAGGTCAAATTTAAATTCGAGTAGTAATAGCTTGACTGATAAATATTTAAGTGGAAACGGTAACTACTTACCATAATCTTCCGAATTTTCGTAAAGATGATATACTACTAGATTAATTATTCTGAGTACTGAAAGTACGACTAGGCTAAGGCCTTTTTCTATTTTTATTTTAAAGATCACAAAACTGTCGACTAATTATATTCTAAAATGCTATCGGATTTTAATTTAGTATTTCATTTTTTCCTACTTATTGGTGGTCTATAACTTCCTTTGAGGGTTGCGGTCATTTAATTAATCTCACTGAGACTATATGAAAGGTTAGCTATTAGCGTAATTGTTCAAAAACCTTGAAAAATCAATAGTTTTCCACCGATTTTTCTTCCACCTATAGATTTTGACTGGATTTTTATGAATACTTTAATGAAACTTTTAAAAAAGTAAATTTTGATTGTGCTTACATTGAAAAAGACTGATTGGAATAAGCACTAGAGATTCGATTGGAATAAAATTTAATCAATCCACAATGCCTACGTGTTTACCTAAAATATAAAACTAATTAGAAAAAATCTCGCACTAAGTTCATTAGATCAATGTACCTAATACTTAAAGAGGGCAATCCGAGGTGAGGGATTCTCCCGTGCAAAACGAAATTCCTAGCCGTATCTATAATTAAATGTTCAATCAAAAAGCTTGCTATATATTTAAAAAAAAGCTATGCAATCCCTCCATTCAATAGACGTCCCATAAACGAAACACTGGGATATTATAGCCTGAAATGGAAAAAAATAACCTCTCAAAACCATCACGACTTCTTCATCCATCGTATTTATTACATTGGCAATGTATTTCAAGGGCGTGAATGATTATTTTAACCAATTGCACAATCCGAGATAACTCTGTATGACGGCTAATCACCATACACCATTCATACATTTAAACACGCTATTATTGGAGTAGAGTTCTCTTGTGAGATACTCAAATCCTATTTCCATATCGTTGCCTGACATACGCCCTTATGGTGTCCTGCTAAATGGCTAGCTCCAGGCATCTGAAATATATTAATAGAAACCACCCAGCTGACGGTTAAAGACTCATGACCAATGAAATAAGCACGCTTTATTTTCGCAGCCAAAGCGAAGGGAAGGAGACGCAAGTAAACATTTCAAACAGGTAGCGTCACATTAAGCATTCGCCGAGGTTAGTCGACGGAGGGAGCCGACGGCAGGAGTACCCGAGTAGATCCACGACCGAGCCGAACCCAGGCCTTCTTCCTGCACGGTTAACCCACATCCTGTAGGCATTGGATTTTAGGGGATCGCCATGGCAGAGTCAGAATGGCGCCCGGGGTGAAGAGGATGGAATGGAGGAGGAGGTAGCTGGAGAGAGAGGTTTGTGCGGTGGGCGGGAGGGAGATGGGAGGTTGGTGATGGTAGAGGAGAGGTCGAGGGGGAACTCTCTTGGTTGTGTGTGGAGTCAGGAATGAAGGCTGGGTCGTGGGGTGACCAGAAACCGGATGGGCCCAGTGGAATGCCACCGCCGAACGGGCCGGGCCTCCTACTGGCGTCGGGAGAGCGAAAGAGCGGCTCTCCTCATTCTCTCTGCCTCTCTCTTTCCTTTCCTTCCCTCCTCTCCCTCCTCTCTTCTCTTCCCTAGTCTACTTCCTCACCATTCTTCCTTTCTCTCCATCTGCCTGAGTCTCAACCACGGTCTCGCCCAACCGGCGTTCAAACCCTCGCGGCTTCTCCCGAGCGCCCACACGACTCAAAACCTCAAATCTTCCCATTTCTCTCTGTCTCGTCCTTTCTCCGCTCCTCTCGCCTACCGCCATTTTACCACCTCCTCCTCTCTTACCTTGAATACTCTCAGAGTAAAACCGACGTGTGTGAGATCATAGCGTACTTGCCTTGACAACGATCCAGTCCTATGGAAGGTATTCCTCTTTAAACAACTAATTGTTTTTATGTAACTTGCAATAAGCGATTTACTTGCTTCACGAATAACTAGCAACAAGCACCATACGATGCAATATCGACGTGCAGCTACTGCACCAATTACGAAATATACAAATATCAAGAATACGATCAGTACTTTAAAATATTGCAGCATTTTGATTTGTACTGTCAACCAATTTGTGAACCACTGACAAACTATAAAAAATGAGTTGAGATAAATACTCTGATATGACCTATTTTATAAACCATATCGATACTTTTCAGATATTCACCCCAAAATTTGACGGTTCACTGTCAATCCTACTTATCGCTCCCGCAGCCGCAGATATTTTCTCAATGCATAAAAGTGTTTATTAGAGAACGCTCAAATTATAAATGATCATTCAGCTTAAATGCTTATGGATGGCAACTAAGTTTTGAATATCAATTATTTATTTCATAAATATTAGTCTAATAATTGCCTAATTGAATAAATACTCTCAAAACTATACTTAGCTTTTATAGAGAAACAGACTTCATTATTTCCACTAAACATCTATGTCGTAACACAATACAGAATCAGAAGTTGGATGGAAAATCACGCAATGAACATTTTTATACATGTACCTACATCTGAGATTAGAATAGCCATTTAACGGAGTATAAATGTATTAATTGCAGAAACAGTAATACAACAGTTGACCTCCTTCACCATCATTTATCTCAGATATCACTTTTCCACTGACTTAAATTACTTGATTAATATCAAATGGACTCAATCGAAGTAATACCCCAAACATTGAAAGTTAAGTATTGATGAAAGAGAATAAACTCAACTTTAGACGTATTTCAACCGCAAACTGTGAAATCGCGTCGCAACACATTCAGGAGAAATCTAAACAACGAAATCAGGGATTTCGACTACCTGTCTCTTTCTACATATACTGAATGCTTCTATGCAATAACTTTATTTAGGCGATAAAACTATCCCAATCTCAGACTACTATTCAAAAGTTTGCAATTTTATTTACAGAGGAAGTTTGAAAGATGCTTATCAGATGATCAGTCTGTATGTTGAACAAATGATCTAGCCTATACAAAAGTTTTAATCTGGCTTAATGGAAAGAGTCAATGATTTAACACAATAGCCTCTTTTTCTACTATGATGAATGATAAAAATCTAGATAAATGAGTAATCAAATCCAATAAACAGCTCAAAAACATCAATCATTTTTCTTCACCTCATAACTTTGCTAAAATTGACCCATACTCCCTTGATTTGCAACAACCCAAGGCAATAAAAACTGCCCAATAGAAAAGCTCTTAAGCAAGCAGCCTATCTGGTAGATTAATCAATCTCGGTAATGGCCGACGCTGGCGAACATATGATAGGTGGGTGAGAAAGGAAGCATTATTCTCGAAATGCCCCGAGAATAGAGATGATAACCGCATTAGTAAGGTGGGTGCTTAGCTAACACTTTAGACGGAGAAGTTTCACTAATTCAGTATCTTCAGGGTTGCTCGTTTTCCCACTCAGCCTCTGCCTATCACTCCTCCCCTTCCCGTGGCCTCCATTTTAACCCTGCCAGACCCCCGCCCCTTCTCCAGGGAAACCCACAACAGGCCCTCCATCACGCGGTCAATAACTCTCCCTGCAAGATGGCCGCTGAGCGTAATTCGTCAGCTGGGCAAACTCGACAATAACCGTTGAAAATAAATGCCCGCAGATGGACTCAAGCGCCTTCAACCACAGATAAACTCTACATTTTCAGAGTCTCTTATTCTGATTCAAAAGATAAAATTATGGTTAAGTAGGTATTACAGCAAGGAGTAAAAAACATGAAACATAAACCTATATGGACACTTACACCCTCATATTAGTGCCAGTCTTTAATAAATTGGTGTAAGTCATCTATAAATGTCTTATAGAACGAAACCACAAAAGGTAACTTAAAGTGGCTGAACGCAATTGGAACTGAAACAATTGGAACATTATCGTACCCTTTAATTCTTTGGATCTACATTGCTGGATATTTCCCAGATCAGAAAGCATTTTACAAACGTCAGGATGCGATGTTTAAATACACTTATGTTACTGTAAAAGTCGGCGCTGTTGTACATTGATTCTTTTATTTTCTATTTTTTCTTGTTCATTATAAACTAACAAAATGTCTTCCATTCATCGCATTTTTAACCCAAGTTTTAACGTGGAAATTCTTATATAAACTTTCAGTAGTGAAACAATATTCCCCAAAAAGATTGAAAATTTAGCTAATTTATCCGTAAATTAAAGAGTAAAATACGGAGCTTAAAAGGAGGCATTAATTTTTATGTGAGAGATATCGCATTAAGAAGCAAATGGCAATGCCAAAAAATATCGTTGTTGTTCTCTCAATCTTACAAAAATCTGGATATTATTCCCGAAACCCAAACATAAATGGTGTGACAGATTCCTCGGCAATTAGTATTCTTCCTCTAAAATGGAAACGTAAAACAGCAAGAATACTTCGCTAAACAAAATTCGTCCCGCAAGTCACTTTTCCTTTGATCTACCTATATCCACACTTTAACATTCGCTTCGTTATAATCAAAGTACCTGAGAGAAAGGAATCGATGCACATATACAAGGAAACGTATCCCAGCGATTCGATAGGAGAAATAAGGACGTTGCACAAAATCTTTCTGACTTCCTTTGGGAATTACTGCATTAACGGCTGAATTAGATAGGATCTCGCTCAACCGCATTATCTGTCTTTTTACTTCCATTTATCTCTCATCTCAATCATCTGCCAAACCCTCTCTACTGTTCTCATCGCACCTGGTGGAATCATTTTTAATTTATAGCGTTCCGTTTGGTGTAGAAAAATCTCCTTTCACGAGCACATGCACATAATACGAGCATCTCTGAGTTGAAGACATCACAGACCATAAGGGGAATTTTTCCCTCGGTTGATAATACCATACTAGCTGTATATAGCTGGGTTAGTCGATAAGTTATATAATATACTAGTTGATTTCCTCCCTAATGCTTTTCTATGTATCTGAACCGGAGTACCGACATCACATTTCGTACGCTTCCATCCCATCTCGCGTATTTCTGTTCGTTTACGTAGTCGAAGCACTATATAATACAAGCAGTACCTGCAGCATAGATAGAATAAATGTAGTGTAGTACATGTAAATGAGAGGTTACCTTGTGGATATACTTTACAGGTTATTGCATTCCTTAATAGTCGTAGTCTAGTTAACTTTCTTAGGGTACGTTGCAGTGCATGTTGGTGACAAGTCACCGCCCTGCCACATACCCTCGTCGTGGCCTGCAGGGTATTATGCAGATGTAGATATGGTTGAATGTAGCGACAGTAAAATGGTAGAGGGAAATATGCTGCGAAAGGGAGTAACAGAGAGCGAGAAATGGAATAATTGTGTGTTTTAAAGAGTGAGCGAAGAAGAGAGGCAGAGAGCAAAGAGGAAAGAGAGGAGGGAAAGAGAGAGAGAGAGAGAGTGGGGGGCGTTACGTACTATAGGCGTGTGAGGTTCCGGACGCCGTCCTCAGAGGGCGGGCATAAATCATTTTATCTCGTACTCATCACGAGGTTGCCAATTGAAAGGACCATAAATCCCCATCGGAGTTGACGAGAGAGAAAGAGGGAGCGAAGAAGGGAGGGTAAGAGAGGTGGAGGAAGAGGTGAGGGTGTGGGTGGGTGTCGTTGAGGAGGAGCGGGGCTTGGGTGCTTGTGGTGTTCAGCCGGAGAGGTTAGGGCGCCGTGGCTGAGGGAGGGAGGGAGACTGTCATGAGGGGATGGGCGGGTTGGCAGATAAGGGAGGCAGGAAGGGTGGAGGAGCGGGAGGAGTGGGGAGAGGAAGGGAGAGGGTGTGGGAGGACTGAGTGGAGATGGAGGCTAAAGAATTGGTTTTGGGACAAATAAATGAAACTCCAGAATTGATATGGAGTCCTTCCCTGTCTTTCTATTCACATGGACAAATTCCAGAAGCTGTCGGTTATAAAAATGGATTTCGAATCTAAAAAGAATTTATGCATTTTGGTGCACCAAGATCTATTGGAATGACTAAGAGAGTTTGAAATGAACTTTAATGATGGAAAAATGTAATAGTTCCTAATCATTTGCTATTTAAGCTTACAATTTATAAATTAAACTAAAATTCTTTACTGATAAATAAAAAAATTACAAAGAGTATTTTACAGATAAATCTAAATATTGAGTAAACAATGTAATTATAAAAGATCGAAAAATATGCTTTAATCATCACTGACGTACACCAATACCTAAACCTTATAAGTTCTCAAATTTCATTAACTATTTCATTGAAGAACTAATTATGAAAATTAAAACAGTAACATAAGGTCAATGAAGTGGATATTATGCATCGGAGACAAAAAAGTTTGAGCAAAATATTTTATTCAGACTTAGACTTGGGATGAAAAAATGTTCGTACCAGCAGACTTCTTAAAAAAGGGGGAAAGTAAACTAAAAGGAAATTCAAGCAGTCATCGTTATTTTCTTGTTTGCATGGCATTTCAAGCGCGGCGGACGCGAGCTAAAAGACACAAGCTGGAAGGGCTGGACGGGAAAGGGGGGAGTCACATTATCACCGTTAGCATTTTTTGTAACGTCTCAGTGTTGACGGAGGTACAAGCGCACCCAGGAGACAATCTGACAGCCAACTGGAATGTCCACGTTCTCTCTTTCTATCTCTTTCTCCACCCCGCGCCCTCTGACAGCGCGGGGGAAATGGAAGGAGTTCCCTTCGAGAGAAAGAGAGGGGCGTATGCTCCGCGTTGTGTACAGTTGAAAGGAAGAGAGAGAGAGAGTTCCATTTCAGAGGAAAGGGTGGAGACCAGAGAGAGAGAATAAAAATGAGAAAATTCAAACATATTTGGAGAGAAGAGAGCTCATCTACAGCTACATTATACCCCGCGAGCCGCCGCATAGGCGTTAGGCTGGAGGTGTTAGATCACCAGCCGTGTAAAGGTGTAAGTCTTTTGGTGATGAAATGGTGACGTGTATTATAGGAGTGCATTTAGAGGAGCTCAATTTTTATTGTGGTCGCTTATTGTTCGCGGAAAGAACGAATTTTTGAACTTATCTGTTCGGTAGTGTATCTCTCTTATTTCATCGCATCTGTTAGACCTAGAGATGTAGTGAGGAGTCATGGTAATACTTTCTTTCTATGTCGCTCTGAAAAATGCTAGTTCTGAATTTCTCAAGCAACCTAAGCCTATCATGTAGCCTCCTAGTCTCTAGGGGCTCTCACCTTAATCCCTCAAAAATTTGTCAGATAATCAACGCCAATAAAAGCACAAACCATTGCAGTCATGCTCCCTTTAAAAATCAGTGGAAAAGTAAGGGAGATAAAAAATTCTAAGATTTTGGTGCAGCTATTTTAATTTCAGTCCCACATAAAGTGCCCACGATATGTTCATTTACATCAATTTACGACATAAATAACTAACAAAACATCACGCCTGGCCAATAGCGCAACCAACAAACTGATTTATGCGCATCTATCCCAAATGACTATTATGTATCTAAGCTCGCAATCAAAATATTGAGCAAAAATTATAGTTTCTACTAGAGCTTACTACACTGCTGTTTTTCCACGGAACTATGCGTTTTGTAAACTCCTTTACACACTCACTGGGTGGAATTTAATCTGAAAGCAAAATAAAAAATTTACCTTTAATAACTCTGCATTATTAGTTAGTGAGAAAGACATGCAATACGATAAAAAGAAATAAAAAGCACGTTGTTATGGGCGAGCATATTAAGACTCTTACACCACAATTTTATGATTGTAACTAATTTTCAATGCATCCCTTTCATAGAGGTTGCGAAAAAAATTCCTAACCGGTTCCTGAAATATTCATTAGAATTTCTCATCCTTCATTGTCATTGGATAACTGATTTTATATCTGTTAACAGATAAGTATTATAATCATCTCCTGCCAAATTTATAAGCATTACACTTTCCAGCTTAAACTCAACAACTAATGAGAAATATAATCATACTTATAAGGTGATGATGAAGTTAAGAGAAAAATAAAATGATAATGAGCGTTAAGATATGTTATAATAATTTTCTTTGATACCAATCTATTTCCGGTCAACTTTCCAGGAAAAATTGCTTCACACTACCTTCGCAAGGCTTTCCAATAAGAAGCCAAAATATATGCAAGTACACTTATCAAATAGCAGTTATGATCAGCAAGAAAAAAGAAAAACATTAACAGAAGCACCAGCGAAGAGGTCCTCCATAGATTTGGAAACTACACGAATAAATAAAATATCCGCGAATACGTCTCACTTACACCAGAGATAACTCATGTATTAAGACGTGAAACGCTCTTCTGATCGCTGGCATTCGTTTAACGGCTTCATGCGGGAGGGAAAACGGCCGAGGAAACACGGTAAACCATCATTACTGAGGGATTACTCAAAAATAACGAAGTGGCCACAGAAAGAATAAAAAAAATATCCAACCCTTCATCACGACGGAGGAAGTAAGCGATGAAATCTGAGCGAGAGAGAGAATTTGAGAGAGTCGTAAAAATAAACGGAGACGGGTGTACATGGGGAGGAGGGGGTAGGGATGGGAGGGGAGCGGCCACTGTGCGGAGGAGGGGCGGGAACAACGATGTGCATAAAGGAGGGGAGAGAAAGAAACAAAAACAGTCGCACGTGAGGCGGCGCCCAAAACTTCTGTTTTTCTATTTCATTCCACATTCGCACCTGCAGAAAATAGCGGAATAGGGCGCACGCGCGTGAAAATACAAAAAGAAACATACGCGGAGCAAAGATGTGTAATCTGGAATAACAGCTGGACATCTCACATTTCTGTGCACATAATTGCCAGGTTTTAAACCTCTGGCGTTTGTGTGTGTGTGCGTCGCTCGGATCATCAGTCGCTGAAGGTCCCACGACACGCCCGTCCGACTCGTGCGCGCACCTCTCGCTCTCGAAGGAGGATTGGTCGTCGGGAGGGGTGGCGAGGGAGGAAAAGGTAGGGTTATTCCACTTTTTTCATGCCTCCCAGGGGAGGAAAAAAGAGAAGTGGGTGTGTGTGGTGGGGAAAAGGAAGCGCTCTAGGGAAGGAAGCAGTGTGGGGGAGGAGTGGCAGGAAAGGGGTGAAAAAATGAACTAGAGGCGTGTTATTTTTTTATTCCTGAGAGGGAGTTGGAATTTAAGGTTCCCGCACGAAAATGCAGAATTAAGTGAGATGAATATGAAAGGGCAGCGGAGGGAGGGATGAGGGAGACTAAGAGGAGAGGAGGTTGAGAGTGAGGTGGGAAATATAAAGGGTGAAGGTGAATAAAAAAATGAAAGGGAGAAGAGGGTTGAGAGGAGGGAGAGAAAGAGAGAGATATATGACACTCCTGTTCGTTACTCCATTTTGTTAAGAAGCCGAGCAGGAGGTATTTTACAAGTCGTTTTACAGCGTCCCTCCCCGTACGCAAAGCAATAAAAAAGAGGGAGGGTGGTTTCGGACTAATAAATTACATATTTTTCCCCCAGCGTACTGGAATATGCACTTACTTGCACATCTCCCGATGGTTATTCCTCTCATGTGCTCCCCCTTTTGCTTTTTATCTCTCCAAAAGCTAAACAGGACAATAAATGGTGGAACCATGACCATGTTGAATACAATCCACAAATGCTAAAATATCGTTTCGCGTTTCAAAAACTGTTTCGTATCATTTGTCATATTTAGATATGCTTCCTGAGACGGATACTAAAATCGGCAGCGTTCATGAAAGGGTTGCTAATAACACTCAATCAAGCAACTAGTGCGAGGGAACTTTTTAAACTTTTGAAATCAAGAAAACAACCTCATAACAAAAGAAATTTTACCGACTGCCTCGGTTAATTTGTGTATTTTATTGATTTTTACGTTGAATTCACACGAACATGTGCCATTAGCCCCCATTACATTGAGTGGCATAGGTCCACAATTTTCCTTAATATCTTCCTTTTTTATTCAGTCCCCAAGAATGTCTTGACCCAATATAAATTTCAGAGCAATTAAGATGAGGTCTAATGTTTCCCAAGTATGGTGTTAAAAAAATGAAAAGTAATATTTATGAATTCAGTGCTCAAGAACTTCATTTCAACAGATAACTTCACAAATAACGATTATAATAAAGCGCACAACAAGCTATAACTACCTAATAAAATTCCAATGGAAGCTATTTACCTCAAAAAATTCTGAAGACTTTTATGCGATACTTAATTCAACTCGGGAAATAACAAATCGTAATAAATTCTGGGACGTGAAAACGACCGATAAACACGTCCTTTCATTGAAAACAAAACAATTAGAACACAGAACGAACAGATTCATTCATTTCCCTCCCCGTTTCCCGGCAGATGTCTCCGCGAGAACAAAGCTATCAATCTCGTAAATCTATTCCTTGTTAATAATTAGCCGACGTTGGCATGCAAAAGGAAAAGGCAGGATTGCCGAGCGCCACTTATCAGCGCACCCATTCGATGGCGAGATAGCGGTCCCGACCGTTCCGCGTGTCAGATCCGCTCTTTCACTTGCCATATGCCTCGTTAAAATCTCATCGAACTATTTCCACGGCAACTCATTAACCCTTCTGCCTTCATCATGACGATCGCGCCAACCCCTTCGTTCCCCTCCCCGCTCCCCCCCTCAAACAGGAAAAGGCTCGGGGAGCGGCACCTCCTCCGCCATCCGAAAACCTTTTCAACTCAAATCCCTCTGCTGCGCTCATTCCTCCCTTCACGTCTCCTCCTCCTCGCCATCCCTCACCCCCCACCCAGCTCTCTATCTGCCACGCACACCTTCC
This sequence comes from Ceriagrion tenellum, assembly GCA_963169105.1. Lineage (NCBI taxonomy): Eukaryota > Metazoa > Arthropoda > Insecta > Odonata > Coenagrionidae > Ceriagrion > Ceriagrion tenellum. The sequence goes on from OY720632.1 coordinate 52,543,535, forward strand.
CCATCCCTCCAACACTCTTACACGTCCTCTCACTTTCCATTCCATATTCATACGGGTATTCCGGAGGCACGGCGTGTTCATAAATTTTAAGCAAATATCCGGGTCACCCATCTCGGACCCCGGCACTGACCCTACAGTCCGCCAACCCTCACCCCTCCCGCCATTTCACTGTACCCCCCTTCCGCCCCACACCCTTTGTCCTGTCCTATCTTCGTGGACCCCCCTCCACATTTCCCCACACCCTTCCGTCCACGTAGGACTCAACACACCCCCTGCCACCCACCCACACCCCTTCCCTTTCCACTTTTCTCATTTGCCTCGCGCGTGTGCCACCGTTGTCGCCGGGGAGTGAAGGGGGGAGGGGATGGAGTAGGGGAAGAGGGGAAGCGGGACGCTTAATTCACCGGATGACGTGGGAATATGGCCGCCCTCGAGTTTCATTGGTGAATTAACCAACGGATAATTGTCTTTTAGAGCGCGTACCAATCTGTTCAAGATTCGAAACTCAAGTATTCATGGAAAGGGCTAATTGGATGGGTGCGGACTTTGCAAACACTGCCTTCCAATCAAGGTCCAATTAATATTTTTGCCCTCTTTGTCCATCCACTTCGGGTCTCGAGAGAAATACGGTCGCCTGAGTCCAGAGGATGGATATTCGCCGACTCGCTCATGTCTCATGGGGAAAGGAGGAAGGGGGTGGGGAGCACCGCCAATGCAATTTCAATTCGTCATTTCGCGCGGCGTGTATACTTAACGGGCAGCGGGACCGCGTTCGTGAACAAACTGGATTTTGGATTTCCATCTCTAAACGATGAATTGTGAAGCACAGGCGCGAGTCTCTTGAGCACTCTCCTCAGGGAAATGAACATCAATACCGATTGTGGATGAGAATTTGATAAGAACAGACACTCGCAGGCCTAGGAAATGTGCAAATGTCATTTATTTTTAAGTAAAAGGTATTTATATGGAATAATTAGACTAAAAGATTACATTTGAGCAAATAAAAAACCATAAACCTACATGAAATATTATCTACGTAATTCACCAATTCGAAAAAATATTGTCTACAATTCCACAACAAATGCCAATAAGATACAAATATCCACACTTTTTTAGCGAAATAATTGAATTGAACTGTGACAACATATATAAAAACACCTATGCCCTGAAGAATGGTAAATTTTATACAACTAATCAGGCTCCTGATTTACAATTGATGGTTTTTAATTTTGTTTTCAAGCAAGTGGTTTAGGAAATCCATAGCAAATAATGAAGAATCAACTAGTCATTTTCCACCGAATGATTCCGAACTACTCGTTTTGACGCTATCAAATTAAATAAAACATATTTTACAAGTGTAGTTGACGTAGTAATGCCGGAATAAGGAAAAAAATTGCCATAAAAATGGCGACACTCCTGAAATATTGACCAAAGATCCAAGGTATTTGGATTCTCCTGATTTCTATAAACATTCAGTGGGCAATGGATACCTACCAAACTGAACTCAAAACTTCTGATTTTTCAATACAGCTACGCCTTAAAACCGTAATATGTCATCGGACTTTTTTCGGTTTTCATTTACAGCTCCTACCGCTGGGCTTGATGCCAGGAGAAAAAGTTTGGACCGAAATAAACCATGTGAAGTGACGAGGGCGTCTCTTTTGCGTGGGAGTTGAGCTTTCCCAGAGGTGGAAGCGTTCCCATTCCGCCACCACTGTCGGTGCGAGCACCGCTAGTCTAGTTGTTGTTGGAGACACAATTTTGTTTCATTTAAGCATGCTTTTAATATAGAATAAACGTTAAATGCCGACCTTATAGACTTTATTTACATCAAAGTACAACTAATTATCATTACTGAGATGCGGTCATGTAGACGCAGTAAAACAACTGTTACTATTTCATTAATATGCTGATAGGATAGATTAAAAATATAATTTATAATTTTAATTAATCAATTTAGGCAAACAAAAAACATATTTTATCAAATATTTTAGTAAATAATACAACGATAGGATCTGATATACCCTGTTGAATCCTTGAAAGGTATGTAAAATCTTATTACGATTAGCCTGGGATAATTTACGCACCAGGAGATTCATAGTGACTATTAAAATCCAAAGAAACCACAATAATTGGACTGGAACGTTAGTCTTGATCATCTTATCAGTAGTTTCATGTTACGCAACGCAGGATAAGGAATCCCCTCGTCGGATATCATTTTGCTTCAATATTATTTCATTAAAGAACGGTCCTGCGCGGTTATCGTTTGCGAAAAACACGTCGTGACAACACGCCTTGTCAATAAACGTACTCCCCGCTTCCTTGCCTGTTGTGCTGAGGGGAAAACGATAGGTGCACGCTGGCAAGGAACCGACCGCCCGACTGGAATCTCTCTCTCAGTCATGGCTCTCCTCGGATCTCGGAGCTATTCCTTCCCACCATACCTATATCCCCGCATTCCCGTGCCATCCTCTCCTCTCATCTTCCTTCCCGCCTCCTCGACCCCCCCCCCCTGCCCCTCCTTAAGCAAGGGTCGCCTTCGTCCTACGGAACCACAGGGAGGAGGGAAGCGTCGAAGGGACCGAGGGGTGAGAGGGAAGGGACGGTCGGGGAATACGCAATGGAATCGAACGGAGCCCGACATGTGCGATGGCTTTCCGATGACGCTGGGATATGAGCACGGATGCCGCCGCAGAGTGTATGAGGGGTGGGAATGTAGGGCCGCTGTCAGAGAAGCGAGGGATGTGGCGGGGGGGTGCGGAGTTTGGTTGTAAGCGGGCGATAGGCATTGGGGTGGGCAGGATGCAGGAGGGAGATGAAAGCGAACGCTTCTTCGCCGGAGAGATGAACGATATAGGAGAACGGTGCGCCTTCAAAGTGAGGGGGGGCGGAGATGGAGGGGAAAGAGAAGGGGGCGTAGGTTTGTCGGGGGTTGGAGTTGGAGAAGGTAAAAGGGGGAGAGAGAGAATTAAACGAGAAGAGATGTGGTAGGATGGGGATAGGTGGTGGTTGGTGAGAGGCGGTGTGTGGGTGAGGCATGAAAGAAACATGAGGGCGAAAAGGTTCGAGGTGTTCTCGATTGAGACGGCAAATATGGAATAAAAACCATTTATACATGGGTGTATGTATCGATGAAGACGTGGGTGCCGGGCATTCGCGGCGAATGGAAATCTATTCCACAGCCTAAACGGTGTCTCTCGGATAAAGGAACAAGGGCGACGCGGATTGCCCATCTTTGGGCAGCATTGAATCGGAAGCATTATAGCTTAATATGGAGGTATGGAGTGTGGAGAATGAGTCAGGGTGATCGCGCCGCAATAATTCTGCAGTTTTATCATATTATCGAATCCGTGAAGCGTTGCAGAGACCTGCAAAAATAAGATACCCACAATTGTCGGGGG